>CM072514.1:14032090-14067090 GCA_036898135.1 Oncomelania hupensis | reverse complement strand
AAGAAGGAGAGGACGCAGAAGAAGAAGAAGAAGAAGAAGAAGAAGAAGAAGAAGGAGAGGACGCAGAAGAAGAAGAAGAAGAAGAAGGAGGAGGCGGAGGGGAGGAGAACAAGGAGGAGAGGAGGAAGAGGAGTAGAAAGAAGAGGAGGACGAGGAGGAGCAAGATGTGGAGGAGAGAAGGAGAAGGAGAGTGGGAGTGAGGAGGCAGAGGAAGCAGAGGAGGCAGAGGAAGCAGAGGAGGCAGAGGAAGCAGAGGAGGCAGAGGAAGCAGTCCACGTAGACGGATAAGAGACTAAAGAACGAGTTAACGCCGTGTCAGACAATAAGCGGTCAAATGGGAACAGTAACTGTGGTGTGACTATACATATAAGTCTATATAACTAGCGTTTCTTTCCTCTGACGACTGTGATTAGTTTTGCGTTATTTGTGAGTTATTTATAAAAATTCTTTCAACGGATTTATTCTGCGACATGACGTGAGGAGCGATTGTATTTATTCCATTTGATTCTTGCAAATGTTGTTTTTGTGCTATTTTGTTGATTTATGTTTATTGTTTAATAGAGGGTGTGACAACTTAGTTTATCGTAACGAGTTAGAGAAGTTGGGAGACGGGGGGAATCGCAGATTCACGCATACCCACATGCAAATTCGCGAAATTACCCCTTTTCTTTACATAAATAAAATGAATTCTCGTTTTTCGGGACTTAGTAATGATTTTATAGTCCTGAAACTGTTGTTGTCGTCGTCGTCGTCGTCGTCGTTGTTGTTGTTGTTGTTGTTGTTGTTGTTGTTAAAAAACTAAATTGGATCAATGTCTGGACTCCAATCAGATGTGTCTGGATCGCCAAGGAAGACAATCCCTGCGCTTCTGTGCCAAGGGAGATAATAGCGTACTCCGGAAGTCCTCTCCGCGCCGCGCATGACAAGTGACCTGATGGGAAAATAATGGTCTCCAAGGTCGACCTAAAAGCCAATACTTGTTGTTTTGCTCTTGTTTGGTGTACAGGCGTGGGGAAAGGGAGTGACAATGAGAGAGTGTGTGAGAGCGGGAGTGAGAATTAGATAGAGTGAGAGAGAAAGTGAGGGGGAGAGAGTGAGAGAGAGAAAGAGTGAGAGAGAATGAGAAAGAGTGAGAATGAGAGAGGGAGAAAGAAAGAGAGAGAGAGAGAGAGAAGTTGTGTGTGTATGAGTATGTTTCTGTGTGTGTTTGTGTATGTTACAGTGTGGTGTGTAAGTAGGATAAGTATAAGTAATATAAGTAGGATTATTCACAAATTGAGGGTGAATTCGTGGAATACCAAGTTTTCTAAGAATATTTTGTGTGTTTGCTCGCAAAGATTATCTGTGGAACACATTGTACGACAGTGTCCTGTGTTGCTTAATACATATAAGGAAAAACAAATAGTGATTGACAACGACAAACCATTAGATTCTATATTACATCATCATGTAATAGTTGACGTTGCTACGACTATTAGTGAATCTCTGATCAACAAATTGTTATAGAATTTTATTTATTTATTTTATTGTTTATGGACCTTTGTGTTTGTTTGTCTGTGCGAGAGAAAGTGTTTTGGTCTAATATCACTCAGCAAGTGAAGAGACGTTAAATAAAAGAATTGAATTGAATTGAAAGTGTGGTGTGTGTGTATGTTAAGGTCTAATGCGTGTACTTGTGTTTGTTTTGTCTTTTGCTGTGCGTGTGTTGTATGTGTGTAGGCCAATGAGTGAGTACGTAGGATGATAGTGCATACAAAAGAGAAACAAGGTCATGAACAAGTAAGGACAAGGGAGAACAACCTAAAAAGAATCAAACAAACAAGAAATTACTATTTTTTATAAAATTAAAATTTTAGGAGTTGTGTTTTTATATGGTGATGGTGACATGCCACGCCTCCTGACAACAGCTTCAGACAGACCGTAGTAGCAAACACTCTCCGCGTCAGCATACCTCATGTTTGTCCAACAACCCGACAGACTGCGGGACTGATGATGATGATGATGAGGAGGAGGAGAAGGAGGAGGAGGAGGAGGAGGATGATAAGGATCTTGATGATTTGACATGATCCTAAGCAATATTGACGTGAGTACTCTGCCTACAACAACTCTAGACTGTACAGGTGATTAAGGTAGGCAATGGTACAAGGTTAACAACAGTTCTCAAGCCAGCAGCAAGTTAAGTTTGGCACGGTAAGTTTGATTTCCAATTCAGCAAAATGTTGATCTTGTTCGGTGCGTTACTCATTGATGGTTATTCCTCAAAGTGATTTAGACGTTCAAAAACTAAGATCTTACAGCGTGAGTGAAGCTACAGTTGTGTGTGGTATTCCATGGAGCGACTAGTTCAGTCAATGTATTCCAGGCACATTCCGCAAGCAATGAGGTTGTCAGCTGAGGGCAACCTGCTGCAGGAACTCTGTCATCTGCCCCTGACAGCTTCCAGTCCACAATGTGAGTATCAAAGACCACACAGGCAGGACAGGCTACCCTTAATTTGCTAGTTAGTGTTTGCCATTTTAACCGTGTCCTCATATACCGTTATAGTTCATCTTTAAATTGTTAGATTTGGGTTGTAATGTTCGTGTGCCTGTGCGCTGTGTGAGCATATGATATTTGTGTGAACAGAGGTTAACATAAATACTGGACCACACTGGACTGGATTGAATGATTGAAGTGAACTGAAATGTCACAGCAGCCTACTCTCTACAGACCTGCTTGAGATCCTAAACCCTCACCACGATAGGTTCTTAACTGTTGTGTTCCACTGCCTTGACATGTGTCAATACTGGCTTTGTCCAGTCAGGTTGTAGTTAACATTCAATTTGCAGTTTCACACGTTCACGTTCTGTATAATATATTTGCCTTCAATCCTCTTTTCCTCAGAACTCAGTCCTCTGTACGTTACTGTGTCCGGGGACGTTAGTCTAGCCAACGATTTTCTTCAGTATTCCCACTGAAATCAACCCCAAAGCACGCGTCTCTGTCAGCTGAAAGGCACACAATGAGTGAGTTCGGACACAGAAGCGGAATGCAACATGGATTTTTGGACTCCCTAGTCTCCATTTTATCTCTCCACCACCCCTCCCTCTACCGCTCCCAACCCCGCCTCGTCTCACTCCCATCAGTTCTCTCCCTTTTTTCTCTCCCATATTAACTACACTTCTTCAAATGGAGCGACAGTATTGAGAAAGAACAAAGCCGATCGCGTGTTTGTAGTTGTGATTTCCATGCATCTGCAATGTAAATTCTCACGATGATGGAACTTTCCCCTTCTCCAAAAGTTTGCCAAAACACCCCCCTAAGTAGTGTTTGGGAAGAATTCATGTAAATTCCAGTCACAAAATCTAGTTTTCCGCGCACAGGGTATTGTGCTAAAGAATGACTTAAAGCGCCCGGCTCTCAACGATTTTACTGCATTTTTTGTTTGCGTGACAATGAGTCTACTTGCAAATTTTCATTGCTGTCATGTCAACACATAATATGGTGGGCACCCTTTGTCTCAAAGTTTTACATTTTCGGCTTCTTGGTTGAAAACAACCATTCTATGCTATACAATTAGCCTAACTGTGGTCATAATTTTAGAATCCACCTTGATGGTATTAATAGGAACGTTAACACAGAATTTGTATCAAAACTGTACTTATATGAGAGGGTATTTTGTGTTTTAACCTTTTTTTCAGCTGGACAACACTCACTGTGAATTTTTAAAGAATCGTTAGCGCTGAAATTTGTGAAAGTTAGCCCCCTTTAATATGGAGAACAATTACAAGTGCACGCAATGTAAACAGGGAATACGTATATCGGGTTTGCGTACATTCATCATTTTCTATATAGTAATCAGCTTGCATGTTGTTCATTTGAAGAAGAACGAATAAAGGAAACTATCTTTGTTAAGTTGTGGTTCTACATGTGAGTTGTTTGTAGAAGACTTTCTATATGAATAGCTCATTCGCAGACGACCACATTTAAGCACGATTTCTATTTTGCATGTATGTGTGCATGAAGAAGGTTTGTAGAGTTTTGTGTATCGATAATACTTTGCAAATGAACCGCTAATTTAGAGACGAGGCGCACAGACACGCCAGTTCTAATTTGTATATTACATGTTTGTTAGTTTTGAAAAGTTTTCTAACGCTGACGCATGTTTAAGGGTTTGGATCTGTGGGGTGACTTTTGAACTCCAGTTGTCTCCCTTTCCCACTTTAGTTTAGTACTTCATTTTATCGGGGAACAGCGCCCTGTATTTGTAAGATGCAGAAAATGATGATAATAATGATGATGAAAATGATGATGATGATGATGATAATGATGATGTTAATTTTGTTCTGCGCAGGTATCCATCCATAACCAGTGCTCATGGCACACGAGTAAGGAGCAAATAATAGCACAGACGATAGGAAAGGACAAGATGGAGACGTTGTGGGTGAATGAAGGAGACAGTGAGAGAGCGGTGCTTGGTAATAGTTGAATAAAAGGCCACTGTGCATTGACCAAGTGCATTTTCAGTACCTTCCTAAAGATCTCAACAGTCTATCCACTCTTCAGTGCTTCATCATAATAATGATAATGCTGCTGCTGCTGATGATGATGACACAGAGGACAAATAAAGAAAAAGATGACTAAGGACGAGAAGAAGGAGGATGAGAAGAAGAAGAAACAAAAGAAGGGTAAAAAGAACATGAACTACAAGGAGAAGAAGGACAATGAAAAGAAGAAGAAGAAGAAGAAGAAGAAGAAGAAGAAGAAGAAGAAGAAAAAGAAGGAGAAGGAGAAAAAGAATGATAAGTAGGAGAAGCAGAATAAGGAGAAAAAGAAAAAGCAACGCCCTTCCCCCTCTCCCTCCATCCCACCCCCACAAGAAAAGGAGGTGGGTAGGGGTGGGAGGGTGGGGGGAAATCGCGAATTATGAAATGATAATTTAAAAAATCAAAGAACAATGTAGAACAACTGTTTGATTCCTGTAAGAAGAGGTTTATTGATAATATGCTGATTCGACCAACATAAAAGGAATGGAACAAATGTATGAACGATAAGTAAACATTGTACGGTGCATGCGTCATTACTCACATCACAATTCATGTGCCTTTGCTTCGGTATTCTACGATGTCGTAGGCGCACGAAAGAAGTACAGGCCCACGACTTGTGGTCAAAACATCGTAAAATTTCTCATAGCCCATGGTGCAAAGGAAAATAAATCTTTGAAATATAAAAAATTTAAAAATCAAAAATAAGAAAATATTAAAAAAAACAAAACATTAGCCTCTGACCCTTATATTTTTAGATAATTAACTAACAAAAAATATGACCCTTTACATTCATCTTCATACCTCTCTGTAACAAGATACACTTACTTTAAATCTATATACAGAATTGTCATAAATATCCCGGCTCTTAACACAAAACAGTTCTTAAATTCTCTAGTCATTTAGCTTCTGTTTTAAAAGCAAACAACTTCCTTTGTAATCTAGCATGAAAAAGTAAAATTTCTATCAAAACAACACCTGTAATAAAAACAGTATGCACGAGCAGTTGCATATATTCAACAATATAAATAAATAAAATAATCAGACTGTGATTATTGTTATTAACAGTAGTGGTGGTGTGTATTCGTGTGTGTGCATGAGTGTATGCCTGTAGAAGTGGTTGTAAAAGTATTGTTTTGTTTTGTTTTGTTTATTTTAGCTATAATAAACCTGCATGTGGAGGAAAATTTGTAGGTTGAAGCATTTATTACTTACCTCTTTGTAGCTTGATTCTTTTATTATCAGCTGGATCCAGCGTGATTCTATGCAATTTGCTTTTAGAGCAATAGATTTTAGTCGTCTAGTTTTTAAGAGATTCATATGCATAACCATACTTAGTCTGTGCAAAGTTAATCATCAGAAAACCCTGTACTGACCCAGTTTCTCCTTGCATGGCAGTCTGGTTCATAATATCAAAAACATGTATACTGCTTGGAAATTCAGGTCTTTGTTTCTTGGGTCCTGTTGTGTACGCATAAAAATAATATCCAGGAATTGCAGTTGATCTGCACTGAACTGAAATAAACACAGACTTAGCACAACTCCCGTTGTGTGTTTAGAACACTGTAACTAGGTTAGAAGTGACGTCATTACTGGTCCTGCCACAGGCCAGTGACAGTCTGCATTAAATACTGTACCGGTAACTTTTAACTTCTGGTGTGTGTGGGTGTGTGTGCGTGTGTGTTTGTGTGTGTGCGTGCGGGTGTGTGTGTGCGTGTGTGTGTGTGTAGGTGGGTGTTTTGTGTTAGGGGTTAGAAAGAAGGATGCATGACTTTTATTATTTCATAAGCTACATTCATGTTGTGTACACCTGCTTTTCTTTGGGGTGTATTGTTTTAATCCCTGAAGTCTTTTGTGTTTTATTGCTTTTGTGCCGTTGTTTTGATGAAGTGTACGCCGCACACACATTTCCTTGTGTTTTCATGGGGACAATAAAGATTCTGATTCTGATTCTGATCTGATTCTGATTCTGACAAGAAAAATACGAAACTAATTAAACCAGCACACGGCAAATATCTGTATAATGGTATATTTGATAAAACAACTGGTAACACGTTTTCCAAATCATGGACAAATAAATGAATAAATAAATAATAATAAAAACAAGGAATACATAAATAATGGGATTAATTATTATAAAAACAAAATAAAGTAATTCAGATGTTGAATTTTCTGCTAATAAGATGATATTTGTTTTCCGTCTTAAAATTCAGATCTGGATATAAAGCCAACACGAACTAGCAGATTGACAAAACAGCACAAAAACAACGAACCTATCAGTATTATTATTATTATTAAAACAACAAATTTTTTTAAATTTATTTCTTGTTTATAGGGTCCAGTTAACCTTTATCGGTCATAATTATGGGGACCACAATCATTATTTACCCAGTAAGATAAATAATTACAAGCAAGGTGTGAGTTTGTTTTGAGGTGACAAGTCCTAATATATTTAAATAGCGATTTAACCAGTGTGCTCCTCAGTCGTACATTAATACGTATTATAGATGACAGATATTCCTATTTTTATCTCTCCTTCTTATAAGCATAGACATCGATGTGATTGGGCATAATACATTAAATAACGTAACAGCTAAGACAAACTTCCACCACATGTCGTTACCAATAATATCGAAAACATGATTCCATAAAGTGCATATATCATCACATTCTGCTTAAGTTTTAAAAGAAAAAAAGTTCGAATTGAAAATCAACTGACATGGAGAGAGAGAGAGAGAGAGAGAGAGAGAGAGAGAGAGAGAGAGAGAAATAAATTTTGCAAAATTATTATTATTATTATTATTATTATTATTATTATTATTATTATTATTATTTTTATTATTATTATTATTATTATTATTATTATTATTATTATTATTATTATTATTATTATTAAAGAAAAAAAATATTACGATTTTAACCAGAACCAACTTTGTCTACGATGGCCACCACAATGATGATCATGCACATATTACCATGTTAAATTGTCATTCCCACAACATTATGCATACTTTGACAATCGGCACAAATGTTCTTTCAAGTTCTTTCTCACGTTATCAAACACTGGATGAGAGTACAAGCCGAGTTCGTGTGTGGGCAAAAACAAATTTCCTGTCAACACTGACAATAGACACTACATGACTAGATGTAAGCTTGGGTGGGAACGTCCCTGGCCTTGAGCAGCTCTGAGTTCGCAAGTGCACTATAAAAAGGAGAATAACCAAAACATTGAACATCTTTCGCTTGCAGAGTTAGGTTCAGAGCACAACAGATTTAAATATTCTCATATATGTTTTCACAATATTATTTTTTTTAAATAACAACATATTTTTCTGTTGAAACTGAATTCATATTAGCTGACTCTATATAAACTGGGGTGAGGACGATCATACAAGACGGCAATGACGATATTTTGTTAAAAGAGTTATAAAATAATCAAAGGAATACACTGCGTGAACAGTTGGAATTACAGATTTTTACACCACAATGGGGGTCATACACTGAGAGGGTCTTTGGCATGATAATAAATGGAATTCAATGCTAGTTTTAGTTTTAAATAATAACATTTTCGACAGTTTATTTAAATTTAGTTCTTTCATAACATCTGACTGTTAGTAAAACTATGACATAAGCCACATAACGAAACAAAATCTATCAGAATGAAAACTGTTGAATAATACAATTTATGAGCATGTCATGGGTTACTATTGAAGACTGTCAACATAATTTTGTTTAAGCAATCAGCTATTTCTTATAAATTTTATGAATAACAAGCAATGTACTCGACTAGTAAGTACAAATATACATTCGAACATCTTCAAGTAAATGTAAAATTAGAGCAATAGTAATTATGATTCAAATGAATGAATTAGAAATCACAAAGAAACAGGACAAGAAAAAAAAACACATTTATGAATATTGCACAAGTCCAAGTTACAGTCAAACAGCATTACAGAAATGTAAATTGTATATTATCCTTATTTCTGCACTACCCCGCCCCATCCTCTAGTCAATTAACATTCATATTTATATTAAAAGTCAGTTTCCAATTGTGATGTGAAGTCTTAATAATTATAAGTTTTTATTAGTTCCCAAGACATCACTATTTAAAGGGTACATTACCTATCCATAACTGCGTTTCAATAACGTTGTTGGCATTTTCTAAACACACAAAAGACTTAACTATTATGCCTGTTCGTAATGTGATTTTCTAGGCACCCAAAATACTTAACTATAAAATCTGCTGGAAATGTGAATTTTGATGATTACAATGCATGTTTTGTTGTCCCATTCGCCGTAGCTCATAGGTAGAGCGGTCGCCTGGTTCACCGATGAACCAGGTTCGAATCTCGTGGTGAGCAAGATAAAAGATGCCAATTTTACTGTTTTAACAGTATGATTGCTCTGGTGATTCAGTGTTGATTTAGGTCCCTACCCCCAATCCCCTGGGATGGGTATCACCGTCTAGCATATGGCCAATGGTGGGTGTAGACGTTACACTTCAATGGTGGGTGTAGACGTAACACTTCAATGGTGGGTGTAGACGTTACACTTCAATGGTGGGTGTAGACGTTACACTTCAATGGTGGGTGTAGACGTTACACTTCAGTGGTGGGTGTAGACGTTACACTTCAATGGTGGGTGTAGACGTTACACTTTCATGGTGGGTGTAAACGATACACTTCAATACTTCAATGGTGTGTGTAGACGTTACACTTCAATGGTGGGTGTACACGTTACACTTCAATACTCCAATGGTGGGTGTAGACGTTACACACTTCAAAGGTGGGTGTAGACGTTACACTTCAATACTTCAATGGTGGGTGTAGACGTTACACTTCAGTGGTGGGTGTAGACGTTACACTTCAATGGTGGGTGTAGACGTAACACTTCAATGGTGGCTGAAGACGCTACACTTCAATAGTGGGTGTAAACGTTATACTTTAATGGTGGGTGTAGACGTTACACTTCAATAGTGGGTGTAAACGTTATACTTTAATGGTGGGTGTAGACGTTACACTTCAATAGTGGGTGTAAACGTTATACTTCAATGGTGGGTGTAGACGTTACACTTCAATAGTGGGTGTAAACGTTATACTTTAATGGTGGGTGTAGACGTTACACTTCAATGGTGGGTGTGGACGTTATTCTTCAGTGTTCATTTTTTGAAAGAATTTGTATGGTCTAAAATAATATGACAAATGCTAACGTTAACGTTTTTCTGGGATGGCAAGTTAACCTGAAAGAGAGTGAAGAAGTGGGATTTCTACGCCTTACCATCTTTATCCACCTCTCTTAGTAAAATACGGGCTTTATGAGTATCTTATCCCCACTATTCCATCTCTCCCTTGCCTTATCCCAATTCTTTTAAAATATATGCTATTTTAAAGGGTCTTAAACCCTGTTTTGAATTAAACTAAACCCCCATACATCTATTTTTACCAATTACTCATTCCTACCACTTCACCCCGCAATGGTTTCCTTAAAAGCATTTCAATACTTAAGTGTTCTATTATCGCCTATGTAAACACTGCCACTTTTAAACACACAGCTGTACCCCCGTTGGGGTGCCGGCGGTTTCAGTATAAATAGTATCCCCACTTTCTGGAAATTTAGTGCGTTAAATTCCCACTGTCGCTGTCTTTCTCATTTGCTCTTTCTCATTCCTGCTCTGTTCTATCAATCTGCTATTCTATCATCTTCTTCGCTATACCAGTCATCTACCTTTTTTCTTGAAAACTCTTCCGGGACAAGACTCCTTGTTCGTGTATGAGGTCTGTTGGATCAGCTTGGGAATGTTGGACGCTTTCTGCCAGGTGGTCACTAGGGCTTCCTATGATGTTATTATATAGCAATGTAGACATTTTATATGTATGTGTTTTGTTGATAATTTATAATGATGTTTGTATTCTATTTTGTTTTTGTAAACGGGGGTTCGATTAGTTGGGGTAAAGCCTCACCCGTCCCCTGCGTGGGATGTCTTTATTGTAAAGTGACTGGCTGGTGGAGGGCAGTCAGTTTTCCCACTAGGGTTGTTTTAGCAGATCTTTTATTGGGATTGGGGGTTGTCCGGTCCTGATTTGGCTCGGAAGAGTCCGCTGGACCTAAAGCAACAATTATGTAATGTAAACACACAGCTTAGCAAAAGTCCAGTCAGTGGTATTGTGTCGCCAGCCTAGCCTGCATATACACCACTCCTCAAGTTACTCACTCACTGGGGTCGAGTAGCGCAGTTGGTAGAGCGGCTTACTAGTAAAGGTTCCTGGTTCTAATCTCGGATTGACCAATTTTTTTCCCTTGCCATCAACTGGTTCTCTGGTGTCAGAATAATGTGACCAGTATGCTCCTGGGTGGTGTGACTAATCTACGATCAACAATTAAGTTACCACAGTACCCTCATCCCACTCCCCACCACCCAACACCACCCTCCTTACCATCATCATCCACCCAACACCACCTTCACACATCTTCATATTTTTCTTAGAAGAGGTGTCTGTTGCAACTTCGTTTAAAAAGGCATTACATTACAGGGGCGGACGAGGGGGGGGGTTTCCGGGGTTTCCGGAAACCCCCCCCAAGCCCCCCCCAAAAAAAAAAAGAAAGAAGAAGAAGAAGGAGAGAAAGAGAGAGAGAGAATACAATTATAAAAATAAAAATAAAAATAAAAATAAACATAAAATAAATACTATATATATATATATATATATATATATATATATATATATATATATATATATATATATATATATATATTTTATTTATTTTATTTATTTATTTATTTTTTTATACGAATTTTGGAACCCCCCCCCCAAAAAACTAACTGATCCGCCCCTGCATTACATTACATGAGTATTGCCTTAGGTCCAGCGGACTCTTCCGAGCCAAATCATGACCAGTATAGCCGAATCAGGACCACAAAATCAAGACCACAACTTCGCTGAAAGAGGACTCGCGCCTGATCCGCATAAAAGATCTGCCGAAACAACCCTAGTGGTAACACTGAAGGCACTCCACCAGCCAGTCACTTTACAATAAAGACATCCCACACAGGGGACGCTGAGGCTATACTCTAATTTATCGAACCCCCGTTTACAAAAACAAAATAGAATACAAACATCATTATAAAATATCAACAAAACACATACATATAAAATGCCTACATTGACAAATAATAACATCATAGTAAACCCCAGTGATCACCTGGCAGAAAGCGTCCAAGATTTCCAAGCTGATCCAACAGACCTCACACAGAAATGATAAGTTTTGTCCCGGAAGAGTTTTCAAGAAAAAGGTAGGTGACTGGTAAAGCGAAGAAGAAGATGGTATAATAGATTGATAGAACAGAGCAGGAATGAGAAAAAACAAAGGAGAAAGACAGCGACAGTGGGAATTTAAAGCACTAAATTTCCAGAAAGTGGGGATACTATTTATAGTAAAACCCCAGGCACCCCCACGGGGGGGGGGGGGGGGTGTAAAAAGGCCTCTACAGCACGTTTTCATAAAACATTAATTCAATCAATTGTCAGTTGTAGTGTATTCATTTAACTTCTTCAGCCTGTTTGAGAGTTCTTGAAGGATTACATCAACTGTCGTCACTTTGTCATGTGTTGCCTGAGGTAATCACTATAAATAACACAGCCATGCTGGCAAAAGCAACATGCTTGTGGACAACGTGGCTGTTTTTTTTATAGTTCTTACATCAGGCAACACATGACAAAGTGATGTCTGTTATGATCGGACTGTGCTGACTCAAAGCGCGAATCAATGTTTTGAGAACACTTTGACATGTTAAATAAAATTTGGGGTCGTTTTGCCCCGTTTCTGCGAGTGTGCCCCGTTTTGGGGAGCTTGACATAATAACCTACTTTCCAGGGGATGGGGGGAAGCTGGGGGAGAAGGTGGAGGTTGGGGGTGGGGTGAGGGTGTGAAGGAGGGAGGATGGCGGGTGGTGGTGAAGAGGGTGGTGGTGGTGGTGGACTGTGAAGGCGGGGGTGAGGTAGCTTGATAATTGTAGATTATAGTCACACTACACCAGAGCGTACTGGCACCAGAAAACCAGTTGATGGCCAGGAGAAAAATGTGGTCAATCCAAGATTCGAACCAGGAACTTTACTAGTAAATCCGCTCTACCAACAGTGCTGTCTGACCCCAATAGGTAACTTGAGGACTGATACATACTCAGGCTAGGCTGGCGATACAATACCACTGACTGGGCTCTTTGCTAAGCTATGTGTTTAAAAGCGGCACTATGCTTACATAGGCGATAATAGAACACTTAAGTATTGACATGCTTTTATTTAAGGAAAAGATTGCCGGGATTGAGGGGTAGGAATGAGTCATTAGTGAAAATAGATGTATATTGAATGGGGGCGTAATTCAAAACAGGATTTACGACTCTTTAAAATTAAAGAGTATATGTTTAAAAAGAAATAGAGCATGAGAGGGAGTAGGAGTAAGAGTGGATTAAGATAATCAAAAAGCCCCTCTTTTAAGAGAAAAATGGAGTGGATAAGAATGATGGCATTAAAAGCTCACTTTCCTTATCTCTGATGAATAAAAACTGTTGCCGTAACAAGGGCTACCAGGAGTTCTTGCAATAAGCACATATTTGTTTTGAGTATTAGCTCACAATTACAACAACGTGAGAACAGTCGCTTGAAAATGTTGGTTTTAATTTATTATAATACAATGTCTTGCCAAAACTATGTTATACATACACAAATGCATCGACATAGACATAAATTTCGTACTTTGCTTCAAACACCCAGTATTGTGCAATAGCAACAGAGTGTGGGCAAATGAACAAAGAATAGTAATGGATAAAATAAACACTTAAACGTACGTTTATTAACATAATCAACGGACTAGAACAATTATTGAAATATAAATCTTAGGGGGTGATACTTGCCTTCAGTTACCCACACAAATCACGGCGAATATGAGTGGTCAACAAACATGTTCAACAAAAATGGTGCAATGTAAAATAAAGTACGGAAAAATGATGTTGCATTGCCCCCAGCCTTCCGCAATCTCATACACACTCCAGGGCTTTACTGGACTGGAACTGAACTTGGCAAAAATTAACCACGAAACGCACAACTTGAAACGTTACACCACAAATCGAGGAACTTGAAAAGTTCAACTTAAAGAATATACACGGACATGATACCCAGTAAGTTGGAATGGTTTAAGCTCAAACTCGATCACGGTCGTTCAAGGTATAAAAGTCCTCGAACAGTTCATGCACGTACAGAGGCCAATAACAGTTTGTTATTTTCTGTCACACATGTCACACGTTATTATGCTATGTAAGCTAACCCAGCAGTAGAAGTGGTATAGAATTAACACAATTGTAAACATTATACTTAACAAGGAAACAAAGTTGCAGAACAGTCAAGTAACTCACATTGGAACCACTGTGAATATGACAGATAACTCACATTGGAAGCAGCTGTGAATATGACAGTTAACTCACACTTAATTTACACGTGTCACTACCGCCCACAGGTGGATTCCAGTGCAGATGGACGAGAGGAAGCTGTTGTGCGTTTTTCTTTTTTTTAAACTTCTTCAGGATGTTGTTAGTACATTCAGATGTAAGTGAGAAAAGGTTAGATTTTCAAGAATGGTGTAAATATTCAGTATGAGTTTCAGTTAGTAGTTTCATTCCCTTGTTAGAATTGTTACATTATTAATGTTACAATAATTTTATATGCCTGTTGTTGTTGGTCTAAGATCACTAAGTGTACAGACCTTAAAGAAATAAATTAAAATGTAAATCAGTTCTTCAGTATCACAAATGAAAAGTCTATATAATGCACATGAAAAGAGCTATGGTGGTTGCTGAAGAAATGAAGACATTTTCAAACTACTACAATTTCTTCTTCTTAAACAAAGTAACTTCCTTACATTTCAAGTTTGACATGTTACATATCCGAAGATTGTGTACGGCACCTTTTATAAAGTTAAGAAATCCTCACAATGTGCACTTACGTAATTGTATTTATTTTCTAAAATTGTGTGCTGATGGATTTGACTTTGTGTACAGTTTAGTATCAGTATTTAAATACACATATTAATAATGCTTATAGGAAATGCGTTATATCGTTTGTTCTTTCTGTGTGAGATAATTTTGCACTGGTTCCCATCGGTGATGCAGGATGAAGTGTAAACAGCGGTATCAACAACTAATCAACTTGCATGAAAGATGCCAAATGATTCAACAGCTTTGACTACCCCCAAAAACGCAGCTTCACCAAAACAACAACAAACATGATAAAACATAGAACAGTGCATGTAATTTTACCAATAAAACAAAATTATGCATAATCTGTCTTCATAACACATGAATTTATCATGAATGATTTACAGTGAATATAACACGGTCAATGCATTACAAAAACGTATTTGGATTTTTAATTCATTTTTTGTTGAAGTTCTTGTTGCTCTCAAATTCAATATTCGTCACAAACCAGGATTAAATCATGATGATTTTATTACAAGCAACGTATTCGTACATTTTCAATCCTTAGTGACAATACTATTAGTCTAACCTTTAATATTCATTGGAACATTAAACACACCAAACAGAAAAACCCAGACTCTCACCAAAAACATTCCAGTATTTTTTCAAGTCATTTTAAAAATAAAACCATAAGCAAACCAATGTTTAAAACTTTCCAAAAGTTACAAAATGTAATTTTTGAAGGACTGACACACGTAATACAAATTAATCAAGAACAATTTTCAAAGAATCTGAAAGTAACAAAAATCAGCAACCTAATCAATCGGCATAATTGCACCTAAATGATCACAGATTTTAATGTTTATATTTCTACACATCAGGAAAAGTCCAAGAAAGCATACAAATCTATACACAGCCTCTAAGAAAAAAAAAGCACAGCCAGAGCCAAAAGGAAGGAAGCACAGAAAAAAAAGGTAAAATTTAATTATCATTTTGTTGCCAAACTAGAAAGTTGTAAAACACTTTTTTTTATCACTATAGTGACAAAGATATTACCAATTTACCAATTTGCATCTGTGTGGTTTTGGAAGCTGGTTTATGAATATGCACGATTCATAAATATATATGGCACGAGATCGCTGCAATATGCGCCCTCTTTAGTCAAAACCAAGTCATGAACTCACACTTTGCATTATTAAAACACGCTATGGCATTTATTTAGCTCAATGTATGTTACAACATTTGATGATGATTGAGTAAACTAACTTGTACAGTGTTAGATTGTTTGAAACCTAAGTGATGTTAAACAAAAAGAGTTTTAAAATGACGTCAGTTAACAAGATGTAGGTCTAACATGAACAGATCTTGCAAGTGATTATATTCAACATAAGTATGTAATGTCTGTCTGGCAAATATATAGATAGTATCAGTTCACATTTAAGTGTAAGATTTATATCTAATAACACCAAATACAGACACAAGCAGAAACAAGACTCTTGGTGCAAGATATTCTTGAATCCTAAATTAAATACATTTTATACCAGAAATCAACTAATGACTTCTTCAGGTCGCATATCCTAACCTTATAGTAATTTTTCTTGGTAAATTACATAGAATCCAGTATCATTTGTATTAAATCTAACCCTATAGTAAAGAGTTCTGTAATTACACAGAATCCAATGTAGCATCTGTATTAAATCTGATTGACTTTTAATTCAACTAGATCTGCAAGTCTTGGATCTAATAACAAAAATGTGAAACATAGTTGTTCTTAATGAAGAGACAGAAATATGCGAGTGAAATCGGCGACTAGGTGCATATTTATTTGTAAATCCATGTGTGCAAAACTAGGATCATGGCAAACATGAGTTAAATTAACACATTGAATACAACTGTCTTAAATACATGAACCAGCATATTCATCACCAAACGCAGCACAATAAATGACAAATGAAAGTATTGACCAGATGTTAATGACCGTTTGACTAGCAATGTCACATAAAAATAGAAACGTCAAATTAAACGTTGTGAAAAATAAATTAACTTGTTTTTGCACGTCTTTTGCAAAGCAAAATCATTGACGAATTCGTTAACACTGAAATTGAGAATATGTACAAAAGGTAATAAATGTACTTACACAATACTTCGAATGTATATCATGATAGCCATACAGCATACGTAGCCTTCTTCTCTTTTTTAAATTTGAAACAAAAAATCAATAATTGAAATGTATATATACAGCACAACCCGCAAAACACAATCTCTATACAAGTCATGTACCTGTACCGTCGTAAAAAAGATACACTGAGATGTAACTGGTGGAGGCAATTTTCACTCTCCCTTGAGCTCAAAGACGCAACTATCCTCGCACTTCTTAGAAGCCCGCCGCGTCTTGTGATAAAAATAACCTACATGATCTGTTGGCTTGCAGTAATTTTTTAATAAGATGCCGTCTTCAAATGATGTGGATCCGTTGCGTCAAACGAACGTGCGATAATGCAATATGAAGGAGAGACAGGCACTCCATCATCTTATATCTTTCGTTTAGCTAATAAATACAGGCGCAGGACTTGTATAGCAGTTACATTTCATAGCAATAATATCTCAAATTTTGGAGACATTTTGCGCAGATTTGAATTCTGCTTGCTACTCAACATTAATTTTTACAACGATACGGATACAAGAAAACGTCTGAAAAATGAAAACAACAACAACAACCCTGAAATTTTACAACAGTATGATGGTAGACGTAAGAGAGACAATCTCTGATGAAGGGGCCACAACCTTTGCCATGCAGTTCAGTCCAATGTCCGTATTAGAACCGCAATGTAGCTATTTCTTTCTTTATTCATAGGGAAAGAATGAAAGAGACAAAATGGCTTGTAATTGGAAAATATTTTGAAGGTAATCTTGTTCTATCAAGAATTTAAAATGTCTTCCAATTCCATACACACAAAACAGTCAACCAAATATGTCGTCTGCTGCATCATCCACTGTGGCCCACTTCCGTTAATGTCAACTCCCCTCGTGAAATTTAGATTACACCGTATGAATATGAATCACAACCATAAACTTGAGTGGATTGTTTATACTTCAGTTTGAAGACGTTTGTTTTCAAATATCAAACGTCTTTTTTACACAAGTTCTCATTACAGTTTTTTTTTTCCAATTTTTAAGAAAATTTGTTGAAGAATATTCCACTGGTCAACCACTCATCACAATGACCAGTAAAATTTTCCTCTGCATCATTATTTTCTGTCTCATTTACTGAATTGATCATCATCATCACGAATGCCTGGTCAATAAGATATGACACAATATTCCAATGAAAATGTCTTTTTGTACTCCACAGGAATTTTATAATATTTTCAGAACTTATTTCGACTATTCCACAATCTTATATTAATATAATCAAAACCTCCCTATCTGTGTATGTGTGTGTGTTTGTGTGTGTGTGTGTGTGTGTGTGTAATCCCCAGTTTGGTTCTCATCGTCACCAAATTTGGCATGAACATAGGTTTCGTTTCTGGGAGTGTACCAACAGTATTTTCATCTCGGCTGTTCACCATTACGCTTACCTCCATTTTACAACCTAAATGTTCAATCCACAGGCCGCCATGTTGACTTCCCATAGGGTCCGTGTAATTATGAACATACACCCAATGCTGTCGTCTGTTGGGAGAAGGTGTACGTTAAGAAGTGAGTGTTTACCACAGGTAGTCGGCTAGTTTTATATATTTTCCAACACAGAAGTTTGCGCATTACGGCGAAAGTTCTTCGCACTAATATTCTGATTCATTTGTCTTTTTTTTCCACAATTAACAAAATCAACCACAACACATCCCGATCACATAGTCTAATACTGTGAAGCAGATTCAGAGCATTTGAGTGCAGCTAAGAAAATCCTACACCAGACTGGTCATTCTTCTTTGAAGTTCATAAGTTTCCAGAAGTGACCCGTGTTCGTGTTTGAATGGCGTCCTCCCCCCTCCTACCATCCTTCCCCATAATGTTATGCTTTATGATATTATATTCACAATTTAAATATTCAAAGAGTGTATTCCAAATGTTTGATTGATTTTGCTTTTCTGTGTGAATAGAGATTACTTTTCTTGGCTTGTTATGACGTCACATGATTTGAATTACTCAAGGACAAATTCCATGTATAACGAGTGCAGTTAATAACATAATGCCAAAGTTATTGGCAGTGACTGCAGTTTGGTATTCAACTTGTTCATATGCAACCGGTAACAACTTATAGAAAACAATGGTGCTGATGTCCATTGCAATTTCTAATCAAATATTCCATTGTAGAGCGCACCATTCCAAGACATAGATTACATTTCAGATCACATCACCTACACGTAATTTCCAATATAATCCACTTGTATAGTGCACAATTTGGTCTCATAAACACAAGCTTAGGGCGTTGCATAAACTTCGACTGAAGTTCAGTAAAAATCGATTTTTTAAAACCTCTCACCAGTGTACAAATGACCATTGTACAATCAGAAATAATAAAATATCACACAAATAAACACTCACTGGATAAGTTAAGTAGTTGCACGTATTGTGTCCTTGAAAAAAAAAACCACCACAACTTTGCACATTTTTGAACGGCCCACACAAACTTGTTGAGATGAGTGAAATAACCCCTTGAACGGCATACTGCAATCAGGACATCCGATTCGGGCGCTATGAATTTCGTTACAGCACAGCGAAAATGCTGGAAGTGCCAGACAGCTCAGAAGAGGTACACTGATAAGTATGTGGTCATGGAGGCGCTATTTTTTTTAAAGAGGAAGTTCTGATGTGCATCTGCAGCATTGACACGGTTAAATCAACTACAAAAGACTTTTTGAGGTGCATGTGTGGCACGGACATGGTTAAATCAACTACGAAGACTTTTGCGCTCAGAACTGTTGCAGAAATGAACTAGGTTGTTTGTTGCGCCTCGTAACACCCCTTTACGTTAAAAAAAGTAGCTGCAACATTTATTTTTTTCGTCCGAGAAAACCAGTTGCCTGGACATCTCTCTCTCACAAGAGGAAACGTTTCTTCTCAAATGAAAATAGTGCACCGTTTCCCCAGTGATACAATTATTGGCTGTGTGTCTCTTACACAGTTTCGCTCGTTGAGATCATTCCAAAGACTAGGTCTTAAACTTACATCAGCCGTTAAAGGAAGAACGCGTATTGTGACATTATAGTCCTGGAAGCCAGTAGTGACGTAACGAATGACGTCATTAACACCGTCCAATGAAGAGCAGGTGATGTCACAGAGGATGTGCCGTTGTTGTGCCGATGAGTGTAGAAGCTACTGCCTTCTGGAACAGAACGGAATGCCAAACATAAGAAATATATATATGCAGTGTATTATATTTACGTACCCATCAAAAACTAATGTTTTATTAAGAGCAATGATAATGTTTATTAATTGCAGAATAACTTGGCTACAACCCTATAAATAAGTTGGCTTGTAGCTCCTGAAGTAGAGAGAGAAAAACAAACATACACACACACATTGGGGTGCCGTTTTTTTGGTATAGTATCCCCACTTTGTGGAAATTTAGTGCTTTAAATTACCACTGGTTCTGTCATTTTCATTTGTTCCTTCTCGTTCCTAATCTGTTCTATCAATCTACTATCTTCTTCGCTAGACCAGTCACCTACCGTTTTTCCTGAAAACTCTCCCAAAACTCTCCTTTGTGTATGGGTATGTTGGGTCAGCTTGGGTATGTTGGGTCAGCTTGGGGGTATTGGGCGCTTTCTGCCAAATGGTCACTAGGGCTTTCTGTGGCATTACTATTTAGCAATGTAGGCATCTTATATGTACGTGTTTTGTGAATAATTATAATGGTCTTTATATTTTATTTTGTTTTTGTAAACGGGAGTTCGATAAATTAGAGTACAGGCAACCGTTCCTCACTTTTTACAGTTCCCACCACGCATGAAACCTATGTCATCCACCACGCATGAAACCTATGTCATCCACCACGCATGAAACCTATGTCATCCACCACGCATGAAACCTATGTCATATAAACATGTGGTGCACTTACCAACTGGACACATGTGAGGGACCAATAACTTTTTAACAGGAATATATAAATACACATGACAGAAATTATTTGATTTTAATTACATACCATTGTTCGAACCCTCTAAAACACACAACCATACACACTCCCACACACACACACACCCCGCCCGCCCCCACACATTATGTCTATCTCTTTCCCTCTCCTCTCATTTAAACAGTAATGTTTCAAATAACGGTAACAAGCCCCATCTGCAGGCTATACGGATGGGCAATTGTTCTGTAAATAAGCATCTCTCGTGCTCTCTCTCCTGCCATTTGCTAAAGGTCAACAGCGTAGTTACAGGGCCATCTGCAGCTGCAGCTTTGAAGCTGATCCATCGCCGCGGCCACTTTGTGATATTGACACTCCACAACAACTGCAACGGTACCGTCAATACAATGGGGCCGTAAGCTTGGCTCAGTGGCATGAGGTGAGCTGCTGCATGGCGCAAGAGCATCTGAGATGACGTGGGTTCGAACCCAGCTTAGCAACCAATCCACTACAATATCTCTGTCTGTCTGTCTGTCTGTCTGTCTGTCTGTCTGTCTGTCTGTCTGTCTGTCTCTCTCTCTCTCTCTCTCTCTCTCTCTCTCTCTCTCTCTCTCGCTGTATCTCTGTCTCTGTCTGTCCGTCCGTCAGTGTCTGTTTCTATCTGCTCCTCTCTCCCCCCACCCTCCCCCTCTCTCTCTAGGTCAAATTAACAGATACTGAAATTTAAAAAAAATCTTTTAAAGTTTAAATAATATTTGCATTTTGAATGATGTAAACAGGCTGATTAATTATCCGCGTTCGATAAAAGTGTGAACTAGGTCACTGTAGCGGTTTTCCTTTCAGGTGCTTTAATTAAAAGTTAAACATAGTGTCACGCCATAAGCGCAAACGCTTAAATGTTATTACTGTCACGCCCTTTACGATCTTTGTACTGCTGAACTATAGCTTTTAACCCTTTCAATACCGTAAGTGACCACAGGCACGGGGGAGTCGTAATTTCAAAGGCGACTGATAACTGTTGGAATGATAGATGTGTGTTTATTGTGTGGGCGAGAGCGCGTTTAAACATGCCAGCGTGTACGTTGCTACAGATCGCCGTTCCTTTTGAGCCGGACTGGTGATTTGGGAAAAAAAAGCACGTATACATTATCCAGAAAGAATTTGTAGAGTGTGTGAATCGGTGTCAAGTAAAATATGTATGCGTTTTATTACCCCCCCTCCTCCTCCTCCCTCCCCTGTAGTTTTCCCCCTTATTGCTTAGTTGGTATTCTTACTATTTTGATCCGAAATAAAATATTTAATGTCTATATTGAGCACGTTATCCCAGCTTGGAACTGTGATCTTTGTTAATCTTTCTTCTTAACATTATAGTCTCTGTACCGTAGCAAACCACAATTTTCCGTCTTTTTTATGCGGAATAAAGATTTGTAGACTTGACTGGACTTTACTGGTTGCCACCAGGTGTGTGGCATAGCGTAGTGCTGTGCTGACCTGTATGTCTTAATTCTAGGGCAGCTGGGCAGTGAATGGGTTAACCCGTGTCTGCCCACGCTTTTGAATTTAAAAAAAAAGACTCTATGACAGTCACAGGTATTTACGTCTGTGGTGGTATTTCGTCAAAGGCAGTTTCCCCTTATTTATAGCAAGAACTGCATTGATTTTGCCATTTTATTTAGACACACAGAAATGTCATTTATGTTTATTTAAAAAAGAATATAATGAATGCGTAAATGCATGGCATACTTGGAATCCCATTGATTGATTGATTTAAGCCTTTTTCTTCTTCATCCTCCTCCTTATCATCATCATCATCATCATCATCATCATCATCATCATCATCATCATCATCATCATCATCATCATCATCATCATTATCATCATCATCATCATCATCATCATCATCATCATCATCATCACCATCATCACCACCACCACCACCGCCACCACTACCTCTCAAACAACATTACTCTTGTGTCCACCGCTTACTGGTCAATCGTTTGGTCTCGACGTCGACGTAGGCCATTTTGCCCCGCCCTGCGCTGGTTCGAGCCCACACTACGAAACGATAATCTGTCTCTGGCTGTAGCCCTGTGATGCGAGCTTGGAGCTTGCTTGGGTCTTTGATGGTCGGCTTTAAATCTCGCACCTCCCCTATGTCCCCGCCCTCAAGCACTGCACATACAAACAACACGGCTCTTCATTATCGTCATCATTGTTCTTTTATTTATTTATTTATTTATTTATTTAATTTATTTAATCGTTCTTATATAGCGCTTTTCCAGCTCAAGAGCTGCTCAAGGCGCTGGCCTATACAGGATCTAACTCAAGCCGCCCGAGACGCCCACCCGCAGCCTTTGGGCGCATGGTCTGACGCCCGGACAACTGAGCACAATTCTGGGCAGCCAGGGATGGGGGAGAAGGACCTAGGTGCATGCTGGGTGTGTTCTTGTCACCGGCACTCACCCGTCTAGGACATGAGCGTCAGGATCTTTAAAGTCCGTTATGATGGAATGTATGCGACACAGACTAGACCTCGGTTTATACTCTCATCCGCTTTTCCGACTCGAGACCTCCTCAAGGCGCTGCTTTGAGCGCATCGTTTGATACCCTTGACGAGTGAGCACAACCCTGGCCAACCAGCGGTGGGATAGACGAATCCTAATGGTTTGTTGGGTATGTGGGGACAACAAGGAATGCGGGATAGAGAAAGAAAATAATATAGAGGAGAAAGAGGTGGGAGCTGGCTTGGACCCTTTGATGGTTGGCTTTAGAACTGCCACTGTCCTTACTTTTTCCATGCCAGCACCCAGATATCCAATGATACACGGACCATCAACTGAATCCAATTAGCCGCATCAAAATAAATGGGAGCCCTTCCTCTGTGTTGTAGGTGCATTAGTGTAGCACCTGTTCTTGTTACAGCTGTGGCTACATTACAAATGCCAAACCATTGGTAGCGGGCCTTGGTGCTGGGTATGAATTATGTATCTTTGCTGTTAGTGATGTCGTCAGGCCAATTTTGCTTGTTAAGCATTAGGATCCAGATGAGTAGTTAGTGAGTTCGTCATTACGGTGATATTAGACATGATCCAGATAATTTTACAAGTTCCCAGGGTGAAACTACCACTCTCGTGGAATGTCCACGAATATGTCACCACACCCCTTTAAACCGTTCTCTGGTTGCAACAGATCTGCTCTGCAACCTTCACAAAGGACAAATCTACGCCACAAACCAAACATCTTTACACCCAGGTGTTGTAGCTGGTAGTTTAGTTATTTTGCCTTGCTTCGTTCCTTGTGGGAGTTCTTTGTTGTTGCGCCAAAAGGCTGCTCAAATGTGTTGTGTGTTGTGATGTCGTTTCGGGTAAGGTAGCAGTGGACTTTGTGTGACAAAACTTGTATCAGAGTTTTTCAATGAGACAGCTTCAAATCCATCAAGCATTTTGATACATTTCTAGACATTTGTACATTAAATTTACCATCATTTTATAACCAAAAAACACATTTTTTTCCCTTTGCCAGACTGTGAGTACTTCTCATCCACTAATTACCTTTTACCGGATCTCAATCAAGAAAATAATGACTTCTTACCAAACTGAAAGTTGATGAACTGTGTTAATTGCCTAGTAGTGTTAACAACTTTGACCCTGCCCCAGTGACATCACCCCTACAATTGCACCTTGGTCAAACTGACCTTTGACATGCATTAACAACAAGCAATGACAAGAATGGATGTTTCCACCACACGTGAACTTGGCACCCGCCCTGCTTCCAATTTTCTCTCGACGTCTACCGAACCTGCCAAAGCCTTGGCATCCTGGCCTGTCAGCCCTCGATGCGTGGAACTCGTGCAGGTAATTTGCACGTAAAATAGCACAACTTGACATCGTCCTCTCAGACCTCCCGCAAATCGGGCCTGTGGTTGAACCATCGGGCACCACTCTGGCTTACCTGTTTCCTCTTGGCTGCGGCTAACGCTGCGCTAGCCTTAACCGCAAGTTCATGGCTCGCATCTGGACATCCACTGACTGGTTCCACTGGCGCGGCGCCCTTCACGTGTCCGCCAGCCCATTGCTGTCCAGCACTGATTCTCTTCAGACGTCCACTGGTTTCTCGCAACTTGCCACTGGGTTTACGCCGGCATCTCGCCGCCTGCCGCTTGCTCTACAGCCGACTATCCTCTGACATCCGCCGGCTACTTTACTACTGGGTCATTGCTGTCTAGCGCTGGTTCGACTCTACCACCTGCGGACTCCTCGCCACTCGTCGCCGTCACTGGTTCAGATCTGGAGTCCACCAACCCCTCGGCGCCTGATGCTGACTCTCCGTTGGCTTCTGTCAGACCCGTGCTGCCCACTGTCCCCTTATTGATCAACACCCTTTTGCAGCTTGTCGCTGGCGCTCCTCTGAGGAACGTTGGTCTCTCGCCGCCTGCAGCTGGCTCTCTGATATCAGCTGGTTCTTCATCTGCAGCTTGCTTCTTTCCTGCGCTTGTGAACCCGTCACCGGTTGTTGCTGACTGTACGCTGGTATCCGCTGGTCCACCGACGTCTGCTGCTGGCTTTATTGCTAGCTCACCTCTGATGTCCGACAGCCTTTCAGCATCCACTGAAGCTGGACTACATTGTAGCCTACCCATTCACTCTGGACTGTATGATGTGTGCGTCCTTTCTCATTTTAAAAACCCTGGGTGATGCCTGAATGTTCTACTGCAGTTTCACTGAACAGCACTAATTGTAAGAACACTAAATCTAATGACTTACTTGTTGGCCACCTTAACTGTCAGTCTGACGCTACACCTGTGAAACCCAAAGCAATTTCTGATTTTATTGCTGAGAAAGAACTGGGCAATAATTTTGTTGACAGAAACTTTGCTGAAAGAGCTTGGCCTTGAGGCCAAATTTAGATTGATGGCTCCAACTGGATGCCGCATGAAATTATGGCTGCGATTATGTAGAGGTGGTGGCATTGCTGTAATATTCAAACCGTGTCTAGAACAATATCTTATATTAAAAAACAACACCGCCTACTTACATACCACCTTTGAAGTTAGTAAAATAGTTATTAATTTTTCGGGCCTTAGTGTGCGTATGATATGCATTTACCACCCCACCCCCTCCATCGTGCCTCCTCTCATCCTCACCTACCCCCAAAACAAATTCACCTTTCCAGTTTTCCTCAAGGAAGCCGAGGAGATGTTTATCATCTGAGCACAAGTACAACTGACGTCGTCATCTTTGGCGAATTTAACATTCATTTTGACAAACCTCAGAATAATGACACAAAACAAATCTGCCATGCTCTTTACTGTCATGGACTTACTCAACTGGTGGACCTCAACTAGAAAAACTCATATCATTGATTGGATAGTGCCCCCGGAGAACTCTGGCCTGGTGTATGATGTACATCTGACCGATTATCTCCAATCAGACCACTTCGCCATCCTGTGCTCGCTCAGACTGGTCAAGCTTTCCAGGTCCAAGAGGCATGTCCTACGGCGCAACCTCAAAAGAACAAATACTGATGCTTTTGGTTCCGAAGCGGCTCGTTGTCTGCAAGATAGACTCCCTATTGCAACTCACTATAATGACACGCTTCTATCACTTCTAGACAAGCGCGCACCAGCTACATCCGAACTCATCAAAGACAGACTATTTTTTCACTGGCTGACAAACGAAATTCGCCTAGCAAAGAAAGAGCACAAACAAGCAGAAAGAAATTGGAGGTCCAACAAACTGGAAGTGAACAGGCCCATCTACAACAAGCAAAGGAAAGTGGTACAGACACTCATTGCACAATCAAAACAATCCTACTTCAATAAAGTGTTCACAGAGGCCCAATCAAGTAAAGCTCTTTCCTCCGCTCTAAGCAATCTCCTAGGCTGCTCTTCAGAATCTCCACTGTCCAACAACTTTGAATCCTCTCAACTTCCAGAAGCATTCGCTGACTATTTTGACAACAAACTTCAGACTATCCGTGACAGACTTGACCAGACAGCCTACAAACTTATTCCTCTCCCCTTCTGTTGTGCGGTACCTTATTCCTATTCTAATCCGTAACTCCAAAGTCGTTGGGACACCACAGATGATCGTTTAACCAACGTATTCCATCTTTCTCTGTCCTCAGCAACCCTCATGGCTTTGCTCAGTGTCAAACCAGTCCATTCTCGAATGTTGTCCTCCCACCTCTTTTTCGGTCTTCCGCTTCTTTTGCCTCCTTGCACCGTGTCTTGTAGGATGGTCTTTGCAAGGTCTGATCCTTTGCTGACGTGGCCATACCATCGGAGTTTCCGTTTCTTCACCACTGTGAGCAGGTCATCGTGTTGTCCAATGGCTTGTGTGATGGTCTGCCGGACTTGGTCGTTGGTGATGTACTTGGTATAGGAAATGCCCAGAAGTCTTCTGTAGCACATCATCTCCATCCTTTGTATTCTTCTTTGTAGGTCTGCTGTGAGGGTCCATGCTTCGCAAGCGTATAGGAAGATGGAGATTGCAAGGGAGCGCAGCAGTCTTACCTTAAAGGGTAGACCGATAGTCCTGTCTTTCCAAATGGGCTTCATCCTTGTCAGGGTAGCAGTTGTTTGTGCGATCCTGGAGAGGACTTCCGGTCGGGACACATTGTCTGATACAATGGCTCCTAAATATTTGAAGCTATGCACTGTGTTCATGGATTGGCCTTAAACTTTGATGTCCGAGTTGACTGGGAAGAGGGGGGGGGGTAGGGAGGGGTACGGTGGAGAGGGAGGGGGAAGCGGAGGTGGAAGGGGCAGCGAGAGAAAAAGTGAGTGGAGACTGTCCTGTACACTTTGTCCAATTTAGACATAACCAAGTAGTCTTGTCTTATCTTAATCTTCTTACCTGGCTGATAGCCGATGTCGAACCCTAGCAGCCGACCGTTGGGTTCCTCAGGCGGCAACCACTGCAACAACACGTGGTGCTCCTCCACCTCCACCGTCATCAAATTGCGCACCTCTGACGGCGCTGAAATCAGAAATCATTCCACTTCAAACACAGGCCTAGTAAACGTTTCATACACACCAGTTACAAATGGTTCAAGGAACAAAGACGGGTCAGTCCGATGTAACCCCCCCCCCCCCGGCCCCACCCTTACATCCTCTCTTCAGGTCTAAGTTCCTTCTGGGTTACTTCAATTCTAGCTCTATATTTCCCCAGCTCTTCGTTCTTTCATGCCATCCATGTGGGAGAACAAAGGCCTGCGAGAACGTAGACCTTACTGGAACGAAAGGTCTAATCCAAGTTGCACGTACTGCCTTCTGGAGTGAAGAAATCTATGGTCATGCTGGGGTGGCCTGTGTAGTGTGTGTTGCGCACGGCTACTTGTGCCCGTAACGCCGTGTTAGCTGGCAAGTCCAACAGCGTGGCCCTCACAACAGGATACAACACTTTGGGTTGTGGGCTGACGGTCACGTCCACCTCCTGCATCTTGTGGCGACCCTCGCTGGATTTCCAGTACTGAAGCTGCAAACGATACATTCCAAAAGACATGAGTCAATGAATTAGTTTATCGGTGAATGGGAGATTTATTGGATCAGTGAATCGGAGAATGAGTTTATCAGCGAATGGTATAATTATTAGATCATGTTTCTTTAAAAACGGATTGAAGTCGACTGGCTGCCTACATCAAAGAAAAAAAGAGCTAATTTAAATCAAGCAAGCAGCGAATTAAACTGTTATCCATCGGACAAGCAACATTTCAACAGACAAGGTTAGCTAGTTAGTTAGTCACTGTTTATAGGGTCCAGCGGACTGCAAAGAGCCGAATCAGGACCATAACATGGTCGAAAGAGGGCTCACCACTGATCCGTATAAATGATCTGCTGAAACAACCCTAATGGTAACACCGAAGACACTCCTCCAGCCGGCCACTTTACAATAAAGGCATCCCACGCAGGGGACGCTGAAGCTGTACTCTAATTTATCGAACTCCCGTTCACAAAAATAAAATAGAATATAAACAGCATTATACAATATTTACAAAACAAACATAAAAGTCTACATTGCTAAATAATACCACAGAAAGCCCTTGTGAACATTTGGCAGAAAGCCAAGCTGACTAAACAGACCCCATACACAAATCAGGAGTTGCGAGTTTTCAAGAATAAGGCAGGTGACTGATCTAGCGAAGGATAAAGTAGATTGATAGAACGAGTAGGAATGAGAAAGAACAAATGAGAAAGACAGCGACAGTTGGAATTTGAAGCACTAAATTTCCAGAAACTGAGACACTATTTCTAAAGAAACCCCCGGCATTCCTACGGGGGGAACAGACAAGGAAGAGCTTGAACTCCAAAGGTATTAAGTCATTTTGACTTGTGCATGGGCTTACCTGCTTCTGTACATACACGGTCAGGCTGTTCATCAAACCATCATCATCATCATCATCATCATCATCATCATCATCATCATCATCATCATCATCATCATCATCATCATCATCATCATCGTTGATGCTTATCGCTTACATAGAGTTGTTTTTTTTTTAAAAAAAAACTCACCCTGTAACCTCTGAACTCTCCTCGGATCTTATCGGAGATCTCCACGGCCTCCCATATGAAGTGAGCGCTGTGTGGCTCTAGGGGCTTGGAAGGATCTCGGCGGAAATCTCGCGGTATCACACTGGGCTCTGAAAAATGGAACGACTTCAGAATACAGAGCTAGAGGTGTTTGATTTGTTGTTTTATTAACGTCCTTGTTTTATTACTAACATACAGAATATAGATCTTTATTAGTTATCAGAAAACAGAATACAGGTCTTTATTAGTTATGAGAAAACAGAATACAGATCTTTATTAGTTATCAGAAAACAGAATACAGGTCTTTATTAGTTATCAGAAAGCAGAATACAGGTCTTTATTAGTTATCAGAAAGCAGAATACAGGTCTTTATTAGTTATCAGAAAACTGAATACAGGTCTTTATTAGTTATCAGAAAACAGAATACAGGTCTTTATTAGTTATCAGAAAACAGAATACAGATCTGTATTATCACAAACAGGATACAGATCTTTATTAGTGTGACGTCGGGTATATTGTTGCTTGTCTCTGCACAATGGAATGCTATTACCCACTCGTCTTTCGCCTGCGGGAATCGGCTAGTTAAATCACCCTATGACTAATCTTAATACGTTTATATGTTTGGCTCGGTCTGTGATAGGATAGGGTTATAGAGATAGGGAGAAACGTGTAAAAGATTCACTGACACACTAGCTCTCGCACGGCTATGAAACATAGGTAGTCCAGCCACTTGTTAACAGTAAATATCACACATTTATTTCCTCTACTCTATACATAATTCTCTAAACACTACACTAACTTAAATGTCCAAAACGTAATATAGCAAGGATTAACTTAACAGTCCAAATTCACTTCGAGTAGTTCGCTTCTTGATGGGTCTATACTGCTACTGTTCTCGATATTTGCTACAGTCTCATCATTGGGCTATTTGTTCTGGTTGGCCTAATGTTCGTTTTCAGGAGAGTGGATTACCGCACAGTCCATCTAGATCAGTGTGTGTGCATTTCTTCTTGAGCACTTAGCTGAATCGTTGAGGTGTGATGATGGTGTCTCCTCCTCGGGTTGTTGACTATTGGGTTATCGGAGCTCAGTGCCCGATGCTCCACTGCAGGCCGAATGTCAGGGTTGACTCTCAGTGGTCTATCTTCTGCTTCGGACAAAGCCTGCTCATCTTCCTCACAATATCAGGCGATGGCTATTATGCGATGAATTGATTTTCACCCGTCTCCTGCTTAGTCTTCTTGAGAGAGATCTTTCCATGTGACCATCTCGGGTGAGGTTTTAACAAAGACTGACTTCCTTAGCCCTGTGGTCAGCTTAAGCCCGCGAAATCTCGTGATACCTTTAGCTCCCTCTAGCGGGCGTGTCGGATATAGGTCAGCTGAATGAGGTCACTGCCTACCTTCGCGAGAGTTAGCTTACCCATGCTTAGACCAAACCTTTAACTTCTGTCGTCTTCTGGACATCGACTTTAAGTTACAAAGGCTACAGCACGATGAAATATTTGAGGCGTGAAGCCTTAGTGCTGGGTCCAAATTAGCCTCTCGTGATAATTAGTTATCAGAAAACAGAATATTGATCTCTATTAGTTATCACAAACCAGAATACCGATCTTTATTAGTTATTAGAAGCCAGAATACAGATCTTGATTATTTATCTTAAAAAAAGAATACAGATATTTATTAGTTATCTCAAAACAGAATACAGATATTTATTTGTTATCAGCGCATTTCAGGGACCATCGTGAAATTGTGAATGTCACAAACGCGTTTTTTTTTTTTTTTTTTTAAATCGGTTTCAATCTAGAACATAATCTGTTGCCAACGTAAGGCATGAGTCGTCATCGCAGGGTGCTGCACGTCTCTTGGGCAGGCAGCAGGCAGCAAGTACACAGTAAAGTGTTAGCATTAAGCTTTTCACGCAGAGCAACCAAACTGAAGATGTTCAGCAGCACACATCACCCAACACCACAACTCCCAGATGTCCACTCTCCCATGTACGATGACATTCAATTGGTTTCTATAGTTCCATAGCCATCCTGAGCCACTGCTAAGTCATGCTAATTGTGAGCTCAACCCTCCTTATTATTCACCAGAGCTACTTCAGTGGATAAAGAGAGGTTGTTGTGCCTATCTTAGCTTGTTCTAGGAGCAACCTTTAACCTCAGCTCTCCACGCCACTTAGTGTCCACGGATCTGAGTTTAAATGGCACCGGCTCAACAACTATTTCAGTAATCTACTATATATGTCAGTGGAAACAATACCAGTCCAGCAACTACTATAGTGATTTGTACTCACCTGCTTCGCCAGACCTCCCACTGTAAATAAAGGGAGGTTGGTGAGCCTCTCCTAGCTCGTTCTCGGAGCGAACCTGGATCTGGTACTGCTGGTAGACGTCATCCACCTCCCGCTCAAAGTGGCCCAGTGTGGGGTCATCCACGACCGCCTCATCCCACGTCAGGCTTCCGAACCGCCTCCAGTATACGTGGTAGCGGAAGTTGGGTCCGTGGAACTCCAGCCGATGCATTGGCTGCCAGGACGGAAGAGAATACAAGATAAGTTTAAAATAGTACATCGGTGCCTTTTTCCACACACCAAGTTAGTGAAATCCCTTAAAAGGGGTGATACATATTAATTTCCCGAAATGAATAGTCCATACATTGAACAGACCCAACAGAAGATACCTATCAGTGAATTATAATAAACGGGTCAACAATTTGTTAATATTATTTTCCCGAACTGAATAGTCCATATATTGAACAGACCCAAAAGAAGATACCTATCAGTGAATTATAATAAACGGGTCAACAAGTTGATAATATTATTTTCCCGAACTGAATAGTCCATACATTGAACAGACCCAACAGAAGATACCTATCAGTGAATTATAATAAACTGGTCAACACGTTGTTGATACGGTGGGCGATATCTTCACGCAAAACGTTGGCTACAACACACAGGAGGATAGAAGGTGCAGAAAAGGAATAAAAAAACAACCGAATTTGAAGCATATAAGGAAGATGAAATTCCTGTCGATTTCTCAGGAAAGTATTACAGCCGCTGTGCGGTGCCACCCAGAACAAGGGGAAACAAAGCCCATCCACCCTTAATAGTTTTAATAATGGTACAGGACGCAGTCAATATAAAAATTTCAAAAATAAAAATTCGATTTTCTTTCCGCCTTCTAATAGCGATCTCCCTGCCTTTACACCACCTGTTTGAGTGATGGATATGTGTTTGGTGTGTGTGAGGGTGGATGAGACAGGTGAGCGTGTATGTTGGTATAGATCGCCGCGCTTTGAGCCTGAATGATTTGGGGTAAAGCGCGTATAGCATCCTGTATTATTATTATTATATTTTATCCTGAACCAAAGTGTATTGACAAAATTCCAACATTGATCGAAGAAGAAAGGTTGCCTGAGCTCAGAGACAGTGTAATGCGCCTTCAATCACTTTTTTACAGGTGACAGGCGCGCTATATAAATCGATGTGTTATTATTATTAAACCTAGTAGTAGTAGTGGTAGTAGTATCGTACACAAAGCTGCTGTGGTACATCGTACTTACAAAACCTTCATGCACTCCCTCATACCAATCACTAAAGCAGACACCTTCCATTCTACCCACAGCTCGAAACAGTGTCTGGGTCTTTAGGACTGGGTTGGTTTGAGTCCATTCGACGATGGAATTGTGAGCACGATACTAATACACCGTCAGGACGAACAAATCAACCGTGAAGTCGTTATATCTAAACCCACCATTGACAATACGGCAGACAGGGATACGTTTCCCACAACACGGTCACAACAGCTATTGTGGAAATACATGGTTTTGGGTTGGTTAGATTTGGGTTGCGAACACGTAGGGTATGTGTTAACCATGAAGCACTCGCACTACGGGAAAAAGTTGGCTATAAAAACCGTCCGACGATAATATTATTAACATGTAAATAATACCCCATTGTTAACATGTAAATAATACCCCATTGTTAACATGTAAATAATACCCCATTGTTAACATGTAAATAATACCCCATTGTTAACATGCAAATAATACCCCATTGTTAACATGTAAATAATATACAATTGTTAACATGGAAATAATATACAATTGTTAACATGGAAATAATATACCATGGTTAACATGTAAATAATATACGGTCGCATCAAATCTGTGAAATGTTAATGACGTCTCGGGTTTGGTTTTGGGATAGGCATTCAACGTTTCGTTTTGGTTTGGTTTTGGGGGGATCGTGGGGTTCTATTCAATTCAATCTATTTAAAGTCTGTAAAACAAATTATGTAATTTTAGTCTTTAAAACAAAGAAAAAAAACAGGAATTACATTATTTTTATCGCAATCAAATAAAAAGTCTCTGATTAATTATTTTTTTCATAAGTTTATCCACCTGTAAAGTTAAAGCAAAAGGCCTGTAACTGTTAACAGGCTTACCCTGTTTGAGGATAGGAATTATTACAGACTGCATCCAGACTACTGGTACAGCTCCACTTTCCCAGCATTGTTGGATAACAGAGTGCAATAACTTCTTCCAATTTAAGGGTAAGTGACTTAACATACGATAAGAGATACCGTCAATCCCAACTGCTGAAGTATTAGTTTTAAATGAATTCAAAGTTTCTATTATTTTATCAAAAGTGATAGGACTATTAATATATAAATGTTTATCTGGAATTGGGTCTTCATACTGTTCGTTCCTTTGGTTTTCTAATCCATATTTTACTTTACTTGAATTAAATTAATAGACAAGTTATTTTTAGAAAAAAAATCTAGTGAATTCCTCAGCTTTATCTAAAGAAGAAGGAAACCAACTATTTTCTAGTTTTACAGAATAACTCTGTAACTTGTAAACCTTTTTTTTATATCCTTGACGTTTTTTTCCATACTTTATAAATATCTTTAGATTCTAGAACCTATTTTCTGCAAAATTCTATCCAGTGATTTTTCTTTGCTTTAGCAATAATTCTGTGACACTGTAATTTAGCTCTTTTCCTGTTAATAAAGTTTTCGTCTGTTTTGTTTTTAATCCACTGTTTATACTGTTCTTTCTTAAACTGAACTGCTGCTTCGCAATCTTCTGTCCACCAAGCATTACCACGTCGATCGTTTAAGTTTCTTGATTGAACTTTAGGAATAGACAAATGTGCAGCTTTTAATATAGTGTCAGGAAAATTTTCATTAAAAATATTCACGTTATTATATTCAATATTTATATTAGAATATGATATTAAGTAATTATAAAACGTTTCCAAATCTGCCCGATTATTCAAAAATTTCGGAATTTTATCTTCAACATCTGTCTCACTATCACAAACAGATTCATTAAAAGTTATTATTAAATGACCACTGCCGAAACAATCTTCCTCAACCCTCCAGTTACTATCAACAGCCAGATTTGATGATACTGTACAAGCGATAAGTCTATGGCTGTTGGTCTGTGAGTAGCAACATCAGGTAACCATGTTACATCCTCATTATTTAATAATACACAATGCGAATCTACAACATTTTCTACAAAGCGATCACAGGTAACTGTCTTGTAGTCCCGTTTCCATAAAGGTGAACGAGAATTAAAATCACATAGAATTACCCATTTGTTTTTAGAAAAATCAAAATTCTTCAACCAATGTGTGTTGTCACCTTTGGGCCCAATAGGGTAATATACAGATATACTACTTATAACACATTTCTCGTTGATCTTTATGCATGCACCTGCCGTATAAACATCATTATAAATAGTTGAAACTGGAAATGGGTTAATACAAGAATTAGATAGATCACAACGAATATACAGAGCAGACTGTATCCTTAAACTTTCTTTGTCATAATTAAGTACTGGTGGATAATAATAATCATCAATCTTCGGCAGTTTTTCTTTCACAACATCAAGT
>CM072514.1:14017090-14027090 GCA_036898135.1 Oncomelania hupensis | reverse complement strand
CACTGTGAGCATGTCATCGTGTTGTCCAATGGCTTGTGTGATGGTCTGTCGGACTTCGTCGTTGGTTATGTGTTGGGTTTAGGAAATGCCCAGACGTCTTCTGTAGCAACTCATCTCCACGCTTTGTATTCTTCGTGGTAGATCTGCTATGAGGGTCCATGTTTCGCAAGTGTATAGGAAGATGGAGATGACAAGGGAGCGCAACAGTCTTACCTTGGAATGTAGACTGATGGTCCTGTCTTTCCAAATTGGCTTCAACCTCGCCAGGGCAGCAGTTGTTTGTGCGATCTTGGAGAGGACTTCCTGTGGGGACCCATTGTCTGATACAATGGCTCCTAAATATTTAAAGCTATGAACTGTGTTGAGGGATTGGATTTGGACTTTGATGTCCGTGTTGATGCCATTGGTGTTGTTGGTCATCATTTTGGTCTTCTCTGCACTTATTTCCATTCCATAGACTCTGGAGGTGGTGTCAAGCCTCTGTACCAGCTGTTCAAGTTCTTGTTCCTCTCCAGCCAATCCATCAATGCCATCCGCAAAACGAAGGTTGAAGATTGCTCTTCCCCCTATGCTGACTGTGTTTTCGTGATCTGCAATGACATCTGACATCATACGCTCTAGGAAGTTGTTGAAGAGTGTTGGAGAGAGTAGGCATCCCTGACGCACACCGATTGTTGTTCTGAACCAGTTTCCGATGGCGCTGTTGTGGAGGACTGCACCGGTAGCCTTGTCATACAGCCTTTTGATGACTTCAAGAATTTTAGGGCTGATGTTGTACACTGTCATAGTTGCCCACAGAGCTGCGTGCCAGACTCGGTCAAATGCCTATTTGAAGTCTACGAACACATGATATAGATGTCGTTGGCGCTTTAAGTATTTTCGCAGATTATTCTGAGGTTGAAAATCTGTTAAGTGGTACTTCGCCCTGCCCTGAATGCTGCTTGTTCTTCAGCTATGATGTGTTCGGCTTGGGGTTTCAGTCTTTTGAGTATTAATTTGTTTAATAATTTTTTTAACTTGTAAAAATATTTTAAATTACTTTTTAATTATTATTTTTTTAATTTTAAATATTAATTTATTTATTTGTTTGCTACCAATATGCGCTGAACCTTCATAGGGTAATTCTTGTTTGGTATACATGGGATTAGGAACCTGCAAGGACCAGACCCTCCTCCCTTTTTTTTAGAGTAGTGAAGGTGGAGGGTGTAGCAGTGTGAGTACTAATCCCACACTTTAATTAATAATAATCGTCATTGTGTATGTCCATGTCTTTGAGTGTTATGTGTTCACTATTAGAATGCATTTACTTCTTAGTTTATTATTGGAGAATAAAATCAGAACATAATCTGCACTTGACGTGTGTGGTCTTGGTGTAACTGAATGGTGTAACTGAAAACAACTGTTTGAAAGACTGACTTCTACAGAGGGGCCCACTTGACTATTGGCCCCCACGTTACCTTTGGCCACCCCAATCCCACTCTTCCTTCTGTCTATTTCTTCTCCCTCTGGCTGTAAAAGGTATAATCAGGAGGGGTCAAACACAGTACAATCCTGTAGTATTACCATTTCACAAGGGCTTTTTTTTTTCAACCTAACAACCTGAATGTAGGGATTTGAAATGACATTTTGGCATGATTTATCTCAAGGAGCAAATCTATCTGTGGAGACTTCATCTGAAGTTTGGGTTCAAGGGCTGCGTCCATCAGTGGTTCCAGTCGTATCTAGAGGATACGTTTCTGTACGTCAGTGTGAACACAGCTACAAGACTGACCTGTGGGGTCCCCCAGGGGTCCGTTTTGGAACCTGTACTCTTTTCGCTTTATACCTTTGAATTTGGCCGTATCATCGAGATACACGAGCAAGGGAGGCAGCTTTTTTGGTGATGACTCTGACCTCTACGACTCTTTCCCTCCTGATGATGCCGCTGCAGTGGAGTCTGCTAAGAAGTTTGAGCTGTGTTCCTCTGACCTCAAGGTGTGGATGACGCACAGAAACTGAACGAGGACAAGACTGAGGCCATCATGTGTGGACCTCAGAGCAAAAGAGACTCTGTATCCCTGAGCTCCACCAGTTTTGGACAGTCAGCTATCCCCTTCTTGTCCACTGTCAGAGATCTGGACATCATGATTGATGCAAACCTCACAATAGAGGATCAAGCGAGTGCCGTGGTTAGAGGGTGCTTCTTCCATCTTCACTGTCTTGGTAAACTGCGAGATGCCCTCGGAAAACAAGACCATTGCCGTCGCCTTGGTGATATTCAGGATAGATTATGCAAACCGTTGTCCAGCTTGACCGTCTCCAGTGTGTTCTGAACACGGCCGCCAGGATTGTCACCCGCAGCAAGAAGACCAGACCACATCACTCCTGTTCTCTGACAACTTCACTGGCTGCCAGTCAAGAAGAAAGTCGACCACAAAGTCCTCGAGCTCCATATGCTACGAGTGTGTGCATGAACCCACCTCCCTCTATAGTACATGAGAGACATTGTCCCTACCCACAAACCCTCAAGGCGCCTTCACTCCTCTTCCCAGTTTATGTTGTCCGTTCCAAGTGTGGATGGACACAGAAAGAAGGGTTTGGGTCACCGCTCCTTCTCCCACTTCTTCTAGCCTTGCAAAGACCATCCTGCAAGGCACGGTACAAGGAGGCAGAAGAAGAGGTAGACAAAAAAGAGGTGGGAAGACAACATTCGAGAATGGACTGGCTTGACACTGAGTGAAGCTATGACGGTTGCAGATTACAGATAAAGATGGAGTAACTCTGGTTTAAGCGATCATCTGTGCTGCCCCAACAACTTTCGAGTTACGTGATAAGATAGGATAGGATAGGATAGGATAGGATAGGATATTGATATATAGATATATAAAATGTGTTTATTAAGTATTTAACATATATCATTTATTTATTTAAATCCGTACCTTGTTAATTACTATGGCTTTTACTGTAATAGGGTATGGCCACGTCACCAGAGCATCAGGCCTTGCAAAGACCATCCTGCAAGGCACGGTACAAGGAGGCAGAAGAAGAGGTAGACAGAAAAAGAGGTGGGAAGACAACATTCGAGAATGGACTGGCTTGACACTGAGTGAAACCATGAGGGCTGCTGAGGAAAGAGAAAGAGGGAGTACACTGGTTAAACAATCGTCTGTGGTTCCCTAACGACTTCTAAGTTACGGGACAGGATAGGATAATGGTGGGCGTGGACGTTAAACTTCAATGTTCACCTCCCTTTTTTGAGAGTTTTTGGAGAGAGCTTGTATGCAGTTGTTGATGCTGCTTGCTGAATAAAGTTGGAAAAAACACATAGTAACGACTCCTGCCTTGTTGCTGGGAGAACGGGTTACGTACATAACAAATTCGAGTTACACAAGATTCAAGCATCGGGACTGAATCGGCTATTGCAGTGTAACACTGTCTGACAAAGTATTTAAGGAAAAGATAAAGAAAAGGTTGCAAGATCAGTATGCACAAAACTGGCACTCTGAAATTGACTCAAATAGCATATAATATAATAAAAAAATGTTTAAAGATAATTTTGCTTTTGAAAAGTATTTGACTGTTCTTCCCTCCAATCTAGCCGCCAGTATAACAAAAATTAGAACATCACCTCCTAAACTACCAGTACAAAAGGGACGCTTTTTAAAATTAAAAAATGTGACAGAACTTCTAATAATTAATCTGGCATCTTGTGATGCCTATGGAACAGCTTTTTTTGTACCGTTCATTGTTTTTTAATGTAATTCACCATCCCCCCTTTTTTGGCTAAAATGCCCCCTGGGCTATGAGCCTTGTTTCATGCTTTAATTATATGTGATTTTGTTAATAAAAGGACAAAGGACAAAAGGGAAATAATTTTCACTTTATTTTTTGGGGGGGTCCAATTTGCTGAGGTCAGGAAATAGTTGCACAAAAGGTTGTATTATGCTTGTCCAAATGCAAATAAATTGTGTACTTTGTTAATGCACTGTGAAATTTGACTTCGAGGAAAATATTTTCATCATTTTGTCATTCTACATGTTCTTAAAAAATAAAAATAAAAAAAAAAAAAGTATTTCGCTTGATTTTTTTGTTTTTTGTTTTTGAAGAAAGGACTTCTTTATTAAATTAAACACACTCCAGGCAATACCAAAGAAACAAAAGACAAAAAAAAATTCAAAGTTGAACCTTTGTTTTGCAAGCAGCTGCATCAGTCGAACAGACAAAAAAAACATAATCAGCAGCAAAAATACATTCTGTGTTTATTATTATTTAGAAGAACAAAATGGTTCTGCTGCTCCTAATCATAATGATAATGAGAAAGAAGAAAAAGGAGATTTTTTTTAAAATAAAAGAGTAAAAAGAAGATAAAAGCAACAAAGAAGAACAAAATGAAGCAGAAGAGGTAGAAAAAAAGCCTATGCATGCTTAATGTGTAGTCCACTTGCAGGTGGGATGCAGCTATCCAGGTATAAACTAGCACAACAAAATATTTACAGACACTTTTGAATGTTTGGTTTAAACAAAATTTTTATTCAGGTAAACACATATATATTTATACAGATTTAGTTAATCATTGCTTATAGGGTCCAGGGGACTGCAAAGAGCCGAATCAGGACCACAAAATCAAGACCACAACTTGGTTGAAAGAGGTTAGTTATTTATTCATTGCTTACAGGGTCCAGCAGACTGCTAAGAGCCGAATCAGGACTGCAAAATCAAGACCACAACTTGGCTGAAAGAGGACTCACCCCTCATCCGCATAAAAGATCTGCCAAAACAACCCCAGTGGCAGTGGTAACACTGAAGGCACTCCACCAGCCGGTCACTTTACAATAATGGTATCCCACACAGGGTTAGTAAGTTAGTTATTAATTGCTTACAGGGTCCAGCGGACTACAGAGATCCGAATCAGGACCACAAAATCAAGACCACAACTTCTCTGAAAGAGGACTCACACCTGATCCGCACAAAAGATCTGCCGAAACAACCCTAGTGGTAACACTAAAGGCACTACACCAGCCGGTCACTTTACAATAAAGACATCCCACGCAGGGGACGCAGAGGCTATATTCTAATTTATCGAACCCCCGTTTATAAAATCAAAATAGAATACAAACATCATTATAAAATATCAACAAAACACATACATACAAAATGCCTATATTGCCAAATAATAAAATCATAGGAAGCCCAAATGTCCATTTGGCAGAAAGCGTCCAATATTCTCAAGATGATTACATTACATTACATGATTATTGCTTTAGGTCCAGCGGACTCTTCCGAGCCAAATCAGGACCGGACAACCCCTGATCCGCATCAAAGACCTGCTGAAACAACCCTAGTGGTAAAACTGAAAGCTCTCCACCAGCCAGTCACTTTACAATAAAGACATCCCACGCAGGGGACGCTGAGGCTGTACTCTAATTTATCGAACCCCCGTTTACAAAAATAAAATAGATTACAAACATTATAAATTATCAACGAAACACATACATATAAAATGCCTACATTGCTAAATAATAACATCATAGGAAGCCCTAGTGACCACCTGGCAGAAAGCGTCCAATATTCCCAAGCTGATCCAACAGACCTCATACACAAATAAGGAGTCTTGTCCCGGAAGAGTTTTCAAGAAAAAAGATTGGTGACTGGTCTAGCGAAGAAGAAGATAGTATAGCAGATTGATAGAACAGAGCAGGAATGAGAAAGAGCAAATGAGAATGACAGCGACAGTGGGAATTTAAAGCACTAAATTTCCAGAAAGTGGGGATATTATTTATACTGAAACCCACGGCACCCCAATGGGGGAGGTGACTGGTCTAGTGAAGAAGAAGATAGTATAGTAGATTTAATAGAACAGATTAGGAATGAGAAAGAACAAAGGAGAAAGACAGTGACAGTGGGAATTTAACACACTAAATTTCCAGAAAGTGGGGATACTATTTATACTAAAAAAAAACGGCACCCCACAGGGGGTCTGCTGAAACAACCTTAGTGGTAACACTGAAGGCACTCCACCAGCCGGACACTTTACAATACATGTAAAGGCATCCCATGCAGGGGACGCTGAGGCTATACTCTAATATATCGAATCCCCGTTTACAAAAACTAAATATAAACATCTTTATAAAATATCAATAAAACACATACATAGAAAATGTCTACATAGTACACTGCTAAATAACATCATAAGAAGCCCTAGTCACCATTTGGCAGAAAGCATCCAATATTTACAAGCTGACCCAAAAGACCCCATTCACAAATAAGGAGTTTTTGAAGAGTTTTCAAGAAAAAAGGCAGGTGACTGGCTTAGCGAAGAAAATAAATAGCAGATTGATAGAACAGAGTAGGAATGAGAAAGAACAAAGGAGAAAGACAGCGACAGTATAAATTTAAACTTAAAGCACTAAATTTCCAGAACTTGGGAATACTATTTATACAGTAACAAACGGCTCCCTCACTGTGGGGATAATAGTAATAGACTGTACATAAATATATAGGTAATACACAGAGAAAATGTAGGTAAATAACATCTAACTCCGGCGTAACATAACACTGTGGTTATACAGTAGGCTTAGTGAGGGAGAAAATCCACCAACAGTGTCATAGGTAATAGGCATATTAGCACAAACATCAGTCATAGACACAGCCGAACATAATAAAAGCATACGAGTGCTGAATGTTTGGTGGGGGAAAAGAAATGTAAGCAACAACAACAAAAAGGCACAAAGATGTATTATTGATTTTGATGAGCATACTAAAATTGAGTATCAAACATAAGTACAACCCAATATGATACAACAAGTGGCTGTAGTATGCTTCTAAGTCTACAAGGACAAACATCCGTCACATTGTCGTACACATAAGCTCAGAAGAAAAAATACTTCAAACTACATAATTAAGCAAAGTTCATGTTTTCTAAAACAAAGGCCAAGTGTCCAATTGGTTGATTCGATTCTATGGAGCGATGGGCTGGCGGTGAGCAGATGAAATGAGACTGAAGCTATGAAATGCGATGATTAAAATTGACTGATTTTATTTCATGAATCCCGGCACAAGATCTTAAAAAGACTCAATTATTTCAGTCCGTGTCACACAATAAACATCCAGACAACTTTGTGTGATTAAAACTATCTATTTCACGGACGAACAGCTTCAATACATTTATTTCACTGAAGTTCATAGCACACAGAGTGTGTGATCCAAACGTCACTTATAACGTAGAGTTCCAACGAGCGTCAAAAGACTCCAAAATAAAATGGTAGATAGGACGAAGTCAGTGTCATAAATTCAATGTCGTGTCACTGTCACTATCACATGAAGCAGCTTCAAGAAGTTTATTTCACTGAAGTTCATATCACACAGAGTGTGTGATCCAAACATCACTTATAACGTAGAGTTCCAACGAGCGTGAAAAGACTCCAAAATAAAATGGCAGATAGGACGAAGTCAGTGTCATAAATTCAGTGTCGTGTCACTGTCACTATGATATGAAGCAGCAAAACTTTTTCCAGCCCGCCTTCTTAGGACTGGAGGAGCCTTTGGACGTGGAAGTAGCGAGGGCATAGGAGATGCCGGCGCTGTTTTTGCTCTTGGAGCTCATGGACCTGCGCAGCAGGCTTTTGGACCTGCCCAGCGCGAGCTCTTCCTGTTCGCCCCAGTTAAGCGACGTCAGGATACAGGTGTCGAACACCTCCTTCAAGTTCTTCTGCATCAGCGCCGAGCACTCCACGTACTGAGCACCCAACTGCGAGGCCAGCCGCGTGGCCTCTTCTTCAGACAGCACTTTCTCTTTGTATATGGCCAACTCGATCAGGATCTTCATGTCGTTCCGCAGGTCAGACTGGGTGCCCACCAGCACAAGGGGTGCCCGCGGGCAGTGTTTTAGAATCTCGGGCACCCACTTCTCCAGCACATTGTGGAAGGATGTGGGCGAGACCACACTGAAGCAGAGCAGAAAAACGTTGGTGTTGGGGTAGAACAGCGGTCGGAGGGTGTCGAAGTCATCCTGAAATACACACAAAAGGAAGGCATTAATGTGAATGGGCACGCTCATGTGTGTGTGTGTGTGTTTGTGTGTGCGTGCGTATACGTGTGTGTGTGTGTTTAAAGGACAAGAACTGTTTGATTGTGTGTATAAATGTACTATTTTTTCCCATGTGTGTAATAATTTAACCGTTTTCAGTTTATATGTGCATGTTCCCTTATTCCTCCTACCACTCCCAAGCACTTAGAACAATTGCATAGAATAATGCACGCATATATATATGTACTTTTTATTATTAGTATTATAAATAAATGGCCTTGAACACGCCTAAACCTAACAATATCCTGTCTGTAAAACTACAGTGAAAAATGTATTGCATAGCAAGATTTGAAATCAATGGAAAGACTGCCTCTTCAACTTTGCTCTGTTGCGTCCCATGACAGTTTTAAAAACTAACTCAAAACTCATCTTTTCGAATCCACCTTCCAGTGACTTCCAGCTGTTTCTCTGTGTGTGTGGGTGTGTGTGTGTGTGTGTGTGTGTGTGTGTGCGTGTGTGTGTGTGTGTGTGTGTGCATTACATCCAAACATTTATAGAACTTTGTTTTATTTTGTGGGCATGCAAGCGTTAATGTTAGAGAGAGGGGTGGGGGAGGGGGAGGAGAGGGGAGAGAGAGAGAGCGAGAAAGAGAAAAGGGTCAAGGGAGCGAATTATTATTATTATTATTATTATTATTATTATTATTACTTATGCGCCTAATACGCCAGACTTAGCTCTAGGTACTTATATGAATTCAAAACAACTTTATATAACAAAATTAATGATGAAAACTCGTGAACTAATAATAAAACTGGAGACTTTAGACGTTTTGGCATGTCTTCGCAACACAGTTAATTTATCTTATAAATAATTTTATATTTATTTATTTATTTATTTATAAAATTTCTATAATAAGTTATAAGTACAACTTATGTTAATCTGATGAATAAAATTTGATACAACAACAACAACAACAGTTAATTTGTTTTTGTGCTGTATTTATTACTAGGCTACTCATAGGTAGGTCTACATACTATGAGCGATGTGTGGACACACGCTGTGCACAGTGGAATTCACCCATTTTCAAAACGCAATTTCTTCAACCACAATGCACAGATTTGTTTAAAATATTAAATTTCTAAAAGTACAATAGTTTTATTTGCCTTCCGTGTATTTCTGATCACTGCAATAACTACAATCACTACACTAAAACGCAATGAATGCAGTGCGTTGAAGCGGAAAATTTTCGCGTGGCCACTTAATTCAATAAGCCGTGTTTATTCTTACCTTTTGTCTTTCTCAAAGTCAAAGCAGCAATGACCATTTGTTGCCCTCTGCTTAAATGAATTTGGGGCTGAAAAGTGAAAAGAAACAACAAATAAGTACTACTCATAAATCTCTCCCAAATCTCCCTACAAATATATATGATGTAGGCCTATAAATTATATAAAACCTGATGCAAAAGTGATAAAATATATTTGTAGGCCTAAAATATTTTCTACACTTTGGTTTGCTTCTTCTAGGCTTTTTGTAGCTGTTTCTGTTACACCTTACTAGCAAGCTGGCACAGTATGTTTAAACTTGACAAAAGTTTGCCAAATCAACCATTGATAACAACATAACATTATTAATAACGTGAACAACTTAAAATAATATTGATCCATTTGATTAATTTCACTTCAGCTGTTATTGATAAAGAAACTGTTCAGTTGTCGATTTGTTTATTACAAATCTTTTTTTAAAGTTACACTTTGTATGCTACATACTGCTAAAACTAGTTCTAGCAAGTAGAATACTACTAGTACTACATGAAACTCGAAATCAAATCTATTCTTTTTACTTGTGTTAGTCGTGAATTCTGCTCACAGATGCAGCTTACTTACTAAATAAAAGCATTTGATGTTGAACGAAACGTTGTCGATAATAATCCTTACTGAAAATAACCCACATCAATGTTGAATGTATCAGAGTGACAAGAACTAAGAAGCTATGGTA
>CM072514.1:13982090-14012090 GCA_036898135.1 Oncomelania hupensis | reverse complement strand
GCATTAAGCTGTGCCTCAAACCTTATTGCCATTAGCACTGAACACTGCTCTTATTGCCATTAGCACTGAACACTGCTCCCTAGTGTCCTCTTATGTGGCAGGGCGTAGCATTAAGCTGTTCCTCAAACCTTATTGCCATTAGCACTGAACACTGCTCCCTAGTGTCCTTTTATGTGGCAGGGCGTAACATTAAGCTGTACCTCAAACCTTATTGCCATTAGCACTGAACACTGCTCTCCTAGTGTCCTCTTATGTGGCAGGGCGTAACATTAAGCTGTGCCTCAAACCTTATTGCCATGAGCACTGAACACTGCTCTCCTAGTGTCCTCTTATGTGGCAGGGCGTAACATTAAGCTGTGCCTCAAACCTTATTGCCAATAGCACTGAACACTGCTCCCCTCTCCATCTCCCTCTCCCTCTTTCTTGCCTCCCTCATCAAATCTTACACGTCTTTCCCGCGAGTCCGTCTTCTTCACAAACCTTGCAATCCCTCCCCTTGAACTACCTCCATTTGCATTATCTCCCTTTGTAGCCACCCCCCCCCTTCGGCCTCCCCACTTTCCCCTTTCTCCCCAGCTCCTCCGTGTTCCCCTAACCATCCTTGGACGGTAACCCGGAAACGTGATTGACAGATATGGAAATGTAGCGATCAGTTATGCAAATCGCTAACAATCGTTTATGCAAAATGCTCCCCAATCATTTAATATGCGCAACATTCTGGCCCTAAGCCCATTGCCTCATTGTCGCGCTTGGCGAGATGTGGAATGTGGACGTCCTGTTCAATCTACTATCCACTACCTCTAAACATGCTAAATCTACAGCAGCGTTTGCAATATCACTATCCAATGTCCTTAACAACGATGGCTTTTTGCTGTGCAATAATATACTGACGCCGTTTTGCTTTACAAGGACCTTATTTGTTAATAAGTTTAGAGTTAAAAACATTTTTTAAATGTTTTCTTATTTGACACTTTTCCAGCTTAACAGCTGCCGAAGGCTCCAATGGCGAACATTTGAAGCCTTAGGCGCATCATCTGACGCACAAACAACTGAGCGCAAGTACGGCGTTCAAGGATGGGACTTTCCAAACTATTAGCCGTTTGCAGCAAAATCAAAACGTAGACAACACAGGATTAGACCTTGCAGGACTGCCCTGATCGCGTGGCCCCATTGTCAGGGCTTGGATACAGAGGTGATGGAATGGAAGCGACTGTTGCGTGCTGTTACTCAACGTGGCATTTCCATATCATTATAGTACCGTTCAGTTCTCTCTCTTCCGTGACACAGACACGGACTGTCAGAGAATAAGGAAAGACAAGTCATGATAGGACGTCAAGTCAAGTCATAGAGTCAAGTCAGGAACTCAAGGAAAAGACAAAGGTCCAGAACGGGGGCAGTAGAATAGTTCTCTTCTTCTTCTTCTTCTTCTTCTTCTTCTTCTTCTTCTTCTTCTTCTTCTTCTTCTTCTTCTTCTTCTTCTTCTTCTTCTTCCAGTATTATCAAGGATTTGTTTAGCGCACATATCTCGCCGTAAAGGGCGACTTCAGGCGCTGGCCGATACAGGATCTAACGCAAGCCACCCGAGGCGCCAACTTGCAGTCTTTGGACGCATCGTAATAACGCTCCAGGCAACTGAGCACAATCCTGGGCAGCCAGGGATGGGGGAGAAAGACCTAGGTGCATGTTGGGTGTGTTCTTGTCACCGGCACTCACCCATCTAGGACATGAGCGTCAGGACCTTTAAAGTCCGTTATGATGGAATGTATGCAACACAGACTAGACCTCGGTTTATACTCTCGGGAGTAAAGTGTCTTTCCCAAGGAAACAACACAATGCCCCGGCCTGGGCTCGAACCCGGGACCTTCAGATCCGCAAGCCAAAGCTCTGCCGAGATTTGAGGTTTGAAGTTGCCATGACAACCTTATACAGACTGAACTATAGCCATCGTACAGATTCAATCAGTCTGGTGGTTGGGTGAAGTAAAGGTATTTTCGTAAACTTTGGGTCGTTGGGGAGGGAAGCATTTGGGACCTCCCTCTTCTCTAGGCCAGCTTAATGAGGGCGGTGCCTTTCTCCTCTCCCTCGCCGCTTTACCTTCCACGATTCTCAACAGATCCAACTATCCATTTACATCCGGGTGGATTAATTTCGTGTTGTCCAATGGCTTCCACCCGTTTGACCGAGTATGGCATGCAGGTCTGTGGGTAACCTCGAGAGTGTACAACATCAGCTCTAACATTATTGAAGTCATCAAAAGCCTTTATGACAAGACTTCCAATGCAGTCCTCCACAACAGCGCCATCGGCAACTGGTTCAGAACAACAATCGGTGTGCGTCCAAGATGACTACTCTCTCCAACACTCTTCAGCATTTTCCTGGAGCGAATCATGTCAGATGCGCGCCCTTGCAGATCACGAAGGCAGAGTCAGCATTGGGGGTGGAGCAATCTCCGATCTTCGTTTTGCGGATGACATTGATGGATTGGCTGGAGAGGAACAAGAACCTGAACAGCTGGTACAGAGGCCTGACAACATCTCCAGAGCCTTTGGAATGGAAATAGGTGCAGAGAAGACCAAAATGATGACCAACAACACTAATGGCATCAACACAGACATCAAAGTTCAAGTCCAATCCCTCCACACGGTACACAGCTTCAAATATTTAGGAGCCATTGTATCAGACAATGGCTCCCGACAGGAAATCCTCTCCAGGATCGCACAAACAACAGCTGTCCTGACAAGGTTGAAGCCCATTGGGAAAAACAGGACCTTCAGTCTAACTACAAGGTAATGCTGCGGCGCTCGACGTTGAATTAAGCTCAGGACAGTTCGTCAAATGCACACACACACATACTCACACACACCCATACATACAACCGTGTTAAAACGCCGTTGTTATGACTTTCATAAAATGCCACATACGTTGTTTTGACATTAAAAAAAAATTGTCCATTTTTTGAAGCTTACCTTAACCCAAGCCCTAACCCAAACCCTAACCTAACCTTAAGCCTAACACAGCCCTAACCCAAAAGGAACACTGTTTTGACGTCAAAATAACGGCGCCATCAAAAGAGCGTAGGTAGAGTATAAAACAATAACACCGTTTCTACATCACCACGCACACACACACAAACCCATACGCACACACACTGAAACCTTACAATATAAATCTGAACTACAAAAAATGGAAATCATCTTTCTTCTTTACAAGCTTCGATGATGTACAGCAAAGTTAGTTATGTTGCCAGATCTGAGTCAGCGGAAATCTGAACTACACATCACTGCATTCCTTCGTAGACTTCATAACTATGTCTGGCCGCCCTCCCTCCCTCCCCCACCCCCCTTCACACAACATTCAGATGCAGCCAGCCATTCTTCCATCGATACAAAACTGGGTTAGCCCCAAAAAAATTTAAGTTAAAAAAATCTATTTTCTCTCGTCTTTCTGCGATGTGAGTTCTTATTTTCACTGGAATCAGCAGACTCCAATTGTCTCATCCATACACAAACTGGGTTATCATGGGAACAAGAACAACATTTTTATCAGCAGGGATACAAAATTCGTTGTTATCAGCAGGGACACACAAAAAACAAGAAAAAAAAACAACCAAACAACGTTGTATTAGCCAAGAGCTTATCGATAGTAGCTGAGTGTTGATCAAGGACGGGCGCGATGTTTGTGCAGACGATGGGTAAATTCAACCCAAACAGACACCACATACCGCAACCATCGTCCCTTTCGGCACATGAATGACAAAGACACCCCGGGGATTGGGCTTTGACATCCCTTTGTGAGTAGCCTTACCTAGTGCCCCACGCTCGATGGCACAGGCATTCTACACATTCGGCTTATTTGTGCATAATCTTGTTTCCTGCCAATAATGTTTAGAAGTTAAGGAACTCAGTCATAGGGTGAAGAAGGTGGGCTTGGAGGGAAGGTGGGGGATAGAAGACTCAAACACCCCTACAGAAAGTGGCCAAGGTCAGGTTGTCACAGTGGAGGATCTACCAGCATGTTGTTACAGAGTGAACTGGCACCCAGCAACAACGCGCTTTGAACAGCATGGGTTTGATACTAACTACAGTTTGGGGGCATTGATCAGCTCTCTGAGCGGGTACGTGCGCTACGTAAAAGGTAATATCAATAGGATGATTTTATCAAACCAATCAGGCAAAAGTGCTAACAAAGAAGCATACAAACAACATCACCCCAAAAAAACGGTCCGAAGCTGAATCTACGGCCATGATTTTCGATGCCTGAAATTGAGGTTGGAAGCATAGAGCTACACATCCCGTGGAGGTTATAACCAAGGGAAAGGCAAACACACAAAATGGAACTGTAAAGTAATGAAAACCAGAACAGAGATAAGGGAAGAGGGGTGAGGGGAGATAAAGAATGAGAGAAAAAAACAAAACGACTTTGGACAGACAAACGAACTTTGGTGACTTCAATACCAAACAGTCACTAAAGAGAAACAATTCTAGACCACAGAAAACTTTTTTTGTGACTTCGACACCAAAAGAATCAGTAAAGGGGATCAACTCTTGCAAAGGAGCGCTCATTATTTTGGGTTCTCGGGAGAATTGGCGGCTGGTAGTAGACGAGACCAGAGATTGAAGAGAAAATCGAGGTGAAAATGGAATTTCTGCGGTCGATCTAAACGAGTGGGTCTGATGGCTGTGATTTTGTAAGGCTGCTACAATCCGCAGCCGCCTGCCGCTGTTTCTAGCTAGGAGTACGGTACCTTCATATTCCCATAGCTCTATCTTCACATAGCTCTCATCCCACGGTCTGTACCACAACACACACACACACGCACACACACACACACACCCACACACACACATCTACGCACAAACTTACACGCACACAAACACACGCACACACACACAAACATGCACCGCCGAGGTTACGCAGTATTATCATGACTTTCCCGAAACGCCACATACGTTGTGCTGACAATGGGTCATATTTAGTCCCCAATTTTAAGTACTTTGCAGTGTTCGAACCCTAACCCTAACCCTACCCCGAACCCTAACCCAGCCTAACCCTAATGGATCATTGTTCTGACGTCAAAACAAGTAGCAGACCTGCTAGTGAAAAAAAAAATTGGCGACGAAAAAAAAATCTTTAGTCGCCAAATGCGAGTGCGCTAAAATGAACTTTTTTTTAGTTTGGCTAGTAAAATTTTTAGTTTGGCTAGTAAAATTTTTAAGTTACTAGCCAAAGGCTAGTGGGACCTTTTTTTTCATTTTCAGGGCTGAGTAGGCATATCAATACAAGTTATGTAGATGTTCACCGATTTGTCCACATAATACTGTGTAAACAAGGACACACACACAAACACACACACACACACACACACACACACACACACACATGCAAGCACGCAAGCAGAGTATATTTTATTCAATCCTGTTGAATCGTTCTTATTTAATTTTTCTTGTATAGCGCTTTTCCACCTCAAGAGCTGCTCAAGGCGCTGACGATACAAGATCAAACTCAAGCCGCCCGAGTCGCCCAGTTGCTGCCGTAGGCGCTTCGGACTCCCCAGGCAACGGAGGACAACCCTGAGCGAGCGGGGACGAGGGAGATAGGACCTAGTGCCTGATGGGTGTATTCATCACTAAGAGGCCACGTTGAACTGAACTGGGTGTATTCGTCACTAAGAGGCCACGTTGAACTGAACTGTGTGTATTCATCACTAAGAGGCCACGTTGAACTGAACTGAGTGTATTCATCACTAAGAGGCCACGTTGAACTGAACTGAGTGTATTCATCACGAAGAGGCCACGTTGAACTGAACTGAGTGTATTCATCACTAAGAGGCCACGTTGAACTGAACTGGGTGTATTCATCACTAAGAGGCCACGTTGAACTGAACTGGGTGTATTCATCACTAAGAGGCCCACGTTGAACTGAACTGGGTGTATTCATCACTAACAGGCCACTTTGAACTGAACTGGGTGTATTAATCACTAACAGGCCACGTTGAACTGAACTGGGTGTATTCATCGCTAAGAGGCCACGTTGAACTGAACTGGGTGTATTCATCACTAAGAGGCCACGTTGAACTGAACTGGGTGTATTCATCACTTAGAGGCCACGTTGAACTGAACTGGGTGTATTCATCACTAAGAGGCCCACGTTGAACTGAACTGGGTGTATTCATCACTAACAGGCCACTTTGAACTGAACTGGGTGTATTAATCACTAACAGGCCACGTTGAACTGAACTGGGTGTATTCATCGCTAAGAGGCCACGTTGAACTGAACTGGGTGTATTCATCACTAAGAGGCCAAGTTGAACTGAACTGTGTGTATTCATCACTAAGAGGCCAAGTTGAACTGAACTGTGTGTATTCATCACTAAGAGGCCAAGTTGAACTGAACTGTGTGTATTCATCACTAAGAGGCCACGTTGAACTGAACTGTGTGTATTCATCTCTAAGAGGCCACGTTGAACTGAACTGTGTGTATTCATCACTAAGAGGCCACGTTGAACTGAACTGAGTGTATTCATCACTAAGAGGCCACGTTGAACTGAACTGGGTGTATTCATCACTAAGAGGCCACGTTGAACTGAACTGGGTGTATTCATCACTAAGAGGCTCACGTTGAGGCCACGTTGAACTGAACTGGGTGTATTCATCACTAAGAGGCCACGTTGAACTGAACTGTGTGTATTCATCACTAAGAGGCCACGTTGAACTGAACTGAGTGTATTCATCACTAAGAGGCCACGTTGAACTGAACTGGGTGTATTCATCACTAAGAGGCCACGTTGAACTGAACTGGGTGTTTTCATCACTAAGAGGCCACGTTGAACTGAACTGGGTGTATTCATCACTAAGAGGCCACGTTAAACTGAACTGAGTGTATTCATCACTAAGAGGCCACGTTGAACTGAACTGTGTGTATTCATCACTAAGAGGCCACGTTGAACTGAACAGAGTGTATTCATCACTAAGAGGCCACGTTGAACTGAACAGAGTGTATTCATCACTAAGAGGCCACGTTGAACTGAACTGGGTGTATTCATCACTAAGAGGCCACGTTGAACTGAACTGAGTGTATTCATCACTAAGAGGCCACGATGAACTGAACTGAGTGTATTCATCACTAAGAGGCCACGTTGAACTGAACGGGGTGTATTCATCACTAAGAGGCCACGTTGAACTGAACTGGGTGTATTCGTCACTAAGAGGCCACGTTGAACTGAACTGGGTGTACTCATCACTAAGAGGCCACGTTGAACTGAACTGGGTGTATTCATCACTAAGAGGCCACGTTGAACTGAACGGGGTGTATTCATCACTAAGAGGCCTCGTTGAACTGAACGGGGTGTATTCATCACTAAGAGGCCACGTTGAACTGAACTGTGTGTATTCATCACTAAGAGGCCACGTTGAACTGAACTGAGTGTATTCATCACTAAGAGGCCACCAAAGAACCATCTTCAACCACGCCAACCGTGGGACAGTCTCAACAGCAAACTCAGCTCTCGTGCAGGATGGGGCCGAGCGCGTTTGGGCATTCCCGAGCGCTGAGAGGCCATGTTGAACTGAACTGGGTGTATTTGTGTAGCTGGCGCCAACCCGTCTGGGACGTGAGAGTCAGGATCTCTAAAGCCCGTGTGATGGAATGAGTGCGTGCGCAAACTAGAGCTCGGTGTATCTCCTACTGTCATGGCAACCACTGGCTGCGACCTTCGTTATCCCTTGACATCCAAATTCAAGGCTTCAAATGTTGTAGACCGATACGCAATGGTTTATTGCAAAGGAAACAAAGAGAAAGAGATATCTCTTATATAGCGCACTTACAAGCTCAGAGAGCTTCTCAAGGCGCTGGCCCGTAATATCCAGCAATCACACAATAGTTTGCTGAAGTCAGGATTCCAACCCACGTCGCCCAAGACGCACTCACACAAGTCGTGCGCCCTAACCACTGAGCTATCCCTGCCTAGGGAACACCTTAGGCCAAAGCTGCAGCACACTAACAAATAGTTTGCCACCGCGCCACGATTTGTGGGTACATCAAACTGTGAGAACCAAGCTAGAGAAACGTTGGTCTGGCCCCGACTGTAGCAACGTCATCAGAAGCTTCCAATAGCCCGTGTCGAGGGAATATTGACATAAAACACAATCCCCAAAACTCAATAACAGTGTCTAGCTTTTCCTCTGTTCACTGTTTCAACACGCCAACTGAAACAATCTCGGTTTCAATGCGTTGAAGTAGATCAACATTTATTATTGTCTCTAAGCTCATAAAAAAAAAAAAACTATTGTATTGAAAGCTCCAAAATAATAAAGAGAGGGAGAGTGAGAGAGAGAGAGAGAGAGGGAGAGAGTGAGAGAGAGATAGAGAGAGAGAGGGAGAGAGAGAGAGAAAGTTGTGAGTGGAAAAAAATCACTCAGTCGTCTGTGAGCACCAGCCATCTTAACCTTGCAGTCAATATGGCGTTCATTAAAATAATAAGAAAGTTAATTTAATTAGTTTCAGTTCCAAAAATAGTATACAAGGTAGGATTCAAAAGTAATGAGCCTTTGTTCAAAAAGACAAATTGAATTTATTGAGCAAATCGGTACAACTAATAGTTTTCAAAATAGGCACCTCCTGCATCAATATACTTTGGTAGACGGCTTTTCCATGACTCGAAGGCGTCCACATAGGCCTGTTCTGGGATGGCTGCAAGGGCTGCTTGGACAGTTGTTTGGATGTCCTCGATAGAGTCGAAGCGTTTCCCTTTCAGCGCTGATTTTAAGCGCGGAAACAAGAAGACGTCAGGAGGCGATACGTCCGGATTGTAGCGAGGCTGGGGGACCATCAGAACGTTCACCCGTGCCAGGTAGGCGCTCACGATGAAGGCGGTGTGGCTGGGCGCGTTATCGTGGTGAAGCTTCTAGCTGTCCTCGAGGTCCCTTCGCTGGCGCGCGAAGCTTTTTTTCAGCCTTTTCAGGACTTCCAAGCAGTAAGCAGCATTCATGGTCTGTACGGGCGGGACAAACTCGTAGTGGACGATCCCCTTCACTCCGAAGAAGGCGATGAGTTGCTCTAGCGAACTTTCCATTCCGCCGTGTAACGCACTACCGTACAGGGGTTCCGGTCAAGGCTGATCCGACCACTCCGAAAGATCGGAGACAACTGAGCTCCGTTGCGTTGGGAAACCAACACCCGCCATCACCGTTGCTGGCAAGTGGAGCTCGCGGCGAGGTACGCTCGCCTCAGAATAAAATGAGGCTCATTACTTTTGAATCCTACCTTTTCCGCTCAAGAGCAGCTCAGGGCGCTGACCAACACACGATCTAACTCAAGACGCCCGAGACGCCCACTTGCAACCTTTGGGCGCATGGCCGGACGCCCCATACCCACCCAACCTAACCACGCACAGACGTTGAAAACGATGGATTTTTCTTAAACAGTAAGCTTAGATATATTACTCAGTATGTAATGATAAAGGTACATTAACCTTCATGATATCGTACATTAACCTTAATGATATTGCACAGTAACCTTCACAAACTATTCACTTGTCATTTCAGCCAAAACAACGATAAATTGCATCATTCTGGTTGTGCGACTTTGTCGAAAATAGCATTTTAGTGTCAGGGTAATGTCGCAATGTCAGAAGAATGCAGCGTTTAAAAATCATTAATAAAGTGAACACACTCCCACGATCGCACACAAACATCAAGCTGCACGCACATACACACACGCACACACACACAACTCACAACTGAAGTTTTCAGTTTAATTTTTTGCGTTTGACCTTTAAAAGCAATTAATGTTTTATTTTTATTTTTAAAGAAAATGGTAGAAAATGGCTGAAAATGGTCACAGGTAGCGCTGAAGGGAAACATTTTTGGGAAAGTCGAAGTAATGTTGGGCATATATCATACAGCTTTTCACCACATAATTAGCTGACTGTAGTCTACGCACCCTTTCCTACAAACACTTTCCTTATATGATACAGCTTTTCACCACATAATTAGCTGACTGTAGTCTACGCATCCTTTCCTACAACCACTTTCCTTTTCTTCTTCTCCATCTTAATTTACGATTATGATTTTCTCTCATTTCCAGGATTTATTCCTCTTGTTCTGTGGATAGAGGTCAGATCTGTTGTCAATTGTTTTCTCAATATTTTATATTATTATTTTTTATCATTCGTTTTGGAACCACCAGAATTTCCTCCTCCTTCTCCTCCTGCTTCTTCTTCTTGAAAGTCTTCCCTTCTTCTTTTTCTTCTTCTCAGCCTCCTCCATGTCTCTCTCTTTCTCTGGCATCCACTCATCAAGCCCACCTATCTCATCCACACACCTTCCTTCTTGTCTCAATTCCCTGTTCATCGTGTAGTGTTTATCCACTGTACTAATGTAACGGATCGGTTTTCATAACCCATATACTTTATCTATTATACCTAGAGTTTAATTATTTTCTATGTTTATGTACTGATATGCCTTACCATCCTGTCGCAGTTTAAACATCATATCCTATCCTATCCGTAACTTAAAAGTGGTCGGTGGGGCACCACTGATCTCAGTGGCGGCATCTGTCAAGCTGAGTTGAAGGTGGTACTTCACCAGCTCCTAAAATGAGCAGTGGTGGAAAAATTTTCCCCCAATTGTGGCTTGGAATATGTCTGCCACCTCCGTGTCTTGCAGTTTGTCCAGGTCAAACTTCAGTCTGGTACAGTGTTTGTTTGTTTGTAGATTATAGTCACACAACACTTTCGCATATAGGTGACTACTGGACCGATTTATACTGACACCAGCGGGCCAGTTGTTAGTAAAGGGGAAAATAATATGATCACACGTTGACCAATCCGGGATTCGAACCAGCGACCTTTCGGTTACTAGCAAGACGCTCTTACCAACTGAGCTACCCGGCCCCTCTTGGTACACTTTGCTGTGTTTACTCTCTGCAACTGGAGCCGGAAAGACACCACGAGACCGCGGTCATTTCCGATGTCTGCTCCTGAAAAAATGCGTGTCCTGCCAATGTTGACGCTTGATCTGAAGCGTTTCTTGACCATGATGTAGTCAATCTGGGACTGTGCTAGGTCCATCGTCTGGATTTTTTGTGGAGACCAAGCGTGTTTGCCAGTATCACATTTAGTCTACGTTACGTTACATGGGCGCCTCACCGTCCTACGTATGTCTTCAACATCGTTATTTTATAAGACCGTTATCCTCTTCGGCGTTCGAAGCAAAGAATTTGTGAAAAGGACATACATATGGGGGATATTGAGGAATTGAGTTCGTGAGTATGGAGTTCCATTTGTAAAATATTTATTCGCGATATTTTCCGTGAGTTTTTTTTTAACCACTTACAGCTAAAAAATATCTTAATATAGAAGCATATTTTCTAAATAATCATTTGTTTACAAACAATGTAAGGTTTATCTAATTAATATATGTGTTGAGACTGTGTTTCCGTTTGTTCTATTGAGTTGATTTGTGTTTAACTTGAAACGGAATGTTTCAGCTTATTCGAAACTACTGGGAATATGCAGGTCGGACGGACAAGAAACATGGTGGAAGTACTCTGAAGGCGAGCACGCAATAAGGAAATAATGATGGATCCCTCTAGTCCGGAGCCTTTACTGTTGCAGTTTCGTATTCTAATACTGTTGCCAACGAATACAATCATAGAGTGAAATAAAGCAGTTTCTCATTATAAATCGGAAAACAGCGTATCATCATGATTTTGCAATTTTCTTTATCACAACCACATAACCTCACAGTAATACGACATGTACCTGCGAATCCCCTAACTAATGAAAATTGCAATCCCTAAACAATGAATTGTTCACGTAAATAATGCATTATTTAACATCTTCTAAATAATGCACTATTTAGCAAATTCTACTAAATAATGCATTATATAGGTTAACAAATCCTTATTTAGAAACATTTCTAAATAATACATTATTTAACACAATCTGCTATATAATGCATTATATAGGTAAATAATTCCTTATTTAGCAACAATTCCTATAAATTGATCTATTTACCTAAACAATATATTGTTTAAATAAATAATGAATTATTTACGGAGAAAATATATTATTTAGACAATTCTTACATTGTTAGTAAACAAATTAGTATTTCGAAAAATGCTTCTAAATAAAGATTATTTAGCTGAAAAATTATGAAAATAAATATTTTACAAAGGGAATTCCGTACGTGAGTACATCCATTGTTAACCACCACCTTCTTTCGGATATTTGAGGTATGTGTCAATTTACTGCGTGCTCGGACCTCCTACCGTTGTGACATCATTTTTACTTTATTTTATTTTTGTGTGTGTTGTTACATAAGCTTACGTGAGGGTTATTTTTTTATACACTAGGGAACAGCATAAACTATTCTAGAAGCGTTGATGTCATTTCAGTAATACATTTTGTTTCTTCTTAAAGTGGCTAGTTAACTACCTGCTTTTGTTAACTAAGGTTAGTAACTTGGACTTGGTTGGACCTGGAAATGGTTTGTTTCGCTACTTAATAATAATGGTTGACATCTACATAGAGAAGTCTTTACAAGCTTTAGTCTTAGAAGTGAACATCGTGTGAGTTGGAAGAGGAATATGAACACGCAGATCTATGTGCAGTCAGATCAATCAAGCAGAGGAAATCAATACTTATTTTCCCTATTCTATAATGTTATTATTCATGTCTGTACTCCTGTTTTAACATTGATACCATGAAGAGTGATACCGTTACAACTACCCAAGAAAACACAAACCCACGCAATTGTATCTTTTCTAGGCACACAACTATGGCATTTTCTAAAGTTCTGAAAATATCTCTCTCTTTCTCTCTCTCCCACCTCTCTCTCTCTCTTCCTCTCTCTCTCTCTCTCTCCGTTCTTCCCACCCTCTAAACCCCTCCCACGCGCAACAATTCCACATTTCCTGCCATCTGCAACCCCCACCCTCTCCTTCCCGCCTTTCAGAATCCAGGCTATACTTCTCTTGTCCCTTCCGCCTTTCAGACTCCAGGCTATACTTCTCTTGTCCCTTCCGCCTTTCAGACTCCAGGCTATACTTCTCTTGTCCCTTCCTCCTTTCAGACTCCAGGCTATACTTCTCTTGTCCCTTCCTCCTTTCAGACTCCAGGCTATACTTCTCTTGTCCCTTCCTCCTTTCAGACTCCAGGCTATACTTCTCTTGTCCCTTCCTCCTTTCAGACTCCAGGCTGTACTTCTCTTGTCCCTTCCTCCTTTCAGACTCCAGGCTATACTTCTCTTGTCTCTTCATCCTTTCAGACTCCAGGTTATACTTCTCTTGTCTCTTCATCCTTTCAGACTCCAGGCTATACTTCTCTTGTCTCTTCATCCTTTCAGACTCCAGGTTATACTTCTCTTGTCCCTTCCGCCTTTCAGACTCCAGGCTATACTTCTCTTGTCCCTTCCTCCTTTCAGACTCCAGGCTATACTTCTCTTGTCTCTTCATCCTTTCAGACTCCAGGCTGTACTTCTCTTGTCCCTTCCTCCTTTCAGACTCCAGGCTGTACTTCTCTTGTCCCTTCCTCCTTTCAGACTCCAGGCTGTACTTCTCTTGTCCCTTCCTCCTTTCAGACTCCAGGCTGTACTTCTCTTGTCCCTTCCTCCTTTCAGACTCCAGGCTGTACTTCTCTTGTCCCTTCCTCCTTTCAGACTCCAGGCTGTACTTCTCTTGTCCCTTCCTCCTTTCAGACTCCAGGCTATACTTCTCTTGTCCCTTCCTCCTTTCACACTCCAGGCTATACTTCTCTTGTCTCTTCCTACTTTCACACTCCAGGCTATACTTCTCTTGTCTCTTCATCCTTTCAGACTCCAGGCTATACTTCTCTTGTCTCTTCATCCTTTCAGACTCCAGGCTATATTTCTCTTGTCTCTTCCTCCTTTCAGACTCCAGGCTATACTTCTCTTGTCTCTTCCTCCTTTTAGACTCCAGGCTATACTTCTCTTGTCTCTTCATCCTTTCAGACTCCAGGCTATACTTCTCTTGTCCCTTCCGCCTTTCACACTCCAGGCTATACTTCTCTTGTCTCTTCCTCCTTTCTGACTCCAGGCTATACTTCTCTTTTCTCTTCACCCTTTCACACTCCAGGCTATACTTCTCTTGTCCCTTCCGCCTTTCAGACTCCAGGCTATACTTTTCTTGTCCCTTCCGCCTTTCAGACTCCAGGCTGTACTTCTCTTGTCTCTTCCTCTTACAAAACAACAAACGCAAAACTAGGAAATTTCAAACTTTAGTTATCCAAAAAAAATCCACTCTGTCACCTCATCTCCCCTTCCCTCCCCCCCCCTCCTGCACTCTCAACGTCTCACCCTCACTCCCCTTTTTTAACCCCTTCAAACACAACCACCCCAATCTTTCCCTATCCTCCCTCCACCCTCCCCCCCAAAGCACTTCCAGGTTCTGTCTCAAACCTTGACGTCTTTCGTCTCTTTTCTCTTACAACAACAAACCCCAAACTCCCAAGTGTTACGTTGAAACGTGAACGAAAGTATGTCGGAAGCGCGCACAATAGATCTAATCGTTTCGTTTTGCAAAGTATTCAATACTGGTGTTTATTTACCTTTGATTTGAGTTTGCATTGTTGTTAGGAGAGGCTTTGTATAACGTTGATAATTTGCGTTAGTCGATATTATTTGAGAATCTTCTGGATATGCGTGTTTACTCTTGATAGAAATTTCCTGATACATGTAGAAGCAAGAGGTCGTTCTGGAAGATATAAAAATATGTATTGACGTAAGTCAGTGATGACGATCTTTTATTCGATTGGTGGCAGTACGTCATTTTCTACCATGTACGAAATCTTTCCGGAAAAGAGAGAGGTTATTTAATCGTGTGCAGAGTTGCTGTTGGGAGATAGTAAAGTTGTTGATAGTGATTTGGAGAGTTGCTGTGAAAGTTGTTGAGTTGAGTTGAGAATTGTATGCAGTTGTTGATGTATGCTGAATAAAAGTGGAAAACTTCATACGTCGACTTTGTGATTTGTATGCTGTTGGACAGGCTGTGTGAATAAACGAATCTGAGTTACACCTTATCAGGACTTCAGCATCGGGGCTGAATCAGATACTGATAGAAAACACCAACATCAAACTGAGTGTAACATTTTGGGGGTCAAGCCGCGATTCACGCCATAGCCAAGGGTTCAACTGCTACAACAAGCGAGTCAACGTTACGAGAGGCAGTCATCGAGGGTAGCCGCCAACGAGTTGCGTCGAGAGGGGCCAACATACTGGGACTACATCCGATAGGTTCGGGTTGACTGCAAGGGCGTGTAGTCGCTGAAGAGTTGCTTCGTGAGCGAACAACAGATCGGGACTACGTAGCTGCCGTAAGACTACGTCGAGGGACAGTCTCGGAGCTACATCGCCAGTGTTACAGAGAGCGGCGAGCGGACGTCGCGTCTACTTCAGCACAGGAGCGTATACATCAACACCAGCGTGGTGCAGCGTCGCATACGACGAGGACAGCGGGGCCTGCGTCAGCGAAGGCGACTAGTGACAAGCATCAGCGCTACTGCAGAAAGCGTGCTGTTCTAGAACAGTCTAGAAAGGTACAGCACAGTCAAGAACTTTCCAGAAAAAAAAGAACTCTACAGTCAAGAACTTTCTAGAAAAAGAACTTTCTTGAAAAGAACTTTCCAGAAGCATCAAGATGGCTGACTTCTGGCAGAAAGGGGTTGAACTGAATCTAAAAGGCAAGCAGCTGACGGAGTACGTAAAATCCCAGGAGAGAATACAAGAACGAGAATTAGAAGAGCAGCGTCGCCGCGAAGAAAGAGAATTGGAAGAGAAGCGTCTAGAAAAAGAAATAGAACTAGAACAGAAGCGTCTAGAAGTAGAAGAGCAGCGTCGCCGTGAAGACAGAGAATTCGAGCTGAAGCGTCTTGAGTTCCAGCTAGAAATGGCGCGTATCCAAAACAATCAGCATGCGCCACAAGTCACCAACGACCATACGGCTCCAAAATTGCCAGCTTTCGTCGACGGGAAGGACCAGATCGACAGCTATCTGGCCAGATTCGAAAGGTTCGCCGAAAGCTCCAATTGGCAACCTCGAGACTGGGCGATTCGACTAAGTGCACTTCTGACGGGGCAAGCTCTCGAAGTTTACACCAGACTGTCGAACGATGACGCCAAAAACTACGACGTCTTGAAAGAGGCCCTGTTGCAGTGCTACAACTTTACAGAGAAGGGCTACCGTAAACGCTTCCGTGAATGCCGGCCTAAGTCAGACGAGACGCCAAAGCAGTTTGTGGAGCGCCTGTCGTCATATCTACACAAGTGGGTGGAGTTATCAGGCGAAACGAAGTCTTACGACAGTCTCCATGACCTGATCGTGAAGGAACAATTTCTCAATGCCTGTCACAAGGACCTAGCGACCCACTTAGAAGAACAAAAGCTGCAGACGCTTAAAGATGTGACTGAGGCTGCTGAAAGATATCTCATCGCTCACGGGAAAACCCTGGGGCCACCCAGCGCGACGAAACATTTTCAGAAGACTGGAAACCATGTGAACCAGATCCAGGGGAGCCAGACGAACCAGAGACAGACGGACTCCACGCCTCCTCCCAGGGAAGGGCATTCAAGAGGCTGTTTCACTTGCAACGCTACAGACCACAGAGCGGCTAACTGTCCTCAAAACAAAAGTAGCGGACAGCGGAGCAGTACGGACAATGCAGCGGCGGGCAACCGACAGAGACGTTTCTCCAATCAACGGCAAACCAGTAGATCTGACCATCAAGTGTGCGGCGGGAGCGTCATTCTTCCGAGTGAGACCGAGCGCACAGCTACTCCTGCGGACGTGCAAGAGTGCATGACTGATGGCCAACTTCTCCTTGCCAACGGGAAATCCATCCCCGTCGTCGCTAGCGCAGCTGTGACCGTACAGAACATGCCTGTTTCCAAGGGACGCGTCGGAAATCATGAAGTGACTGTCTTAAGAGACTCTGGCTGTAGTGGGGTCATCGTCAGAGAAGACCTAATCGCTAAAGAACAATTTACTGGCGATTCTAAATGGACACTCATGGCCGACAGCAAATGTGTGAGAGCGCCAGTTGCGAAGATTCAAGTCAGCACCCCTTTCTACATAGGCGAAGTAGAAGCGGTTTGCCTGAAAAAGCCGCTATACGATTTGATGATCGGGAACATCGACGGCGCGAGACGACCCGACGACCCCGATCTAGAGTGGAGTCCTGCCTCAACCCAACGCGTCGAAGTTGTGGAGGAGGATCCATTGCCATTTCCCGATGGAGACCTTACAGAGCTGCTACGGGACAATGTGGTTACTCCGGCTCAGCCCTGCCGACCAGAGATCGTCGGTGCTGCTACTACCAGGGCCCAGGCCAAGAGAGACAAGACGTCTACGCCACTGAAGGTCGCCGACAACTCTAAAGCTGCCATCGTGGACAGAGATAAGCTGATCCAGCTCCAGGAAGATGATAGTACTTTAAACAAGTACAGGAACCTGCCAAGACCACGTGACCAAGGGCAGTGGCACGGTCTATTTTGAGGTGAAGGCCAAGATCCTGTACAGAATCTTCCAGCACCCGAGGGTCAACGGAGGTAAACCACTACGTCAAGTACTGGTACCATTACCCCTAAGGCGCCAGGTGATGGAAGTAGCGCATGACTCAATCATGGGAGGTCACCTAGGCATCAAGAAGACGTCAGACAGAATCCAGGCGGTGTTCTACTGGCCAGGACTTCATGCGGACGTCAGCCGTTTCTGTCGATCATGTGACATTTGCCAGAAGACCATACCTCGAGGAAGGGTCCCTAAAGTGCCAATGCAGAGAATGCCTTTGATCGACCGACCTTTCAAGAGGGTGGCCTTAGACTTAATCGGCGAAATAAGACCTCCGAGTGAAGAAGGTCATCGATGGGTACTGACTTTAGTAGACTATGCGACTCGGTACCCAGAAGCAGTGCCACTGAAGAAGATTGACACTGAAACTGTAGCAGAGGCACTGGTGGACATGTTCAGTAGACTTGGAGTGCCTGAAGAAATTCTGACAGACCTCGGGACGCAGTTCGTCTCTGACTGTATGAAGGAGGTCAACAGACTGCTGAGCATCCGGCATTTAACTACGACACCCTACCATCCAATGTGCAACGGGCTTGTCGAAAAGTTCAATGCTACGTTGAAGTCCACCTTGAAGAAACTGTGCAGCGAGCAGCCCAGACAATGGCATCGCTACATCAACGCCTTACTTTTCGCCTACAGAGAAGTACCGCAGGAGTCCACCGGTTTTTCTCCGTTCGAGCTGCTGTACGGAAGAACCATCCGAGGGCCGATGCACATCCTAAAAGAACTGTGGACGAAAGAAGTAGACACCCCAGAGGTGAAGAACAGCTACCAGTACGTGTTTGAGCTACGGGAGAAGCTGGAGCAGACTCTCGAGATAGCCAGAGAAAACCTGAAGAAGTCCCAAGACTGTGGAAAGCACTACTATGACCGTAGGGCTGTGAACAGGAAGTTCAAACCTGGCAACAAAGTGCTGGTGCTGCTACCTACCGATCACAATAAGTTGCTGATGCAGTGGAAAGGCCCGTACGAAGTGGAGACCGTGGTGGGAATCAACGACTACAAGGTGAAGGTCGGCCAGCATTCCAAGATATACCACGCCAACCTCCTTAAGCTGTACGTGGAAAGGCCATCAGAGACTGTGCACGCAGCCACAGCAGCTGTGACCGACGACAGCTTTGACAGCGAAGAACTGTTGGAACTGGGAGACTTCCACAGCAGAGAAGGCATCGATGATGTTAAGCTAGGACCGAGCTTGACGGAAGGTCAAAAGTTGGAGCTCAAGGACCTTATGGGCGAGTTTCCCCACAACTTCAGCGATGTCCCTGGCTCTACAACTTGGGTCGAACACGAAGTCCACCTCACTTCGAATATCCCTTTTCGATCCAAGCCCTTCCCGATCCCTTTCAAGGCCCGTGAATCCTTGAAGAAAGACATCGATGAGATGCTGAAGATGGGCATCATTAGGGAGTCCAGTTCCCCTTACGCATCCCCTGTCGTGGTCGTGAAGAAGAAGGACGGGAGCAATCGAGTATGCATCGACTACAGGAAGGTTAATAAGATCACCGTCTTCGACCCTGAGCCGATGCCTACCGCAGCAGACCTCTTCCGCCAACTATCGGGGAGTAAAATCTTCTCAAAGATTGACCTCAGCAAGGGTTATTGGCAAGTCCCCGTGCGTCAACAGGACATACCAAAGACTGCTTTCATAACTCCTGATGGGACGTACGAGTGCCTAAGGATGCCCTTTGGCATGGTCAACAGCGGAGCCACCCTGAAGAGAGGAATGAGGAAGATGCTCAAAGGGGTGGACAACGTCGTGTGTTACTGGGACGACCTGCTAGTCCACACCCGCACCTGGAAAGAGCATCTGCAGATCTTGAGGGAGCTGTTTCACCGTCTCACAGAAGCCAACCTGACCGTGAGACCCAGTAAGTGCATTCTGGGGACTGACAACGTAGACTTTATCGGCCATTCGCTGAAAGAAGGACAAAAGGGGCTTCTACTAGAAAACGTCACCAAGATTCTGAACGCTCCACGTCCCCAAACCAAGAAGCAGGTGCGATCTTTCCTGGGGTTGGCTGGATACTACAGGGAGTTTGTACCAAACTACTCCGCCATCACAGCACCCTTGTCGGACCTGGTGCGGAAAGGCTGTCCAAACCAAGTGCAGTGGGGACCGTCTCAGGAGAGGGCATACCAGACTGTGCGCGACCTCCTTTCGAAGGATCCGGTGCTACGACTGCCTGACACTTCCAAAGAATTCGTCTTAAGAACAGACGCAGCGGACGAAGGCATCGGCGCCATACTGATGCAAGAACACGAAGGGAAACTATTTCCGGTCAGTTACGCCAGCAAGAAGCTGTCCAGGGCTGAGAAAAATTACTCGACCATGGAGAAAGAGTGCCTTGCCATCATATGGGGAATCCGGAAGTTCGAACTGTACCTTCAAGGAGTGAAGTTCGTGCTACAGACTGATCACAAGCCGCTAACTTACTTGAACTCTGCCAAGTTTGTGAACAGTCGGATCATGAGATGGGCTATGTACTTGCAGAACTTTAACATGCGAGTAGAATCTATCAAAGGATCGGACAATGTTGGAGCGGACTTCCTCAGCAGAGTGTGTGAGTAAAGAACATTGACTGTGTGGATGAACTGTGAACATTGACAATATCCAGATAGACTTGAAGATGAAAACCATTGACTCTGTGTAGATAAGCTGAGCGCAATTACAGTATTCAGAAAGTCTTAAATTAGTTTCAATTGAGGATTTTGTTTGTGCATTACGTTTCAACGTTGTTGAAAGACATTGGGTAAATTTCTTCTTGAGTGGGGGGTTATGTTACGTTGAAACGTGAACGAAAGTATGTCGGAAGCGCGCACAATAGATCTAATCGTTTCGTTTTGCAAAGTATTCAATAATGGTGTTTATTTACCTTTGATTTGAGTTTGCATTGTTGTTAGGAGAGGCTTTGTATAACGTTGATAATTTGCGTTAGTCGATATTATTTGAGAATCTTCTGGATATGCGTGTTTACTCTTGATAGAAATTTCCTGATACATGTAGAAGCAAGAGGTCGTTCTGGAAGATATAAAAATATGTATTGACGTAAGTCAGTGATGACGATCTTTTATTCGATTGGTGGCAGTACGTCATTTTCTACCATGTACGAAATCTTTCCGGAAAAGAGAGAGGTTATTTAATCGTGTGCAGAGTTGCTGTTGGGAGATAGTAAAGTTGTTGATAGTGATTTGGAGAGTTGCTGTGAAAGTTGTTGAGTTGAGTTGAGAATTGTATGCAGTTGTTGATGTATGCTGAATAAAAGTGGAAAACTTCATACGTCGACTTTGTGATTTGTATGCTGTTGGACAGGCTGTGTGAATAAACGAATCTGAGTTACACCTTATCAGGACTTCAGCATCGGGGCTGAATCAGATACTGATAGAAAACACCAACATCAAACTGAGTGTAACACCAAGTTTGGGACACCCATCTGCCTACTTTTTTTTCAATCGTCGCGTCCGCCATCTTATCGTTCCCGTCATCTACCCCTTAGCTTACTGACACCGCGACGATAAACAGCAGACGACTTAAAGTCACACAGGATTGAAAAGTGCGCAGTAATGTTAGCCTGCTGACGTGTATTTCCAGATTTATCTTGACATACTTTGAAATAGTCGGAACGAGCTAAATGTCGGTCTGTGCGTCGGTGGGTCTGCCGGATACCATATTTTCAAGAACCTCTGAACGGATTTTGCCCAAAACTTGACAGGAACATTATCTAGGCTAATGGGTTGCATCCCGTACCATCATACATTCTCTACCGCAAAGGTCAAGGTCAATAGAGTTATTCTGTCGCTAAACATGTTTTGCTCACTAGCTCCAAAACGGCTCTAGGAAATTTGTTAAGGTTTGGTACACAGGTACTTCATTGGTACACAGGTACTTCAAATCATGGGCCATCCTTCAGCATCAGTCTAGTGGTAAGTTAGTTAGTCAGTTACCCAGTCAGTCAGCCAGTCAGTTACCCAGTCAGTCAGTCAGCCAGTCAGCCAGTCAGTCGGGTCTGTCGCTTTTTCGTCCAACACATACTCTTTGCCTTATCTCAAGAATAACTGAACCCAAATTCATCATGTTTTACTGTGTGGCTACTGTAACTACTGCTAACCATGTACTGTGTGGCTACTGTAACTACTGCTAACTATGTACTGTGTGGCTACTGTAACTACTGCTAACTATGTACTGTGTGGCTACTGTAACTACTGCTAACTATGTACTGTGTGGCTTCTGTAACTACTGCTAATCATGTACTGTGTGGCTACTGTAACTACTGCTAACCATGTAATGTGTGGCTACTGTAACTACTGCTAACCATGTACTGTGTGGCTACTGTAACTACTGCTAACCATGTTTTACTGTGTGGCTACTGTAACTACTGCTAACCATGTACTGTGTGGCTACTGTAACTTCTGCTAACCATGTACTGTGTGACTACTGTAACTACTGCTAACCATGTACTGTGTGGCTACTGTAACTACTGCTAACCATGTTGGACTATTCGTATTTGCACTTTCTCATAGGTCAAGATCATTGTGTCTCACCATTTTCTAAATGCGTTTGGCACTGAATCTACAAATTGGCTGAGCCGACTTGCATAGTACTTTGCTTGCAGATAGCACAGATCATGGTCTATCATTTCACGTTTTCATTTTGCTTCCTTAGGATAAAGCCGAATCACAACACCACCACGAAAATTAACACTTATGAAAACGCTTATGTTTCGCCAATGTGTGCGAGCGGCTGAAAACACATTTGGATGGCTTGCCCACTCGCTACAACAGGGTGGAACGAATACGATTATCTCCCTGTCAAAATCTCGCTCAAGTATGGTCGACTTAGCCGAGGTTATGTCCCTTTGCTCTTGTTTCTATCAGGGTGGACCTGCGACAGGATCATCTACCGTTCACATTTCGCTCATGGAGCTCTGAAACTCAGTGTGTAAGACTTCCAATGCCTTTCTCACTCCAACCCTTGGTTGATTGTCTCAACCACCGGATGCTGAAGTGTGGTGATGATAAAAATGACAAACGACCGGAATTTTCCCCTCGCAGACCGCGGGCTTACTGTTATTTTAAGATGCACAGCACTGATACCTTGATGTGATGTGACACAGTTCTTATATAAGCACTGGCAAGCTCAGAGATCTTCTCAAGATGCTGGCCTCTAATATCCAGCAACCAATAGTTTGCTGAAGTCAGGATTCGAACCCACATCGCCCAAGACGCACCTACACAAGTCGTGCGCTCTGACCTCTGGGCTATAATAATAATAATAATAATAATAATAATAATAATAATAATAATAATAATAATAATAATAATAATAATAATAATAATATTAATAATAATAATAATAATACATGAATTTATATAGCGCACATATCTCACACAAACAAGAGTGATTCAAGGCGCATTCTCCCGCATTCATACAAAACAATTTATACATACACATATATATACACACACACATACATACACACATATATATATATACATACACACACGTGCAACACATAAATTGTGATAGGTCAGTAGACGTTGTGCAAGCCGATCAGCGCTAGTGAGATCAAGGTAGCTACTACTGGGAAAACAAATGGGTTTTGAGGGCAATTTTGAAAGAAGGTACAGACGGCTTCTGGCAGAGTGAAAGAGGTAGTGAATTCCAGTTGACGGGAGCTTGGTAGGAGAAAGAGCGCTGACCGGCGGATACGAGTCTGGTTCGAGGCACTTTGAGTCTTAGGTGGTCGTCAGTAGAGCGGATATTTCTTGATGGACTGTACAGAGTGATTAGGTCAGACAGATAAACAGAAGCTATTCCGTTAATGCATTTGTATGTAAGGAGGTTGATCTTGTACTTAATGCGGTCTGCAACAGGAAGCCAATGTAGTTGTTTTAAGAGTGGAGTGATGTGGTCTCGTCTTTTTTTTCGAAGAACAAGGCGGGCTGAACTGTTCTGAATACGTTGCAGTTTAGAGATGGATGTGGAGGGAAGACCAGCAAGGAGTGAGTTGCAGTAGTCAATCCCTCCGCAACAATTGCCATGCGCATATCAGCACTATACCAACAATAATATATCAATTACTGTTGTTATGGAGTTCTGACTACCTTGTTACCATGCAAGTACGTTTTCACCCTTTTGTCAGTGACCAATGCTCCCTTGTCATCTCCATCTTCCTACACGCTTGCGAAACATGGACCTTCACAGCAGATCTACAACGATGAATACAAAGCATGGAGATGAGGTGCTGCAGAAGACTTCTGGGCATTTTCTATACCCAGCACATCACCAACGGCGAGATCCGACAGGCCCTACAAGGCCATTGGACAGCGCGATGGCATGCTCGCGGTGTCGAAGAAACGGGAAACTCCGGTGGTATGTCCACGTCAACAGAGCATCAGGACTTGCAAAGACCATCCTGAAAGGCACGGTGCAAGGAGGCAGAAGAAGAGGGAGACGGGGAAAAAGAGGTGGGAGGACAACACTCGACAATGGACTGGCTTGACATCTGAGCGAAGCCATGAGGGTTGCTGAGGATAGAGAAAGATGGAGTACGCTGGTTAAGCGATCATCTGTGGTGCCTCAATTTACGGGATAGGATAGGATAGGATAGATTAAGAATTTTATATGTTTTTGTTATGAATGCGTTATGAAATCTTGTGTGTCACTCATTACACATGCAGGATATATATGTTCACTCATAATGGCCTGCTCTCAAAAGAGAGTGGGAGTAGGGGTGGGGGGGGAGTGGACCTGCTGTTCATACGGCAGGTGATGCACCCAATTTCCTTGAACTGCTCGAAGGCAAATATAGATCTATATCTGCGGTGTACTTGTTGTCATTATTATTGTATTTTTTTTTTAAATTAGAACGTGTGTACTGATATTCAAGACTGAGAAAGGAGAAATACGAACTACGGATGAATTATAGTTCCGCAAACTCAAAGAAAAAACACCACATTTGGCGTACACAATCGACTTTCTTAGTCTGTCTTGGCTTTCACTATAAAAGAAACGGATGGAAAGACTTTTCTACAGCAAAAACAAAGTTTCTTTCATTAAAAGTTTTCTAATTTAAGAAAACAAAAGTTTTATGACACACGAGACATGCAAGAACTTCACAACGGGATGAAAAATGTATTTTGAAAAAAAAAGATAATTAAAAACAAATACTCACATCTAGAAAATCGTCAAAACAAGGCAGAAATGAATCGTCGCACAAACAAACTCAAACTATCCATCTTCAAAAACAATAACAATGAAAAGAACACAAAAGAACAACAGGAGAGAGAGAGAGAGAGAGAGAGAGAGAGAGGGAGAGAGAGAGAGAGAAGAGAGAGAGAGAGAGAGAGAAAATGTGGCCAAAACTTTACGTGTTTGTTCCTGTGTGTATGTGTGTGCGTGTGTGTGTGTTTGTGTGGGTGTGGGTGTGTGGGTGTGTGTGTGTGTGTGTGTGTGTGTGTGTGTGTGTGTGTGTGTGTGTGTGTGTGTGTGTGTGTGAGTGATCTTTGATAAAATCGGAAATCAGACCTGTGCAGAGTTCATTACAACATTGTTACAGTTAACGGTTTCAGTTGTAATAAAGTTATGGAAATGTGTGGAAGAGACAGAGCGCGATTGAAAAAGAAGGACGAGAAGGAAGATAGAGAAGGACGAGAAGTAGTGAATGAGAAGGAGGAAGAGGATGAGATGGATGAGACAGACGAGGAGAAAAGAAGAAGATAAGAATGAGGAGTACACGGCGGAAGAGGAATTAGACGACGAACAAGAAGCGTGAACACTACTCACCGCCCACTCTACGACCAGGAAGAGCTTTTTGTGCGTGAGGGTCTGCACGTCTTTGGGGTTCCGGTCTGGCCTGTCTGGCGGGGTAGTGCAGCTTTGTGCTGTGGGTTTGCTGGGTTCGCCTAACCCCAGTTCGTTACGAGCCAACAGCCTGAAGGTGTAGGTACCCCAGGGCGGAAGATCCACGAACGTCTGTAGTTTGTCACCCGGTATTGTCTCGAAGTAGTCGTGCCTGTAAGATAATGGATGAATTAATAAATGAAATGAAATCAATCAGTGAGTCAATAAAGAGCGCCAGCTAGCTTTCCAGAGGTCGCAGAAACCATCTACAAAGCCCCGAACATTCACTTGCAATTCTCTTACGTCCCAGTGCCCATAGGTAGATTTCTGAATCTCGCAACAATCCCATATTTCCTGTTAAACATCCAGTCATGAAAAGGAATTGGTAGTAAGGCAGAGCACAGAGGCTAACACAAGTTACATGAAAAATCGACTTGTTTGTCCTAGTTGATCTTTACAAATATTTATTTAAAGCTGTTTTTTAAAGACGCTGCCAGAGTAGAAACAGCGGTCTGTCAGGATGGATAACAAATACTATTGAGACATTTTCAAAACCATAGTGCACACTAGAAAGAGATTAGCGCTGTGAAAGTTATGGTTTTTGAATTCTGGTGTTGTAATGCAGGAAATGTTCAACTTTACCCTGCAGCTGTTCCTCCATGAATGTTATCAAAGGTATAGTTTATGACAACACTTAACTTGTGCTGTCATTAGGTTATTGTGTGTGTGGGTGTGTGTGCGTGTGCTTTTTCTGCATGAATGTAAAATTATTAGCTATTAGTGATGTGGAATTTAGGTTGTGAATGTCTGTATTTGATTGGAATTTAAGGTTGCTGCTGTGTCATTAGAAATGAATGTGTCTCTGCTAGTTGTGTATATATACAATGGATATATTGCATGCTTCTTGCGGACGACGAGCCAAAGACAAATTTCTGTATGTGATGAACATCAGACAATAAAGTTATATTGTATTGTATTATATTGTATTGTATTGTATTGTATTGTATAAAGGTTGGGGTCTAGCGGGTGGCATTTCAACAACTGTTGTTCTGCTTTCACACTTTATTTTGCTTCCTAAATATTGTTTAGCCGAGCGGAGTATTTGACTCCCGTCTCTCGGGCACCAACTTTCAGAACACGACCCGACCCGAGCTGGTATTTCTCATTGTAGCCGTGCTGGCTACGAGTATTTCTGACCATACGATATGTAGGCCTAACTTTGTTCTCTGTTATGTTTAAACTAACTGTATGAAATAACTTGATATACATTTTCCAGATCCTTTAAAGCATATAACCATTAGACGCAGCGTTAAATTCTCTATTAGAATATATAAACTTTATTTGTGATTTATGTAGCAATTTTGAATTAGAGTGCGATGTTTAGGATAGCGCGATGCATATCATGTTGATAAAGACACCGCACTGTTGTATGCTCGGCGCGGCTGCTGCTGAAGCTGTTTTGGAATTTCGCCGGCTATAACGGACCTTCCCGCTCGCCTACAAAACATGATAAGATTATAAATTGTGTATGATGCTAGTGTAGCAAAGATTCTCCACTGTAACACCTTAGTGTGATATTTTCCGATGTCTTAGTTTATTCTCTAATAATTTATAGTAGATACTTAAATTATATATTAGTTTCATAGAGACATACACATCGAAAGGGAAACAGTGAAAAGCTGTCAGAAGGCTCTAGATGTAATTGTTGTTGTGTTAGTTGTTTTCTAGTTTAGTTCGCTGTAGTCGGAACCCAGAATAGTAACCATGCCATATTGTATATCATTGGAAAGAGGAGACGTTGTTCTTTCTTTGTCATTACTATTATTATTTATAATTGTATTAAATTAAAGAGTTATTATGAGTTTAGAGTCGTGACATTCTTAGGAGCAGCAGCCAACTCCCTCTTAAATTGCGTATTATTTTTATTTTGAAGCAGATAGGTCCGACATTGTTATAACAGTAGAAAGGTTGTATTTTTGCGTTTCCGTCAATATATAATTTGTATAGTATTCGTTTGCGTTTCTAGCCTTATGCGTCAAAGTAAGTTTAGTTACTAACACAAACTTAGCCAGCGAGTCAAGATTTTGGGGCGGGTGGGGAATGCGTAAGCAGCACGGCCGCTGCGGCTGACGGTCCGTTATAAAAGCAAAACACAAACATCGGCATGGGGAGAGCACACCGCACAACGCAGCAGATAAGGGTTGTTCCACTCCAGCAATGCCTTTGCTCTTAGTAGAATGATGTACTTCGAATAAAATCATTTTTTTCAACGGTCATCAACGAACTGGCATTGGGGAGAGAGAGAGAGAATGTGTGCAAGAAATTCTTCACCATAGCCTCCATAACACCATCTTCTCTCCAAAACACCACACCACCAACACCACTACATCATTATCCCTCGTGAGAGGGACATACAAATATTTGCCCTGCAAGGCGGTGAAGCGTGATGATAGTAGACCGGGTTGCCGGCTACTAATGCCACGACACGCCATACAAAGTCACTGCCACCGACTTGCATAAAATGCTTGCCGACAATGTAGTCCTGCTCACCAACAAAAGCAGAAGACGAATGGTCAGCCGGGGGAGAACAAATGTCGTGTCGCCTTGTAAAACATAATCCAATGGCCACTCCAAATGATTCTACACAGCAGGAGCTACCCAAGGCTAGACTAACCAAGAAATGCAAGGTAGACAACCTCTCTCCCAAGCTTGATATAGTCGCCTCCCATTCCGCTACATTGAGTACGCATTCAGACAAACAGGGACTCACCACACTTCCGGCACGTCAGACGTGTTGAATTGCAAGAGATACTCGGTGATCTTAGCTCCGTGGTCCGGGCCAGCTTTCCACACCAACTCCGCTCGGTTGCCATGTTCACTGCGGATCTCCAGGTCCAGAGGAGCACCTGGCCTACCTGCAACATCAACATCAACATCAACATCAACAAGATGATCAGTTCAGACTTTAAAAAAAAAACACTCACCTGGTTGCTAACGTTACATTAAACTTTAATTAAGTAAAAGCAGTAAATCCTCGTTGTTACAATGTGAACCAATGGTAGGGTATATACAGTCTTTGATATCGCTCAAGCGCTTTACTGGTTAAAGTAATTCCGTAAAACTAGAAATGTTTAATGATGGTGCAGGTTCTCGAGCTAAAACTGCCTCCTCAACATTACATTACATTACATGATTATTTGCTTTAGGTCCAGCGGACTCTTCCGAGCCAAATCAGGACCGGACAACCCCTGATCCGCATAAAAGATCTGCTGAAACAACCCTAGTGGTAAAATTGAAAGCTCTCCACCAGCCGGTCACTTTACAATAACGACATCCTACGCAGGGGACGCTGAGGCTGTACTCTAATTTATCGAATCCCCGTTTACAAAAACAAAATAGAATACAAACATCATTATACATTATCAACAAAACACATACATATAAAATGCCTACATTGCGAAATAATAACATCATAGGAAGCCCTAGTGACCACCTGGCAGAAAGCGTCCAATATTCCCAAGCTGATCCAACAGACCTCATACACAAACAAGGAGTCTCGTCCCGGAAGAGTTTTCAAGAAAAAAGGTAGGTCATTGATCTAGCGAAGAAGAAGATAGTATAGCAGATTGATAGAACAGAGCAGGAATGAGAAAGAGCAATTGAGAAAGACAGCGACAGTGGGAATTTAAAGCACTAAATTTCCAGAAAGTGGGGATACTATTTATACTGAAACCCCCGGCACCCCAACGGGGGAGCATCCTCAACGGGTCAAACAGTGGTAAAATTCAGCAAGAAAACAAGGCTGATGCTTTGAACTGATATGTCATTAGTAAAAAGCGCTATATAAATACCCTTAATAATAATAATAATAATAATAATAATAATAATAATAATAATAATAATAATAATAATAATAATAGTAGTAGTAGTAGTAGTAGTAGTAGTAGTAGTAGTAGTAGTAGTAGTAGTAGTAGTAGATAAAAACTTATTCACGAAAATCCATATGTACAGGTAATACTTCATCTTCTTTTCTTCGCTTCGCGATCCTCCTTTATTCTCTCTCTCTCTCTCTCTCTCTCTCTCTCTCTCTCTCTCTCTCTCTCTCTCTCTCTCTCTCTCTCTCTCTCTCTCAAAAGTTTAGTCTAAAATCTTTATCCCTAATAAAAAAGTTTCAAAGTTTCAAAGTCTCTCTCTCTCTCTCTCTCTCTCTCTCTCTCTCTCTCTCTCTCTCTCTCTCTCTCTCTCTCTCTTTCTTCCACCTCTGACCCCTCTGGTAAGTGCATGTTCGTGGTCGTTATACCTAGCACTGCTTACTTGTTTCCCATTTTGCTATGGTCTGTCTTAATTGCACGATTCGTGGGGGTTCAAACACTTTTCGAGGTTGTCAGATCCAGAACCTAGCTTGCTGAACCTCTTGGACAAAAAATGTTGAAGAACCTAGTTTTGGGATGTTGTGCGTCACTACCGCGGGCGTCACAACTGCGTGTAACACTACCGCGTGTAACACTACCGCGTGTGTAACACTACCGCGAGTAACAGTACCGCGTGTAACACTTCCGCGTGTGTAACACTAT
>CM072514.1:13904590-13974590 GCA_036898135.1 Oncomelania hupensis | reverse complement strand
CTCCTTCCTTACTTTCCTCGTTTTTCTTGCGAGACACTCGGTCTTTACAACGCGCCCCTGGCGCCTGCCCGTTTCGCTTCTGTCACCCCTCTACACTCCCCCCCCCCTCTCTCTCTCTCTCTCAAATTTGAGAATTGGTTCATTAATATAAGAATATACGAGTGCTTGATAGGCTTGTAGGCTAAGCTGTCACTACCAAACCTTACTGCCAATGAAATAGATAATTAATGCTTATAGGGTCCACGGACTACAAAGAGCGGAATCAGACTGCTATTGAAAGAAAGAGAGAGAGAGAGAGAGAGAGAGAGAGAGAGACAGAGAGAGAGACAGAGACAGAGAGAGACTGTGGGATCAATGGGGCGTGTGGTGGTAGCATGTTAGCCTGAGTGCTGGATGGGTATATGATAGAGATGGGGGAGGGCAGAGGGGGGGAGGTGCAATTAAGATGAGATGTGGAGGACAGATGCAGACGATTAGGCAAACAGCCCAAGGTCAATGAAGGCAAAACACAGCTCGACAAGGCTCCATCTCTTGTCCTTACCACGCTCACACACGCACAAACACACAAACTCTCCCCCCACCCCTCTCTCTCTCTCTCTTTCACATCGATAACTTTATTACAACCCTAACAGTTAATGCTAAAACTGTTGTAATGAATTCAGCACCGCGCGTCCATTACCCCACCCGCATCCTGAATCTTCTCAGCTTCCTACCCTATCCTATCCTATCCCGTAACTCGGAGGTCGTTGGGGCACCCCAAATGAACGTGTAACCAGCGTACTCCATCTTTCTCTGTGCTCAGCAACCCTCATGGCTTCGCTTAGTGTCAAGCCAGTCCATTTTCGAATGTTGTCCTCCCACCTCTTCTTCTCTCTCCATCTTCTTCTGCCTCCTTGCATCGTGCTTTGCAAGATGGTCTTTGCAAGGCCTGATGTTGTGATGACGTGGCCATACCATCGGAGTTTCCGTTTCTTCACCACTGTGAGCATGTCATCGTGTTGTCCAATGGCTTAATTGTGTGATGGTCTGTCGGACTTCGTTGTTGGTGATGTGCTGGATATAGGAAATGCCCAGAAGTCTTCTTAAGCACGTCATCCCCATGCTTTTTATTCTTTGTTGTAGATCTACTGTGAGGGTCCACGTTTCGCAAGCGTATAGGAAGATGGAGATGACAAGGGAGCGCATCCTTACCTTGGAGTGTAGACTGGTGGACCTGTCTTTCCAAATGGGCTTCAACCTTGCCAGGGCCGCAGTTGTTTGTACGATCCTGGAAAGGACTTCGTGTCGGGACCCATTGTCTGATACAATGACTCCTAAATATTTGAAGATATGCACTGTCTTGAGGGATTGGCCATGGACTTTCATGTCCACGTTGATGCCATTGGTGTTGTTGGTCATCGATTTGGTCTTCTCTGCACTTAGTTCCATTCCATAGGTTATGGAGGTGGTGTCAAGCCTCTGTATTAGCTGTTCTAGTTCTTATTACTCTCCAGCCAATCCATCAACGTCATTCGCAAAATGGAGGTTGGAGATTGCTATACCCCTTATGCTGACTGCGCCCTCGTGATCTGCAGGGGCATCTAATATGATGCGCTCTAGGAAGATGTTGAAGAGTGTTGGAGAGAGTAGGCATCCTTGGCGCACACGGATTGTTGTTCTGAACCAGTTCCCGATGGAGCTGTTGTGAAGGACTGCACTGGTAGCCTCGTCATACAGACTTTTGATGACTTCAATAATTTTAGGGCTGATGTTGTATACTCTCATCAGGGCAGCATGCCAGACTCGGTCAAACGCTCTTTTGAAGTCTACAAACATATGCTATAGATGTTGTTGGTGCTTAAGGTATTTCTCGCAGATTATTCTGCTTGTTCTTCAGCTATGATTAGTTCAGCTTGGGGTTTCAACCAGTTGAGTATTATTTTCAGGAGGAACTTGCTGCCTGATGAAGCTGATGGTGCGGTACTTTTCTCCGCTTCCACACTTTCTAGAGCCGATTATAAACACACACACAAACACGCGCACGCACAGCACGCACACACACACACACACACATACACCACACACAGCACATTCACACACACACACACACTAACCATGCACATGTGTAAAACGACATTCAATGGCAATATTAACATTTGCTGCTGACAACACCTGATTTAAAACTCTTCCGGGACAAGACTCCTTGTTTGTGTGGGAGGTCTGTTGGATCAGCTTGGGAATATTGGACGCTTTCTGCCAGGTGGTCACTAGGGCTTCCTATGATGTTATTATTTAGCAATGTAGGCATTTTATATGTATGTGTTTTGTTGATAAATTATAATGATGTTTGTATTCTATTTTGTTTTTGTAAACGGGGGTTCGATAAGTTGGGGTGAAGCCTCAGCCGTCCCCTGCGTGGGATGTCTTTATTGTAAAGTGACTGGCTGGTGGGAGAGCTTTCGGTTTTACCACTAGGGTTGTTTCAGCAGATCTTTATGCGGATCGGGGGTTGTCCGGTCCTGATTTGGCTCGGAAGAGTCCGCTGGACCTAAAGCTATAATAATGTAATGTAATATAATGCCGTTCAATGGCAATTATTACGCATTTTCTGCTGACAACACCTGATTTACAGTCTTGGAAGATAGGGTTTCTGCTTATGATTGTATTGTTATGATACTGAATTGATATTGTTTCGTGTATATTAATTTTGTTGCCACATTTATTTAGCTGTTTTTTGTTGTTGTAAATTTCTTTGTGTTTGTTGTGATATATTATGTTGCTCTACAACAGCCAAGTTGCTGCATATTATTATAATGCAACAGCAGTGTCATACAAGGACGTTCATGGGACGAATATTATGTTTAAATCCCAATTCCTCCCCAAACCCCCATTTTGGTTATACGACCCCCAGTGCTATCATCGTTCTTGTCATTTTGTATAATTACTTCATGTTATGTGAAAATAAAGGACCTAGTTCCAAAAGTTCCAAGATGAAGAAGTTGTGAACATGTCCACAGTTGGTTGCTTGCTTGTTTTATTAACGTCTTTTTTTTTTTACCAAGATGATAAAGACCATACACACATTCAAACTCACGCATTTAAACACGCAACCACGTACACACATAAGCACACGCACTATATCCATCTCTCTCACATACACTCAAACATAAGTTATAACCGCATTAAAACATAAGTAACAATGTCAGTTACATAAAACGATCGACTGGAGAATTCTTTAAAGCTTTTGCGAACCCCAGTCTTAAATCATTGTTCATGCTTTTAACTGATGTTATAGTATTTAGTTCAGGGGGCCAAATAGGATGAATGTAAATACAATCAGAGAGTCCACAATTCTTTTCATCGACTGTGATATATGCTTGGAGGTTTAGGTTTCGCTACCTTGACACAAGCTGAGGTTAACGATGCACAGATGTGTGAAATTCCATGCCATTGATAAATACGGCTAGGTACTTTTGACGCTAACTGAACGGCACATTGAATTTTCGGGAAGGGAGAAGATTGTGTGTAAAGAAAGGGAAAGGGAGATGCAGGAGATAACAGAGATGGGGAGAGAGAGAAAGAGGAGAAGACGGGGATGATTGTAGGGGTAGGCTTTGTTATGCATGTGGTCGCAACATTTTCAGCTTCTTTGGCGCCCGATTCCTCTGGCTTTACTGCCAGAGATAGCGATCCCAATTTCACACGCGTAAATGATTTCATGAGATTACAAACTGTCTGATTTAAAACGACAGCAAAGAAAAGGAAAAGGAAGAAGAAGAAGAGGAGGAGGAAGAAAAATGAAAAGAAAGAGGAGGGGGAAGAAGATATTTTTTTAAAGTGAAAGTGGCGGAGAGCGATAAGGAGAATTGTGAAAAAAAGAAATAAAGAAAGAAATGAAGGAAGAAAAAGAAGAAATAAAGAAAGAATTGATGGATGAAGAAGAACAAGAAGAAGAATAAGAAGAAGAGGTGTAGGAGAAGAAGAACAACAAGAATAATAATAAAAAGAAGACGACGAAAAAGAAGAAGAAGAAGAAGAAGAAGAAGAAGAAGAAGAAGAAGAAGAAGAAGAAGAAGAAGAAGGAAACAAAGAAAAAAAAGAAACAAAGAAAGAATGAAACAAAGAAAAAATGAAAGAATGAAAGCAAGAAATAAAGCATAGAAGAAGAAGAAGAAGAAGAAGAAGAAGAAGAAGAAGAAGAAGAAGAAGAAGAAGAAGAAGAAGAAGAAGAAGAAATAAAGAAAGAATGAAATAAAGAAATAAAAGATGGAAGAAGAAGAAGAAGAAGAAGAAGAAGAAGAAGAAGAAGAAGAAGAAGAAAGGTGACGAACACGAGCACACATAAAACCATGTCTAGCTGGAGGCGACATTGGAAATGGGGGCTCGGGTACGGACACACATATGTCCATACTTTGCATCCAACCAATTTGAAAACACAGAACGGAGATCCCAAGAGAATAAGTTGAGCCCGTTTGGAGGCATTAAGGCAACACATTCTGGCCATAACAACATTGTGATCATCTTTATTATTTTTATGCATTAGCTCATAACTAAATTGCATAAAAACAAAAGTTTTACAAATTGAACTGAGCACAAAAGCTGGTTGGATCTTTACGAGGAGAGAGAGAGAGACAGAGACAGAGAGACAGAGAGAGAGACAGAGACAGAGATAGAGAGACAGAGAGAGAGAGAGAGACAGAGAGAGAGAGAGAGAGAATTTTGAGGTGATGGCCAAGCGAAAGAGAAAGCAGTAATGTGCATTGTGCATTCAATGAGCAATGACGACAAAAAACAAACGGACATGTATAACATGATTAAAAACAATTTGATGAAGACAGCAGGGTAGTGTGTTGAGGAATAAAACTCACGTTTTCTGTTTTTTATGCCGCGAGGTTTGAGGTCACAGCAACCTGCCATATTGGGTTTTTGCGGCCATTTGCAGTTCCTCGGAAGTCTAAATAGATGGAGTTAAACCTCCCCTCTCTTTTCCTCACAAGAGTGTAACCGCTACTTTCAACTCTCTTTAGCAATCCATCATCATTTATTATTCAAACCAACGAACACTCCTTCACTGTAACGGTCATTTTTACAGAGAGTGGTCTATTTTTTAAATGGTTTTGGGGGAAAAGGTCTTCACTGACAGGAAGAAGGAGAAAAAATACAGAGTTTACCGTGATTGTTCTTGTTGTATATGTAAGGGAATATGTTTAGTATTTTAGCGCTGTCACTGAAATTGCTAAATTAAAAATGAGTAAAGTTGTATTGTAGACGTACTGTTTTGTATTGTAGACGTACTGTTTTGTATTGTATTTGCAGCTTCAATTAAATAGTAGAGAGAGTTGTCCATATATTGCTTAGTTTTTAATTTTATTTTTTGCCGAGTGCAATTCTCTCCGTCTTCTCTGGCTGATTGCTCGGGGGCTAAAAGTAAAACACCACGCAGGTCAAGACAGCTACAAAACTGGGGACTGTGACAAGTGCTCACACACACACAAACACAGACCACACGACACTTCAGAACTAACAACTTGGCTTAGAACGCAACACAACACGAGGCATCAGAAACTACAAAACCTAGGACTGCACCCACCCACCCACCCACCCACACACACACACACACACACACACACTCACTCTCTCTCTTTCTCCCTCTCTCTCTCTCTCTCTCTCTCACAGAGCTAATGAAGTTTGAACTATTCAAGTCAGACCAGGAAGAAACATTTTTAGTTTCAACCCTGAATGCAAATTACACAACATTATTTCATTTAATAGAATTTCAATTTAAGCTATTTAATTTTATTTCATTTAAAACAGAACTGTTGGCAAATGTTGGGATTATTTAGGGGTCTCAGTCTGGTGCACATCAATGAGTTGTTTGGGGTGGGGCTGATATGAGTGCTATCCCTTGTACTGAAAAGGCATCCTCAATTTGGCCCACACACGAGGACCAATATTATTAGCCTACCCAATGAAATTTGTTGAAAAATAGTCTTGAAGTTTCATGCACAAAATATGAAAATACCCCAATGTGAAAGCTTGTTTGAAGATTAGCCTAGGCATACCAATTAGGTCTATAACTAAAGCATAATACGCATTCCTTTCTGATCATGGAGAATCGTAATTAGAGAATTTTATTTTAACCTCTAAATATGAGATAATAACAAATTGACCGGAGGGGAAAAGTTACGAATCACAGGACATTATATAACACGAAGATCAATACTTAAATGCCATGGATTCGATGTTTTATTCTCAGCATGTACAATTTAAAAATGCCTGAAACATGTAATATTAATTAAAATGCCCGCAAGACATGTACAAGTTGACCACTGCATATTTGTATTTATTACATTATTCCCAATCGGTTCTCTCAATCGTATTTAGAAATTGTTTCCTTTCTAATTCCTATCTCTCGCTACAATTCTTTGTGGACAAAATTAATTGAATTTTACCGCATTTGTTTCATTCCTTTTGTGTCATATAATTTTCAATTTTATTTTTAGATCTGATTTTTTTCTGACGTGAAAAATCAAGTGCAGTCAGTAATCGTGATCGCAAATAGCGAGAAAATTACATTTCTTTCCCATCTAATTCTACAAATAAATTAAATTCGCTAGCACTCTGTCTTAAATCTTGAAAGTTTTTTCCATTTTGTATCGTGACAGATATAATTATGTTAAACGTTCATTCTTTTTTTATATTTAATTATTATTCTAATTCACTTGGACATTTACGATGACGTGGGTTCGTGATTATACTATTACGATTTTCTTCGTGCTCTTCATGATGATTGTAGGGCAACATTAATGCTTTCACTTCTTTCTTTGTTAATTTCCATAATTATTTAGACTTTTAAAAAAAAAGTTACCTGTTAATGTTTCTTTTCAGTTTTGAAAATACTGATACATTTGGTTGGTTTTTATTAATGAGAGCGATAGGTTTACAAAACATATTTTCCATTCTGAATTAAACTCTTCTTCTTCTTCTTCTCTTTATTCCTTTTGTAATAAATGAGAGCGAATGAGGTTGTTTCTGTTATATTTATGTTTAACAACAACAATAACAACAACAACAACAACAACAACAACAACAACATTCATTTTAAAATAATCTCTTGCTTCTGTAATTATTTGTGTATCTTCTACTCTTTTTTGATGTTCCTTTTCTTTATAGTCCTTTCTTTTTTAAAATTCTTTTTTAGTTTTCTTTTTGTGTGTTTGTGCATATCATATTTGTCTTCCTTTCTTTCTTTCCCTATGTGTTTCAAATGGGAATGGACCTACTTGGCCGAACGGAGGCCGGATTACAAATGCACGATTTCAATGAAGGTCTTGCAAAAAATGTGTTTAAAAAATATTTAAATGTAGTTCTAAAATGAAGATAATCCTGTTGCTTGATATTCCAATCAATGTGTCTGTCCCAATGTTTTATTTTCTCTTCTGCTTGTATTAATATTTCATTTTCTGAAACACAATAGAAGTTTTTTTGTTTGTTTTTTTTGTGGTAAAATGGAGAAAATTTAAACGTTGTTCTTCTTCTCATACTTAATCTATCCCCATCTTCCTCCATTTCCACGTTCATCTGTCGGTCTTTCTGTCAGTCTCTCTCTCTCTCTCTCTCTCTCTCTCTCTCTTTCTCCCTCCCTCTCCCTCTCTCTCTTAACCAAAGAATCCCTTAACTAAGCACACACGTAAAATGTTCAGCAGGACTGCAGTGGCTCTGTCAAAACATATGCCTATAGATGCAGCACATACTTATGTTATTATCTCAACATGTCGCTCAAACCAAAGTCAACTCACCATATGACCAATAAATCAACCAATCGATCCACCACCATCCAATGAATAGATCAATGAATCAATCATGAAATGAATGCACCACACTTACTTTTAACGTTTAGGATGACAGTGGCCCTGTCAGAGTCTGTTACGTTGAAACGCGCATGATGGTGCGTGTGAAATGCGCACGATATTATATGTGAAGCGCGTGCAATAGTAGGCTTGCGTGTGTAACGCGCGCGATAGATCTGTTCATTTTATTTTGCAACGCATGCAGTAATAGAGTGTATTTATCTTTGATTTGATTTTGCGTTGTTATTAGAAGAAGCTTTGTAAAACGTTGGTAATTTTAGTTGGTCGATATTGTTTGAGAATTTTCTAGGGTCGGATGTTTACTATCGATCGAAGCGTATGGATGGTTCTGGTGGTAACCACGAGACGCTTCCATCCCAAATAAGGTTGTATGACGTGAGACAGTTAAGATGAAATTAATTCTGATTGGTTGAGGTGTGTCACGTTGGGGGTTTTCTCGCTCTTTCTGGAGTTTAGAGAGACTCTATATATATATAGTGCCGCACTGTTTCAAAAGGTGGATTTTTAGAGAGAGTTGACAGTAGAGAGAGCTGTTGTATTAGAGTTGAGAAAGTTGTAAAAAGTGGAAAGTTCAAAGTTGAGAATTGTAGAGTGGAAAAGCGATTGAGCGATTGTATGCAGTTGTTGATGTGTGCTGAATAAAAGTGGAAAACTTCATACGACGACTCCTGACTTGTTGATGATTGAACGGGTTGCGTGAATAAACGAATCCGAGTTACACCTTATCAGGACTTCAGCATTGGGGCTGAATCATCAACTGATAGAGAAAAAAAACAACATCGAGTGTAACAGAGTCCAAGCCTAGCAAAGCAATGCACACTTACTTTTAACGTTGAGGATGGCAGTAGCCCTGTCAGAGTTCAAGCCTAGAGAAGCAATGCACACTTGCTTTTAACGTTGAGGATGGCAGTAGCCCTGTCAGAGTCCAAGCCTAGAGAAGCAATGCACACTTACTTTTAACGTTGAGGATGGCAGTAGCCCTGTCAGAGTCCAAGCCTAGCGAAGCAATGCATGTGTATCGCCCGGCGTCGCTCAATTGAACATTTTTGATGATCAACGCGTGCCTGTTCTTGTCCGATTTCTGCACGTACTTGTTGTCTGGCGCCTGTCACAAATCAACGAGCACACCATGAAGGACATAATGACAAGCTGGACATATTAGTGTATACTTGCACTTGTATCGTCTGCCTACATTTTACTCACTACACAATCAAGCCAATTATTGTCATCCTTGCCTATCCTATCCTATCCCATAACTCAAAGGTCGTTGGGACACCACAGATGATCGTTTAACCAGCGTACGCCATCTTTCTCTGTCTTCAGCAAACCTCATGGCCTCGCTCAGTGTCAAGCCCATCCATTCTCAAATGTTGTCCTCCCATCTCTTTTTCTGTCTTCTTCTTCTTCTGCCTCCTTGCACCGTGCCTTGCAGGATGGTCTTTGCAAGGCCTGATGCTCTGGTGACGTGGCCATACCATCTGAGTTTTCGTTTCTTCACCACTGTGAGCATGTCATCGTGTTGTCCAATGGCTTGTGCGATGGTCTGTCGGATTTGGTTGTTGGTGATGTGTTGGGTATAGGAAATGTCAACAAGTCTTCTGTAGCACCTCATCTCCATGCTTTGTATTCTTCGTTGTAGTTCTGCCGTGAGGGTCCATGTTTCGCAAGTGTATAGGAAGATGGAGATGACAAGGGAGCGCAGCACCCTTACTATTACGGTCATGGAAGCCTGAAATAAAACTCGTCTGCCGCACTGGTCCTATAGCTGTATACATAGTGTACATTTGAACTTCTAAACGTCCGATGGCCACTGATCTCTCTCTCTCTCTCTCTCTCTCTCTCTCTCTCTCTCTCTCTCTCTCTCTCTCTCTCTCTCTCTCTCTCTCAGAATTATGGTTTTTCATTCTACAAACTCGCTTATGTTCTTTGCTATTGATGATTTTTTTTATACAATGTATATTGTTTCGTTTAAATATTTTAAAAATAATGCATGTTGCTAGTTAATGTGTATAATGTCCCCTAAGGTTTTTTTTTACTTACAAGCCAATTGATCTTTACAATGCTAGAAACATTAAATATAAATATAAAATTGATGTGCAACTCCATCCTCTATTCATTGTAATGCTTGTGTTCTTACTCAAATTCATCTGTAAACATGTAATCGAGTTAATGTTGTGTGTGTGTGTGTGTGTGTGTGTGGTTATGTATTTGTGTGTGTATGTGTGTAGTTTCAGTAGAATAGTCACCTTTAGAGTGAGGGCCACGTGTAAAAAAGCAGGCAACTGCTTATTTTACTACCTTCATTAAATAAAAAAAATTATTTTATATAATCTTATCTTGTCTTATCTTATCTTAACTTCTATCTCTCTCTCTCTCTCTCTCTCTCTCTCTCTCAAAAACATTAAATAGCTTTAGATAAATTAAATACAGAAAACAAATTGCAATAAATACAACTGATTTGGCAGCAACAGACGATGTGCATATAACTGTGGACTGCAGAGAAGAAGAACATACATTTGCATCATAAAGATTTTAATATATATATATAAAATATGAAACATGCGTTTGTCGCACATAAATCATCAAAGACGCGTATCCCATCACAATGCATAAATAAATAAATAAATAAATAAATAAATAAATAAATAATAATACTAATATCCTATCCTATCCTGTCCTATCCTACCCCGTAACTAGGAGGTCGTAGGGGCACCACAAATGATCGTTTAACCAACGTACTCCATCTTTCTCTATCTTCAGCAACCCTGGTGGTTTCGCTCAGTGTCAACTAATAATATAAAACATAAAAATATAATTATACTACTACTACTACTACTACTACTACTACTACTACTACTACTACTACTACTACTACTACTACTAAAATTAATGATAATAATAATAATAATAATAATAATAATAATAATAATATTAATAATAATAATAATAATAATAATAATAATAATAATAATAATAATAATAATAATAATAATAATAATAATAATAATAATGTGTTTATATAGCGTTTTTCTTTAAGTCGATCAGTTCCAAGTGTTGAAAGAATTGCTACCTCAGAAATATTGAGCAGTTTGTCGTTGATGAGCCATCTGATGTGTAGTTGACTGCTGTCCAGAGGATCTGATGACGTCTTACACACGATGCGAGCTCTGGACCCTTCCTCTGCATCCTGATCTGGAGGCTTACCCTCAATGTGTATGAAACCTGGCCACACACACACACATAGAGAGAGAAATACACATGAAAGTTTACTATCAAACGGACAAGCAAAGTCGCCAATTTGTCATCTTGACAGAGATAATGTGGGATAACTTAGCAACTGAAAAGCAAAACAAATTGTAGTATATCGCAAAACAACTTGTAGTATATCGCAAAACAACGTGTTATAAAACAATTTGCAGAATATCGCAAAACAACTTGCAGTATATCGCAAAGCAACTTGCAGTATTTCGCAAAACAACTTGCAGTATATCGCAAGACAACTTGCAGTATATCGCAAAACAACGTGTAGTATATCGCAAAACAACTTGTAGTATTTCGCAAAACAACTTGCAGTATATCGCAAGACAACTTGCAGTATATCGCAAAACAACGTGTAGTATATCGCAAAACAACGTGCAGTATATCGCAAAACAACGTGTAGTATATCGCAAAGCAACTTATTGCGGTATCTCGAAAAACAACTAATAGCAGTATATCGCCAAACAACATAAAGAAATTGCAGTATATCCCAAAACAACTTTCAATATGTCGCAATGACCATTTGATGTAATTATTGTGAACGCGTTTGTCTTTCATTTGGAACTTCGATGTCTTTCATGCACTACTACTTCTTTTGTCTACGCCTTGGACTTGGGTAATTAATTGGTGAACATAGCTTTGTAAATGGTATAGGTTTTCTTTCACATGTCGCCCACGCCTGCGCATGTTTACACATAAACACACACACACACACGCACACACCCTCTCTCTCTCCCTCCATCTCTCTTTCTTTCTTCTTTTTCTTCCTGCCTCCCTCTCCTCCCGTCTCCATTCCTCTTCCACTCTTAGCTCTCTCTCTCTCTCTCTCTCTCTCTCTTTCTTTCTCTCTTTCTCTTTCTCACTCTCACTCTCTCTTTCACTCTCTCTCTCACTCTCTCTCTCACTCTCTCTTTCTTTCCCTCTCTCACTCTCTCTCACTCTATTTCTTTCTCTCTCTCTCACTCACTCTCTCTCACTCTCACTCACTCTCTCTCACTCACTCTCTCTCACTCTTTCTTTCTTTCTCTCTCTCTCTCTCACTCACTCACTCTCTCTCTCACTCTCTCTCTCTCACTCTCGTCCCACACGGTAACTCACTGGCAGAGTGATGGCCTGTCACACCGATGACCCTGGTTCAAATTCTGTGATCTCATGCTATCCCGTAACTTGAAAGTCTTCGGGGCACCACAGATTATCGTTTAACTAGCGTACCCCATCTTTCTCTGTCCTCAGCAAACCTCATGGCTTCGCTCAATGTCAAGCCAGTCCATTCTCGAATGTTGTCCTCCCACCTCTTTTTCTGTCTCCCTCTTCTTCTATCTCCTTGCGCCGTGTCTTGCAGGATTGTCTTTGCAAGGACTGATGCTCTGTTGACGTGGCCATACCATCGGAGTTTCTGTTTCTTTACCACTGTGAGCAGGTCATCGTGTTGTCCAATGGCTTGTGTTATGGTCTGCCGGACTTCGTCGTTGGTGATGTGCTGGGTATATGTGTAGGTCTGCTGGGTATATGTGTAGATCTGCTGGGTATGTGTGTAGATCTGCTGTAAGGGTCCATGTTTCACAAGAGTATAGGAAGATGGATATGAAAAAGGAAGCGCAGCAACATTACCTTGGAGCGTAGACTGATGGTCCTGTCTTTCCAAATGGGCTTCAACATTGTCAAGGCAGCAGTTGTTTGTGCTATCCTAGAAAGGACTTCCTACAGGGACCCATTGTCCGATGCAATTGCTCCTGAATATTTGAAGCTGTGCACCGTGTTTAAAAACTGGCCTTGGACTTTGATGTCCGTGTTGATGCCATTGATGTTGTTGATCACCAATATGGTATTCTCTGCATATTTCTATTCCAAAGGCAATTGAGGTGGTGCCAAACCTCTGTACCAGCTGTTCAAATTCTTGTTCCTCTCCAGTCAATCTATCATCCTCAAAACGGAGGTTGGAGATTGCTCTACCCCCTATGCTGACTGTGCCTTCATGATTTGCAAGGGCATATGACATGATGCGCTCCAGAAAGATGTTAAAAAGTGTTAGGGAGAGTAGGCATCCTTGACGCATGCCGATTGTTGTTCTGAACTAGCCCCCCATGGCGCTGTAGTAATTGTGGGGTACTGCACTGGGTAGCCTTGTCGTACAGGCTTTTGATGACTTCAACAATGTTAGGACAGATGTTGTACACTCTCATGGTAGGCAAGATAAAAGAAGTCATTTTTTCATTGTTTTAGCATTATGATTGCTCTGATGGTTCAATGTTGATTTAGGTCCTTTAAACCCTCTCTCCTTCTTTGTCTGTCTCCCTGTCGGTCTGTGTCTGTCTCTATCTCTTTCTCTCTCTCTAGCCCTCTATAATCCACGATGGCGGCTCAAAGCCCTGTCGTGATACCAACGTCATCAACCGTACACCGAGGGGAAAAAAAATCTGACCCATAATGCCACGCGCCAAGGGCCGGAAACGGAAATGAGAAGGTATCGAAGACGGTTAGGGCAGTTAGCAAAGAGGCCGTCATATCAAATACCGCCGCCAGTAACATGTCGTCGCAGCCACTAGGTTTTCTATCTAAATGTCTGTAGGGTCCCAAAACAACTACAATTACAGCTGTGGTATTTGATGAAGGTCTGAACTGCAACAGCTCACAGGAATACTATTTTCAATAACCTCCTTGCCTTCTATCGTGCTGAACTGTTTTGCAAATAGATCAATGTAAACAGCCTGCTCAATCTCTTTACTTCCCCCTCTCGTCGTGTCAAAGCAACGTTCGTTCTATATTTGTATTCAAGGTTTAGCTGTGAGTCTGCCAGTTGTGTGTGTATGTGTGTGTGTGCGTGCGCGAGTGTGTGTGTGTGCATGTGGTTGCTGAATATTACAATCAGCGATCCCCCGTAGGGGTGCCGGGGGTTTGAGTATAAATAGTATCCCCACTTTCTGGAAATTTAGTGCTTTAAATTCCCACTGTGGCTGTCTTTCTTCTATGTTCTTTCTCTTTTCTACTCTGTTCTATCAATCTACTATTCTATCTTCTTATTTGCTAGACCAATCACCTACCTCTTTCTTGAAAACTCTTCCGGGACAAAACTTCTCATTTGTGTGTGAGGTCTATTGGATGAGCTTGGGAATATTGGACGCTTTCTGCCAGGTGACTGGGGCTTCCTATGATGTTATTATTTGGCAATGTAGGCATTTTATATGTATGTGTTTTGTTGATATTATATAATGATGTTTATATTCCATTCTGTTTTTGTAAACGGGGATTCGATAAATTAGTGTATAGCCTCAGCGTCTCCTGCGTGGGATGTCTATATTGTAAAGTTACCAGCTGGTGGAGTGCCTTCAGTGTTACCACTAGGGTTATTTCGGCAGATCTTTTATGCGGATCAGGGGTGAGTCCTCTTTCAGCGAAGTTGTGGTCTTGATTTCGTGGTCCTGATTCGGCTATCTGCAATCCGCTGGACCCTGTAAGTAATGAATAACTAACTAACTACAATCAGTGAGTCGCATATTCAGTCATTTTTCTGTGAATGAAAGATTTATAGAGTTCACTTAACTTTCATGAAAATACGCTTTCACAAAAATATTTCTGAAATAAATGATTACAGATAAATTTGTTTTTCAATATTCTAAACGATAACAGTTTTCTGTTTTATCCCATCTAAAATATAATGTGGAAAGTCTGTTGTTGTACAAAAAGTTTTCAAATCATGGTTTTGACTTAGAGAGAAATATTTTAGGTATGTAATATTAAGTAAACAATACTTTGAATGGGCTGTGGTGTGGTAAAACGTGGCTTGATGACAGTGGATAAAATCTAGCCTTCGGACAACACTCCTTCAGTGGGCTATACAAAAGATGCTGACAGATTTTACAATCGAATGGTGGACTGGAGCAGGAAAATTAGGAAGGGAAACAAGTGAGTACACCTCATCACCAGAAAAACAGGGGAAAAGTTAAATAAAATTAGAAAAGAAATGAGAAACCCACATATACACAAACACACAGGTACACAAGTACATAAACACAAACGGGTGCATGGGGGGAAACGAGTAGGGGGAGGGGAAAAAAAAGGAGATAGGAAGAGGAGAAAATGAGGGGGTGTAAAGGGGAGGGGATAACCTCATGTGCATATGTTCATGCCTGAAGGGTTCCACCTTTACCAGGGGGTCCACCTTTACCAGGGGGTCCACCTTTACCAGGGGTCCACCTTTACCAGGGGGTCCCAAGGGTAGTATAAGGCGAGTTTCCATAAACTTTCAGAACAGCCAGAAGATGCGGTTCTGCCACACACCGGACTCTCCAAGATGGGAAAGAGAATTGCCAGGAAGATTGAAGCGGTCGCCAACCCGGGATGGATTGTCAGTAAGGTGGCTAACCGGAGGTCAGAGGTTCCGAGACCCTTTCCTTCAGAGTCCGGTAAGTCTGTCTCCGACATAGAGCTTATGGCAGAGGGTGCAGTGAATGATGTAATATTAAATCACAAAGAGAGTACTTCCCTTAAAGTGTGTCACACAAGAAGTAAAACACTTCCGGGAAAATTAACGTCACTAAACGATGTCGTGAAATAATTATCCTAGACTATTTACATCAACAAAACATGGATATAATTATTGATACAAAATAGATTAAACTATAATTATTTCCTCTGTGTGAAGAAGAAGAAGACCGTATTTCATACATGACTGCCTTATTTCTGAACGTGGAAGAAAGAACAAATATTTGACTTTGGGAGGAAAACAAGTTATAATCACCAGATAAAAATGCTCTGTGGGTTCGGGCAAATAGAATAGACCCAACGTTTCCCGGCGTGTCGTAAGAGGCGACTAACAGGGGTGATGTTAGCACGGCATCACTGGGCGAAATTCTTCTACACAGAAGTCACCGGCCAGGGCGGAGGAACCTCACGTTACTACAGGTTCAACGACCACGTGCTCAGGGCCAAGGCGAGCCACACTGTATTCGTGGATTTCGGCTGTGGCCAACAGCCTGGAGAGGATTGGGCCCTGCCAGGTCTTTTTTTTGCCCAAGACACAACACATGATGAGGCTATCCACTAATTCCATGCCGGATCGGTCGTCGCCCGGAACAAGGACCGCGCCTTCCGTTGGCCACCAGGACGGAGGTGAAAAGTATGCTACTGATGGACAAATTAGCAAGATCCGCACGAGAAACAACATCGTCATAGGAACCTGGAATGTCAGGACCCTAACTGCGGAAGGAAAATTAGAAGAACTGGCCCACGAGCTGGACCACTATCGATGGAACGTTCTAGGTATCAGCGAACTGCGCTGGAAAGGCCTAGGTGAAACAACGACTGACAAAGGCCACAAGCTCTATTTCAGCGGTAGAGATGACAGGCACGAACACGGCGTTGGATTCTTGGTCCACAAGAACATTCTAGCCACTGTCATGGGTTGCCGCCCAGTCTCCAGTAGACTCATTACCATCCGTCTGAGAGCAACCCCTTTCAACATTACCATCATCCAGGCCTATGCCCCAACATCAGACTATGAAGACAGCGAAGTGGAGGATTTTTATGAAAATATACAGGCGGTCCTTGACCAAGTGCCGAAGAAGGACATAGTCATAGTGCAAGGCGACTGGAATGCCAAGGTTGGCCAAGATGCGCACCACAACTGGGGAGACACATGTGGACCCCACTGCAACAACGAGACAAATGACAGGGGTCTGAGGCTATTGGAGTTTGCCAGATACAACAATCTGGTACTGGCAAACACGCTTGGTCTCCACAAAAAATCCAGACGATGGACATGGCACAGTCCCGGCGGGGAACATCACAACCAGATCGACTACATCATGGTCAAGAAACGCTTCAGATCAAGCATCAACATTGGCAGGACACGCACTTTTCCAGGAGCAGACATTGGAAGTGACCACGATCTCGTGATGATGTCTTTCCGGCTCCATTTGAAGAGAGTAAATACAGCAAAGTGCACTAGGCTGAAGTTCGACCTGGACAAACTGCAAGACCCGGAGGTGGCAAAAATATTTCAGGCCACAATTGGAGGGAAATTTGCACCACTGCTTATTTTGGGGGCAGGCGAAGTAGATGTCAACACCATGACCAATACCTTCAACTCAGCTGTAACAGATGCCGCCACTGAGATCCTTGGCAAGCACCGACCAAAGAAGAAGCCGTGGATCACACCTGAACTTTTGGATCTGTGTGATAAACGAAGAGAGTTAAAAAAGAAAAAGAACACCTCACAGGGAGCTGATGTCTACCGAAAAATCAACAATGACATCCGAAAAGGCATGCGCACAGCAAAGGAGAACTGGATAGAAGATCAATGCCAGGAAATAGAGAACAATCTGAACAAGAACAACAGCAAGAAGGCCTACCAGACTGTGAAGCGGCTGACAAGTGTTAAACAGCCCAAAGTCTCCACTATCCAAAGCAAGTCTGGCATATGCCTTACAGAAGAACAAGAAGTCTTGGACAGATGGACAGAGTACTGCTCTGACCTTTACAACCATACACCAAATGGAGACCCATCAGTTCTAGCATGTCCCGAGAGCAAAGAAGAAGAAGAAATCCTCCCAATTCTCCGGGAAGAAGTTGAGGCAGCAGTGCAATCGCTGAAGAAAGGGAAGTCAGCGGGAGTGGACAACATACCAGCGGAACTGCTACAAGCAGGAGGAGAAGTGATGATTGATGCTCTCACCATTATCTGTAACAAGATCTGGCAGAGTGGGGAATGGCCTACACCATGGACCCAGTCGCTTGTCATCACTCTTCCCAAAAAAGGTAACCTTCAGGAGTGTGAAAATTACCGCACCATCAGCCTCATCAGCCATCCCAGCAAGGTCCTCCTGAAAATAATACTCAACAGGTTGAAACCACAAGCTGAACAAATCATAGCTGAAGAACAAGCAGGATTCATGGCAGGGCGAAGTACCACTGAACAGATTTTCAACCTCAGAATAATCTGTGAGAAATACCTACAGCACCAACAACATCTATATCATGTGTTCATAGACTTCAAGAAGGCATTTGACCGAGTCTGGCATGCAGCTCTATGGGCAACCATGAAAGTGTACAACATCAGCCCTAAAATTATAGAAGTCATCAAAAGCCTGTATGACAAGGCTACCAGTGCAGTCCTCCATAACAGCGTCATCGGGAACTGGTTCAGAACAACAATCGGTGTGCGTCAAGGATGCCTACTCTCTCCAACACTCTTCAACATCTTCCTAGAGCGCATCATGTCAGATGCTCTTGCAGATCACGAAGGCACAGTCAGCATAGGGGGCAGAGCAATCTCCAATCTTCGTTTTGCGGATGATATTGATGGATTGGCTGGAGAGGAACAAGAACTTGAACAGCTTGTACAGAGGCTTGACACCACCTCCAGAGCTTATGGAATGGAAATAAGTGCAGAGAAGACCAAAATGATGACCAACAACACCAATGGCATCAACACGGACATCAAAGTACAAGGCCAATCCCTCAACACAGTGCACAGCTTCAAATATTTAGGAGCCATTGTGTCAGACAATGGGTCTCGACAGGAAGTCCTCTCCAGGATCGCACAAACAACTGCTGCCCTGACAAGGTTGAAGCCCATTTGGAAAGACAGAACCATCAGTCTACATTCCAAAGTAAGACTGCTGCGCTCTCTGGTCATCTCCATCTTCCTATATGCTTGCGAAGCATGGACCCTCACAGCAGATCTCCAACGAAGAATACAAAGCATGGAGATGAGGTGCTACAGAAGACTTCTGTGCATTTCCTATACCCAACACATCACCAACGACGAAGTCCGACAGACCATCACACAAGCCATTGGACAACACGATGACCTGCTCACAGTGGTGAAGAAACGGAAACTCCGATGGTATGGCCACGTCACCAGATCATCAGGCCTTGCAAAGACCATTCTGCAAGGCACAGTGCAAGGAGGTAGAAGAAGGAGGAGACCGAAAAAGAGGTGGGAGGACAACATTCGAGAATGGACTGGTTTGACACTGAGCGAAGCCATGAGGGCTGCTGAGGACAGAGAAAGATGGAATATGCTGGTTAAACGATCATCTGTGGTGCCCCTACGACCTTCGGGTTATGGGACAGGATAGGATAGGAAAATTTTAAAAGAAATGAATTCACTGCGAAACCATTTTATGAGTAAAGAAATACTTTACAGAGAAGTGAACACATTTCACGAGTGGGATTCTTCAATATGACCTAGCCTCATTGCTATGCATAGATTCTAGACGCAGGATCGGCCACTGTAGCTGCTAAAATGGTTTGATCGCCCGATCGAGGTTTGTCCCTGTTTATCCCCTTTTGAAGTCGGGTCACAGAGATAGACATGTTCTTATGTTAGGACGTTATTAGCACTATAATAATTTATTTATTTATGTATTACAGGCAATTTAATATAGCGCATATATCCACAGCTGTAACAGTGATCTCTTCAGATCGCCGGTCTTTGAGAAAAAGTGCTTGATAGCATTCTTTATTATCTGATACTGAAATATACAATATCATTAGAGAGATATCATCGTCGTCGTCGTCGTCTGCAATGTATAAAGCAATGCTATTTTTAGAAAAAGAGCGTCATCTATAAACTGTTAGGGGATACGGTTTTACATCTGAAGTTGGATTTTGGGAGTAACTATATTATGGAGGAGAGTGAAAGAAAAAAACACAGAGTGAGCGGACGAGCGAGAGAGAGATAGAAAGAGCGAGACAGAGAAAGCGAGAGAGAGAGTGACAAACAGACAGACAGACACAGATACAGAGACGGAAACATAATATGCGGCCTTTCGTTGGAATTTGGAACTTTACTAGGATGGAAGGTTATATTTGAAACCTACTTTTCCCACCTGTACGCGGGTATGACATATGAATATAACGTGTGTACTTGCTTGAGGATATCCGCGTTCACGCGCATGCATACGTTCAGTGTGTTCGCGTGAACAGGTGACAAAAAGTCACTTACCAGCTCCAGACCGGGATCCATACTGTTACAGGCGTTAGTCTAATCATCGAGCTCTTACGGCGCTAGTCTAATAACGGAGCTCGCCAGATTGGGAAGGAAAGCAGGGCTAAAAGATTGGGGGAGAGTTGCCCTCCTCCGGAAACCTTAATCCAATCAGCACTGAGTGGGTACCATCCTGAGTACCTCCAACCTGTTTAGTCATAGAACCAAAAGAATGATGGTCGGTGAGGGTCAGATAGTGTGCGTGAGGGAAGGAATTGGATTGTAAGCTGACGATCAGGCTGTGGCGATGGTCCGTATTGACCGTGAGCTTGCCTTGGGGTCATCCTTGCAGCGAGGTCCTAGCTATTGTATTATAGGTGAGGTCAACATTATTAACGCATTTGTCTCCCTTTTAGTTTGACGGTAGAAGGACAGGAAACATACAACACACCTTGGAATAAAATGAATTGTTTACATGATGAGGACAATACAGTGATTCGTGTTGGAATGAGAGTATAAACCGAGGTCTAGTTCGTGTACACGCACGCATTCCACCGCACGGACTGTAAAGATCCTGACGCTCATGTCCTAGAAGGGTCATTGCGGCTACACAAATGCACCCAGCGTGCACCATAGGTCCTTTCTGACCCACGGTCGGTCGCCCAGGGTTGTGCTAAGTGTCGTAGGACGTCACGCTCTCTGCGGGTAAGGCAACCGGTGAGTGGAGTTAGATTCTGTATCGACCGACCAGCGCCTTTAGCACCTGTTGAGCTGGAAAAGCGCTGCGTAACAACGATAACATAAAATAAATACCCGCGCGCGCTTCAGCCATAAGTGCTTCCATCATTGTGAAGGTTGTTTCAGTATTACAGCGGGAGGGGACTGAAGGTAGGAACGACTACAGCGGCTTACTCAGCTCCACTCTCTCTTGTCATCAGTGGCCCTGGTACTACGGTACGGCTGCCATTGGTGGCACAGAATACATTATTATGCTCCAAAGTCCACACACGCTAAAAACCAAGTCTTAGACTGGAAACTCGTGAAATATTGCCATTCTCTGTGGACAGATTTGACGAATGAGGCATGTCAAAGAACTGACGTGAGCGGGCGGCCAATGCGAACGACCTGATCTTTGGTGTCAAAAATTTTAATATTAATGTCTCTTAGCCTATAAAAGGATGAATTAATGAATCAATGAATTACAATTGTTATAGCGCATACATATTCTACACTCTAACGACCTGCTCAGATGAAGGGGTGGGGGGGGGTAAACATCTTCAGACATTCAAAATTCATAAGACGATACATTTGAATTTGTCAGTAAGGGGAAGTAATTCCCTACGGTTGGAATGAGTAGTAACTCGGTATAGATTTGCCATACAGCCGGTTCTACCCTTGACAGATTTATAATAGTGGTTTATGGCTAGGAAGACTGAGAAGATACGAATACATGACAGGGTAATAACAATTTCTTTGATTAATGGTCTAAAGACCGTTCCTTTGAATTGTTTGTCAAATATTTGTCACCTAACTCCAATTTCTTGACTAGACTCATTGCTTTTCCCGTTGTTTATTTTTAAAGCCAGTTTGTTTGTATAGGGCGACTTTATACCAAGCTGACATGCTTGGATCTTTGGTATTACTGGGGTGAAAAATATCCCCACCCAACCCCTCATCATAACGTCAGTGTTATGGTACCTATCCTATCCTATCCTATACCGTAACTCGAAGGTCGTAGGTCGTTATGGCACCACTCAACGAGAAAGCCCATTATTGTCTACAGAACTTTTAGCGATTTATCAACGTACTACTTGTTACACTCGTTGTTGGTTTTATCAGTAGATGATTCAGCCCCGATGCTTGAATCCTGATAAGTGTAACCCAGATTCATTTATCCACGCAGCCTGTTCACTCAGCAACAAGGCAGGAGTCGTCTCTTTATTCAGCATACATCAACAACTGCATACAATCTCTCATTCGCTTTTCACTGTCTCTCCCTTCTTCAGACACAGTGCATCAATTACATAGTTTTTCTATACTCCAGATAACGTCAGAACATTCCAGCGTGACGCATTACAACCAATCAAAATAAACTTCGTCATCACTGTCTTACGTCATACAACTTTCTTCATCAAAAAGGAATCCCTCAGCTTTTAGTCGATCTATCTATGCTTCGATCGATAGTAAACGAGCAACCCTAGAGAATTCTACAATAATATCGACCAACGAAAATTATTAACATTATACCAAGCATCTTCTAACAACAACGCAAAATCAAATCAAAGGTAAATACACTCTGTTATTGCATACTTTGCAAAATAAAACGATCTGATCTATCGTGCGCGTCTCACACGTACCATCGTGCGCGTCTCGAACGTAACACTACCATGGGGCAAAATCGCCGGAAGGATACCGCAAGCTAGCGATGCCGCACACACTCATAGATTTTGGCTCTATATAATTGGTCCGTCTTTTCCGGCCTTTGCGTGATTATTATTCCGGAATTACCAACAAGACAGCCAGGCTACTGTTAGCTGGGTCGGTGTTTTGTGGATAATATTCTCTTAACGACCAGGCTAGAACAAGAAATCGACGGCATGAGATCTCAAACCACACATTCCCTTCAGGCTGTTTCTAGCATTCTTCGAGTTCTGTTTTTGGTGAACACCGACCCAGCTATAGCTTGTAATAATGTGAATACAAGAAGAAGCCGAACAGACACATATGTTTTAGTCCCACAGCGATCTCTCTCTCTCTCTCTCTCTCTCTCTCTCTCTCTCTCTCTCTCACGGCTCGTTGCCTGACACTGCGTGAGAGAGCTCAGCTAACATAGGACATAAGATAACATAAGACATAAGATGATAAGACATAAGAAGATATAAGATGACATAAGACTTAAGATAACATAAGACATACGACATAAGATGATATGAGACATAAGATGACATAAGACATAAGATGACTTAAGACATAAGATAGCATAAGACATAAGATGACATAAGATATAAGATTACATAAGACATACGATGACATAAGACAAAAGATGACATAAGACATAAGAAGACATCAGACCAAGTGTCAGGTAACGGGCCATTATGGGCTGCTCTCGTCATTGTGAGATAAAAGAGATCAGCAGGACAATTCTACTACCGTAAGGATTCTAGTATTCCTTGTTTCATGACAATGTAATACTATTTACAAAAGTTGTAAACAATGTTCTATAGGGAGTGACTTTCCAACCACTCAGTAGAACCCATCGTCAAAAACAGTATTCCGAGAAGTGAAAATGGCAAGCGGACGTGTTAGTGCTAAAATGACCATTGTTTGGTCTGCTTCTTAAGAGCATATTTTTATTTTAAAAAACCACCAGCCTCTCCCAGCAAGTCGAAATGGTTAATTCCATATTATTGAGACTCTTTTTTCCCGTTATTAGGGCCCTATATTACCCACAAATCTCTAGTTTTCTCTCTCCAGGTCGGAAGGAAGTTTTAGTTCTGTACTACTGTGATCATTTTTTTCCGGTCCTGCTTAGTGATTATGGTGAACAAAACAGCAGTGTAGAGTGTGAAGAAGCCAACAACACGTTCACAAAATCTCCTTTGTCCTGAGGGCTACAGCATCTTGCTGGCGTGCCATCTTTTTCAGGGAGGAACGTTACGGCAAATTTGTTGCTCTTGGCTACACACACATTCTATCTCTCTTCTTCCTCTCCTCCTCCTTCTCTCTCTCTCTCTCTCTCTCTCTCTCTCTCTCTCTCTCTCTCTCTCTCTCTCTCTCTCTCTCTCCCTCTATCTGCTGTCGCTCTCTCAATCGGCATCTTTTTCACATACACATACACAGCCGAGGTTACACCGTATTATCATGACTTTCCTGAACCGCCACATACGTTGTGCTGACAATGGGTCATATTTCGTCCCCCTTTTTAAGTACTTGAAAGTGTTCGAACGCTAACCCTAACCCAGCCCTAACCCTAACGGATCATTGTTCTGACGTCAAAACATGTAGGTATGTCAAAACAAGTTATGTAGATGTTCACTGATTTGTCCAGATAACACTGTGTAAGAGTGCTCAAACACACACACACACACACACACACACATACGTTCAAAGCCTCCCAACTGGGTTTCTTTCCAAAATGATGTCAACTGGGTTCCACATGATGTAAACTAGTGAGGACTTCAAAACTCAGCATACAGCTTAATTTGACTGTACATGGTTCCAATATCACTAAAAATTTAAAATATATAAACAAACTTTGATGTGGTTGACTTTGGAAAAGTGGGTTCCTTTTTGTACAAGTGGGTTCCTTCAGGCACACACGAACGACCAAACTATTACTTTGGGTTCCATAGATGATTCTGCTTTTTGGAGTCTAAATTTGGACAACCAAACTTGGTAAGATGGTGTGTACCCATGAGACCACATAAATGATCAGTAAATGAATGATTTCACTTCAAGGTCAAGGTCACATGGTCAACAAATGTTAGTTACAAAAATGACAATTTTTCACAAAATTTCACTTTTTTCGAAGTTATTAATATTGAACTTATGATTCTTTGAAGCATGAGAGATATCAGTGACACACATATTATATGCAAATTTGGTCAACCTCACTCCAAGGTCAAGGTCACTGGAGCTGTCTAACATCGGTTAGTATAGGTATTTTGAAGTGACCTTGGCCCTAAACAATGAGAGATATAAAGTCCAATCTTGTTTTCTTTAAAGATTTAGAGATGGTAGATTGATCTTTCATATATGTTCCAGTTTTGAGTTGATCTTGAAGGTCAAGGTCATTTTAGGCCTTGCAAAAACATTTTTAAACAATTGGTAATTGTACAGTAGAATGGTATTATTTAACCCATAGTATGCAACAACATTGAGTTATTTGATCTTTCATGAGCATGAGATCCCTTGTGAAGGTCAAGGTTATCCCAAGGTTAAGGTCACTGAAGGTCAAGGTCATGCAAAGGTCAGTCTTTTGGCATAATACAACTTTTGCTGTAAATATTTGATCATCAATAAGTGTTTTTGGAACAGGAGGTAACCCATAGTATGCAACAACAGTAAGTTATTTGATCTTTCATGAGCATGAGATCCCTTGTGAAGGTCAAGGTTATCCCAAGGTTAAGGTTACTGAAGGTCAAGGTCATCCAAAGGTCAGTCTTTTGGCATAATACAACTTTTGCTGTAAATATTTGATCGTCAATAAGTGTTTTTGGAACAGGAGGTCAAGGTCATCTCAAGGTCAAGAGCATAAAAAGATCAAAGTCGATATTCATTTGCATTTTAATACCACAGTTTTATTTATTTCTTTATGGGCATTCATTTTCATGTTAAATATTCTTATCCTATCCTATCCCATAACTCGAATGTCGTTGGGGCAACACAGATGATCGTTTCACCAACATACTCCATCTTTCTCTGTCCTCCTCAACCCTCATGGCTTCGCTTAGTGTCAAGCTAGTCCACTCTCGACTGTGTTGTCCTCAAACCTCCTTACCTGTCTCCCTCTTCTTCTGCCTCCTTCCACTGTGCCTTGCAGGATGGTCTTTGAAAGGACTGATGATCTTGTGACGTGGCCATACCATCGGAGTTTCCGTTTGTTCACCACTGTGAGCATGTCATTGTGTGATGGTCTGTCAGACTTCGTCTGGGAATAGGAAATACCCAGAAGTCTTCTGTAGCATCTCATCTCCATGCTTTGTATTCTTCGTAGTACATCTGCTGTAAGGGTCCATGTTTCGCAAGCGTATAGGAAGATGGATATGACAAGGGAACGCATCAGTCTTACCTTGGAATATGGACTGATGGTCCCGCCTTTCCAATTGGGCTTCAACCTTGTCAGGGCAGCAGTTGTTTGTGCATCCTGGAGAGGACTTCCTGACTGGACCCATTGTATCATACAATGGCTCCTAAATATTTGAAGCTATGCACTGTGTTGAGGGATTGGCCTTGGACTTTGATGTCCCTGTTGATGCCATTGGTGTTGGTCATCATTGTGGTCCTCTCGGCTCTGGTGTGTCAAGCCTCTGTACCAGCTGTTCACGTTGTTGTTCCTCTCCAGCCAATCCATTAATGTCATCCGCAAAACGGAGGTTGGAGATTGCTCTACCCCCTAAGCTTACTATGCCTTCGTGATCTGCAAGGGCATCTGACATGATGCGCTCTAGGAAGATGTTGATGATTTCAATAATTTTAGGGCTGATGTTGTACACTCTCATGGTTGTCCACAGAGCTGCATGCCAGACTCGGTCAAAGGCTTTCTTGAAGTCTGCAAACACATTATAGATGTTGTTCGTGCTGTACGTATTTCTCGCAAATTAATCTGAGGTTGAAAATCTGTTCAGTGGTACTTCGCCCTGCCATGAATCCTGTTTGTTCTTCAGCTATGATTTGTTCAGCTTGGGGTTTCAATCTGTTGACTATTATTTTCAGGAGGACCTTGTTGGGATGGCTGATGAGGCTGATGGTGCGGTAATTTTCACACTCCTGAAGGTTAACTTTTTTTGGGAAGAGTGATGACAAGTGACTGGATCCATGTGTAGGCCACTCCTCACTCTGCCAGATCTTGTTACAGATAATGGTGAGGGGCGTCAATCATCGCTTCTCCTCCTGCTTGAAGCAATTCCACGGGTATGTTGTCCACTCCCGCTGACTTCCCTTTCTTTAGCGATTGCAATGCTGCCTCAAATTCTTATCTTAGAATTGGAAGGATTTCTTCTTCTTCTCCGTTCTGGGGACATGCTAGAACTGATGGGTTTCCCTTTGGTGTGTGGTTGTAAAGGCCAGAGCAGTACTTTATTAATCTATCCAAGACTTCTTGTTCTTCTGTAAGGCATATTCCAGACTTGCTTTGGATCGTGGATACCTTGGGGGTGTTTAACACTTGTCAGCCGCTTTAATCAGATCAAGTCTCCACGATCCAAAGCAAATATTGCAAGTTCCATAAGAAGCATGTGAGTCATATGGGATGTGTCTTTCTAGTTCATGTTAATATTAATAAAGTATGTGCACACTTTCCGTTTTACTTTCACTTGAGCAGTATGATTGCTCTGGTGGTTCAGTGTTGATTTAGGACCTTACACCTCTTTCCCTGGGATGGTTATCCCCGTCTACCATATCACCAATGGTGGGTGTAGAAGTTAAACCTTCATGTTCATTCATGTGCACACAGAACGCAAGCCTTTATGACTGGGCTGATTGAGCTGAAATTTCGCGTGTACCTTCAAAGATGTGTACACAGGGTTGTGGCTTAAATTCATGTTCTTAGTTCCAAAGGCGGGCATTATTATCACGTCAGGTAGTTATTTTTTTCTATACAACTTCCCTGAAGAATTTGCACTCATACTCCTGAAAAGCGGATAATGGTTTTGGAACAAGATTTGTAGATGACATTCATGGAATTAGATGCTCGTGTTCCTGTAAATGTGGGGGTATTATAGCCATTATAATTATTATTCAAATGAGGCACTGCTTCATTATGTTTCAATGTTTTGTATCATTAACCTGAAATCCATACACTGATATTTCATTGCCCCGAGATAGTTTATCGGCCACAATCTGGTTTGCCAAAGGGTTATTCGTATCCTGAGGGTCAACACTTTTATTATTTTTAAATAAATGAATTATTGGGCAGGTCAAGATGTTGGCCGATAAAGAGTCTAACTCAAGCGGCTCAAGGCGCTCACTTGCAACCTTTGGGCGCATAGTCTGACGCCAATTCGACTAAGCAGTCTTGATGAATTTTTTTAAAAAGTACTTGCAAGGCCTACAATGAACTTGACTTTGAATATCAACGAAAAAACTGAAAATATATGAAATATCAAACTATATTATCTCTAAAAACAATTTTGGACATTATACCACTCATAGTTCAGAGCCAAGGTCACTTCAAAGTACTCATACGAACAAACCTTAGAGATAGGTTGACCAATTTAACAATCTCATTTATATGTATCATAAAACAAAGAATCGTAAATTCAATATTAATAAATTAGAAATTTTAGAAATGTCAAAAGATTTAATTATTTTGTACTAACATTTTTTGACCCTATGAATTGGCCTTGAAGTGAAGTCTTTAATTCACTTATCATTTTCGAGGTCTCATGGGTATACTCCATATTACCTAGTTTGGTTGTGTTAGTTGAAATAGAACTTGACCACTTCAATGTCTTGCTCAGTCGACGGCAGAAAGACCGGACAAATTATTATATGTCAAATGTCACTTTTGGCCTATTTAGGACTCATTTTGCGTTGAGATTTGAGCGAGTACACAGTCAAAAAAAGTCGTATGCATTTGCAGTATTTGACATTTGACACACAATTTATTCGACCATAGTCCTATCCACATTGTTTTAGCATTATTTGTGAAGTAATACTCTAACTCATACACCTAGATGAGGTCCTCTTATTCGGCTCATCGTAGTCCGCTGGACCCTTTAAGCAATGAGTAATCAACTTTAGACCTGGAGACAAACACTCAAAACGTATCAAACACTCAGGACAAATGTACCAAATTGAGTCTGAAACAATTTTATTTCAATGAATAACTGACAAGTACTTTTTTGTAAACAAAATACGGAATGAATAACAACAACAAAATTAAAAGAAAGGAACGTACACCATTGGCATGTAATAATGCATAGTTTAATTTCACCTGTTTTAAAGTGACAATGCTGCTAGCAACAATCTTCCCCGAGGGGGTTGGTGATGGAGTGAGAAGTGAAATTGGTTTATCGAGTAAAACTGTTAACAAAAACTGACGACATCTCTTTAGGTAAGAAAAAACCAACGGATAGAAATAAATTCAAATATTGCAAAAAACATAATATTCAATTGAATAAGAAAAAATTGATACAATCTGAGCAACCTCTAGCTCTTCTTTGTGAACTCGTTGAAGATGGATTGACATTTTTCATTAAATGTTCTTGGCAAAAAAAATACAACATTGTTTTTTGACAATGCCTCTTTGACTTGAGCAGAAAACTGAACACTTGAACGGGCACTTGAATGGTCACTTTCTAGGACTTGACCATTTGCTTTGGCTTGCGAAGAGATGACCGGCATCCTGGATCTGCAGTATATAACATACCACAAGGGTTATTGCTAGAGTTTGAGACAAAATACATCTTACTCACAAAGATCGAGCAAGCAGAATTACATTTCAATGTAGTCTATGCAAGCAAAGTGGTTTTTATTTGGGTGAACATAGAACTGGTGAAACATAAAGAGAAAAGAGAGAGAGAGAGAGAGAGAGAGAGAGAGAGAGAGAGAGAGAGAGAGAGAGAGAGAGACAGAGAGACAGAGAGACAGAGAGAGAAAGAGAGAGAGAGGGGTGTGGCATGGCGGGGGGATAGGGGATATTAAGTATGCTGCCAAGATGATTAACAAACCAACCATTTAAAAACACTTAGTAATCTGACAATCTACCCTGAACCCTAACACCCCAAAACTAACGATCTCTCTCTCTCTCTCTCTCTCTCTCTCTCTCTCTCTCTCTCTCTCTCTCTCTTTTTTTTTTTTTTTTTAGGTGATACGCCACTATGGGCGATAGCACGTATATATTTTTGGGAGGTGAGCATAGCCCTGGAAGAATAGACCTAGCGGCCAATCATGGACATGGGGGAATAGACAAATGGGAATTTAAACATCAGGGAATAAAGACCTGGAGAACATAGACCTGAGTTAACATAGGCCTGGAGGATGACAGGCCCGAGGGAATATAGACCTGTGGAAAATAAACCCTGGGGGTCAGGGGCCGGGTAGCTCAGTTGGTAAGAGCGTCTTGCTAGTAACCGAAAGGTCACTGGTTCGAATCCCGGATTGGTCAACGTGTGATCATATTATTTTCCCCTTTACCAACAACTGGCCCGCTGGTGTCAGTATAAATCGGTCCAGTAGTCACCTATATGCGAAAGTGTCGTGTGACTATAATCTACAAACAAACAAACAAACCCTGGGGGACACAGACCCGAGGAACAGACCTGGGAGAACACAGACCTGGGGAAACATAGACCTGGGTAATCATGGATCTAATTCAGGAAAGTACAACAGTCAATGAAGATAAGGCTAACCTAGAATGTGGTGATGAGTATGAACAATCGGACGAAGACTTGAACGGCCCATTTTGTCGCCCCCTCTTTCGTCCTCGCATATCATGGCTCCCTCTTGACGCTTTTGATATTCTGGTTTCTTGGATCTCTCTCTTGCACGATGTGACACCCTGTTGAAAAACAAAAGGTTCAAGTAGTGGAGAGCCAGAACTTTCAATATTAATATTGGTTGAAATACTCAGCTGACAAGAATGCAAACAGACTAGATCTGACATCATGGTTAGTGTGGTTAAGGTATGAAACACGGTTTAGGAGGTTAATGTTATAATTTTTTCCTAGGCGTGCACGGACAGCAGTATCCACGGACAGTCAGATAAAAAGATTACGTTTATCCTGCAGTCATATTCAGATGGAAACAAAACAATATATGACCCAGTTTTCTACAAGTTTGAAACGCTAGCATGGTTACGCTTGGTCACAAACAGAAGCGTGAGCTTTCAGCCCAAGGACACAATGGAGCAAGTCTATGTTTTCCTTGTATTGCCGATTCAGCTCGTAGTAGTCCGCTGGACCCTATAAACATTCATTATCCATCTATCTGTTTTCCCAGGTCTATGTTCAAAATCCTTCAGGACCACGGTAAAAAGGAATAATTTCTAAAAATGGGTTTAAACATGATTAAAAAGTGATGCCAGAGAGCGCCAAAAATGGATAAATAGAAGTCTAAAACAGAAAATTTTAAATTCATCGAATTCACCGAATGTTCGGCGATAGAGATGATACGATTGTGGTTATGTAGGCCTACAACGCGCGATATTGCGAGCCAGGCCCTCAACGGGAATAAATAAAAAATCAATTTTAATGATCAGTAGATCATTTCAACGTAACGGGGAATTTAGGCATAAATTAACTATCTTCAACAATTGATAAAATGTTACATGGCATAAATTAAACACCGCTTCAAATACTTCGTTTTTCCAATAAAATGAGATCTGCCAAGGTTAAGGCGCCATCGAAGACAGCGATCTTATAATTTGTCATTCATATGACTACAATATCATAAAATTTACCACATCTTTAAAAATAAATGAATAAGATTAAAGTATGTAAACAGCCTAATTCCTGGTAGTGGAAGTGCGTGGCATGAGGCGAGCTGTTGCCTACGCAAGCTCGGCCATCTAGTGTTATCTCGCCCATCTGAGTCGGGCATCGAACTGGGCCAACAGTTCACTAATAGCACTGAGGTCAGGATAACCACATGGGCCCACTTCTTTAGGGGCGGCAGACCCTCCACCGCCCCTGTCGGAACGGGCAACCGCCGCCAGAACCTCCCGAGTGGAGTGGCCTTGTGCACGGCCACCAGAGAGGAAGCTCTGGGACACAGATCGCGCTCGGCGTCCAGTACGTCAGCGCCAACATGTTTTTGGGTAGGAGCAACCGGTGCCACGGCCGTCAGGCCACGGACCATCTCGACAAGGTCCACAACGGACTGGGTCAGTCCTCGACAAGGCGTTCGAGCCTGTGAATAGCCACCCAAGAGTCGTTTTTAGCACCAGGTGCCAACCTCACAGGCTCTGTGTAGGATCCCGAACCCACCCCGTGACCGGCTGGGCTTAACTGTATCCCCGGTCTCGCTCCCCGCCGCCAAGCGTCTGGGAGAACCACTCCAAGCACTAGGGAGGGAACGGGGTGGAGCAAACACCCCCGCAAGAGCTGCAACGCCGCCCGACACGCCCGATGCCATGTCCCCACTCGCCGACTCAGACATAATTTTTTGTTTGGGCCAGGTATAAGGCCCGCGCTCGTGGCATGAATGTCGCCGCTCGCAATTCATTCGCCAACAGGCGCTCCCTGCGAGTAGGGCAGTTATGATTAGCGTCCGAGTGGTCACCACGACAGTTGGAACAAGTTCGCCCTACGGCTCTACAAGCGGCCCCCGAGTGACCGGCAGCCCCGCAGGAAGAAAAAAATCTGCGCAGAATTACAATTTTTTCGAATGTGCCCGAATCTTTGGCACCGGTAGCACCTAAGTGCCGTTGCCACGTAAGGAGTCACCAGGAACTCCCTACAATTGAGAAGGAGAGCTGCCGCAGCGTCATCGCCTCGACTGTCACCCTAACCGCGGTGGACGGCTGTCCATTTGACCGGAGGATGGGTTGGAATTTCCTAACCTTGCAGGTGCGGACGGTGCCATTCGGGTCCACCGATCCATTGCACTTTTCGAGTATTTCTCCACGGCACGATAGGAAAGGGGGGGGGGGATGCCAGAGACAACCCCCTCCACCACCGGCACTAGGGTAGTACATGCTATCATAAGCTGGCCCACCCGCGAAAGTTCAATCAGTTTCTGTTACTGCGTCAAGGTTTTACAACCTATGAGGAAACCTTCATCTACATGTAGGGGTCTTACCCTGTCCACCGCGCCCACAGAACCGCGCAAGAGGTCTGCCAGCTTCCAACCAAATGATTTGAGTGAAACCAAAGTGGTATCACCTGTGTGTCTAATAACTACCGCAAATTGACAAAGACCGTAGTTTGGTATGCGAGTAGGCCCCAGGGGTTGTCTCATTTTGTTCATTCTTCTACTGGTAACAGTAGACCACGCTTGACCCACCGGGCGGTCACTCGAAACAGCGACTGGAGAGGTCACCAGGTGTACCACCTCCTCGAGCGTGGGACCAGAGTCAAGGAACTCCGCTCCCTAGCAAGGATCTGAGGAAAAGTGAGCAGCCCTCTCTTCCATAAAGTTATCCTCAATCTCCTCCGGAATGGACGAGAGAGATGGATCATGGGCCCCCATCCACCTAGAGGAAAAGAGCCCGGGGCCAGCACTAACGGCCGCTCCCGAACAAACGTCCAAGGGGGTGGGAGCAACCCCATCCTCCATAGAATTATCATCAGTCTCCTCCGGGATGGACGAGAGAGAGGAATCAGAGAGTGTTTCCTGGGCACTCTTCCACCAAGGAGAGGGCCCGGGGTCAGCGCTAACGGCCAAATCATTCAGTGGGAGGGCAACGCCCCCACCGTCCTGCGAGTTCCATTTACCAACGTCATCGTCTCTCAGTTCAGTTTTGTTTTCAGTAACCGTGGAATCCTTTCCACCCCTTTTCTTCGCGGCGATGCGCCGGCGTTCAGAAGGCCCACCACGACTTGCACCAACCCGGCCGGCAGCCCTCCCGTTCATGATGGAGAAAGGCTGCCGACGAGGAAATAAATGTAGCTACAAAATACCACATTAAAAAAAAAATACGGAAGATGGGCTGGCCGCAACTCGCGCGCCGCAAAGTTCAAAACTCCAACCAGGATCTGTCAAAACCGAGGTTTACAGATTTAATTCAAAACCTATCAAAAACTTATCAAAACCGATCTCCAATGAGGACCCAAAAATCTCAAATTCCTAGCTAAAAAAAGGTTAATAAAGCTCAAAAACTTTTTTACAAATCTATAAAATATTCACCAAAAGAGTAGGCAGCGCCAAAGCCATTAGGACCTCCAGTCTCAAAAAGGTAAGGCAACGGCGCAGCAGTCGCAAGCAGTAAAGCGGTGAGGCACTGGTCTCAGGACAGCAGAGTGCAAGTAGGCCTACGTGCAAGTCCGTTTAAGTCTCGCCAGCAGAAGATGCAAGTCAGCAAAGCGTAAGTGGCAACCAGGTGTGAAACGTGACACGTCCTCCTCCGACAATGTTCCGCCTGAGAATCATTCCATTCCCTCAGTGGTGTATTGCTGTCTGCTGACTCTTGGGTTACCCTGGTTTTATAGGTATCTGTGGCACCTTGTGAAAACCTGTTGGAAAACAAAAGGATCGAGTAGTAGAAAAATAAAAATATCAATATTAATGTTGAGATTAAAATTAATCTGCCAGCTCTAATCACGCCTTCAAAACCACTTTCTCTGGTGACTTTCATGTCTTTGGTGATGATGACTCCCAACCTGTTTTCCAAAGGTTGTGGTGATTCCCCTGGCGCCGACGGCACTCCGTTAAATACTAGGTTGTGAGGTCCTGAATCATGTTCTGCCATGTACTGCCGTGTGCCTTTCTTGTTCAGGCGCTCACTCATCATTTCCACTTTCTGTAGTTTCGTTTCAAGACTATTCACTTTTTTCCTTAGCTCTTGGTTTTCTCTTCGATCATTTCCAGCTTGGCACTCATCTCACAATATCTTGACAAATTCTCTCTGTGTCGCTTTCCAAAGCCTAAAGTCTCTCATCTAGATTCTTCTCCGCCTGGTTCAGTTTGATGGTCACAGCTTGGGCACTATTCACTTGCTGTTTATCGATGCGATTGACGGCTTGAAATACTTTTTCGATCGCTGCCAACACTCTGCTGTCACCGCCGTTGCTATCAGTGTGGACGCCTTCGTCGACGTTGTTACATAATTTTCATTCGGTCACGGATTCATCTCCACCTCGCCACTTTGAATAATGAGAGCCACAGTCAGAAACAGCACCACCAAATCAGAGGGTGTGACGCTGGGTTGTTTTCATGGTCTGAAGCGTAGTGCAGCTTTCTTCACCCTTATTGCCATAAGTGCTATGAAGCAGCGGTGAAAGACGCCAACAACCAGCCTATGTTTTACAGCTGTAGTGGGCATAGTTCTACAGTTATTTATATACACCGTTGCAGTTAGGTAGATAGCCTACACAGTTGCAGTTAGGTTGATAGACTACACCTTGCAGTTAGGTAGGTAGCCTACACCGTTGCAGTACAATACTATATAGTAAACTAGAATCCGCACATTTTTCTGTCAATAAACATCACTAATTAATATCTGAACTCACTGCTCCAGCAAAATGCGTCCGCACGCTACCATGACTATGTTTCAACTCAGAGAGAGAGAGAGAGAGTGAGAGAGAGAAGAGAAGAGAGAAGAAAAAAATAAAAAGAAGAAAAATAAAATAGAGAAGAATAAAAAAAAAAAAAAAAAATATATAAAAATATATAAAAAAAAAAAAAAATATAATGTGTGTATAAACAGGAAACATTTTAGTTATAATATAAAAAGACAGAATAAGAAAAAAATACTAAAAAAGTGAAAAATGGTAAAAAAATAATAAAAAAAAAAACTAAAATGATATCGGTTTTACTCTTTATTCCCTCTGTCAATTATTAGATAATTAAAAAAAAACAAATAGAATAGAGAAATATAAAAAAATTTTTTTTAAAAAAGAATAAGAAAAAATGTTTTGTAAAATTAGATTAGATTAAAAAAACTAGAGAGAAATAAAAAAATAAATCAAAACAAAAAAGAAAAAAAAAAAAAAAAAAAAAAAACAACAAAAACAAATAGATGAGAGGAAAAGGAAGAGCTGCCAAGAGAAGAGAAAGAAAAAAAAAAAAAGGAGAGAGAGAGAAAGAGAAAACCCATCCATAGTGCACAATTTTTAATCGTGATCCTTAATCTCACCTTTGAATTATCCCATGTCCTTTAGGAAAAGCAAACATCTGGCTTGTTGAAAAAAACATCTGCAAATGAAATGCAAACAATGACGGCAATGAAACATAGTTTCTTGGGTTTCTTTTCTCGCCCTCCATTCTCTTCTTCAACTTCACTTTCAGTTCATATTTGAACGACATTATATTCCATACTCAAAACAAAACATGGTGAAAGGTGTTTTCTATTCCTTTTAATAGCATCCTGCGTCGCTTTAGCTCAGAATATTTTTTAAAGATCTAATTTACCTTCGTCACCTACACACAGTCGATTTAGATCAAAACTATTTCGTATTGGATAGAGTATCAGTAATTTGGTTCATTTGCTGATAATGATTAGAAATTGTTTGAAAATGAATGCGAATTGCACTCCTTTTTAGTTTGTATATTGGGGCGCTGTGAATGTCATGTGCTAAACTTCCTTGGTCAATTTAATTTATATAACAATATAATAGAGTGTACACAATTTTTTTAGTTATGCATTACCGCAATCCAAGTATCAACATAAAACTATAATAAAATACATTTTTTTTAAAAATCTACACATAAAAACTTCATTGAAAATAAAAATTATCAGAGGTGAAGAGTAACATTCTAAGCCAAAAGCAATTATAGGCCTGTTATAAGACAGAATTCCTACACAAACAACAGCACATCCACGCTTACATGCACTCTTGTAGTCTGTTTCAAACACACTTAATGATATATTATATTACTATAAATCTGTCCTCGTCTTTTACAAATCGGAAAACATCTAGTCCTCTGCTTTAACTTATTTTGGTAGGATTATCACAGACCCCAGCACGACAAAAGGCACATGTGCTTTCCCAACTTCATACGTTTTGTACCAAATAAATTGTTTAGCCATATTACCTATCCTTATACGATATATTCTGCTCTGGAAGGGAAAAAAATGAATGTAGATGTAACGACATTTTTTTTTTTTCGTAAAAAACAGATCTACTTATCTCGCCTAGATCTAGCCTAACTTCGCCATTCCCGACCATTCGATCGATCACAGTCTCATTCCAATACAATTATAACCTACGAATAAATATCAACAAACAAATACAATCAATAATGACAAAAGCATACAGTTTATGTTCCATAACACATATCAAACAATCGTACAATTAAGTTTCTTGCTCACCTTGAGGCCACAAAGCATCGCCATCTTGAAACTGCAACTCTTCAGTGAAAGTTATCTTCCCTTGTCGTGTGTGCTTTGGCAAGTGGAAACTTTTTTCACACACTTTGATGTGTGAAATAATTCACACACGAATTTGACGAAAGTGCACAAGGAGGTTCCAGCCTTGAAAACTTCTAAAAATCCCGATTGAGCACTTTTCTTCAAGAAACAGTATTAAAAAAAGTGGGTTCCATTTTTTGAAACCCACTTGTTTTTGGAACCCAGTTGGACGCTTGTGTGTTAATCTAAGGAACCGAGTTGGATAGTTGTGAACGCACACACACACACACACACACACACACACACACACACACATATACTAGCTACTGTAAAACCTAAGCGACGTTTTTATTGAAGTGAACATTCAATACTCATTGAATTCAATGTTTCATTTTAACAAAATAATTCATTGTACGGTCTTTTCACCTGCAAGTCAATGTTTGTGTAGCTTACTCAAGCGAAGAAGCATAATGCAAACTGCGAAAAGAAATCATCTAACCGAGATTTGTGTAAACAAGTTTGAATGTGGCCGGCCAAACAGGCTTTATTCATACAATCAGATATACAGGGTGTTCCAAAAGTCTTGGGCACATTTTGACATTGAATAGTTCCGAAACTATTAAGGATATAAAAACGCATCTGGTAAATTCAGAAAGCTTGTAATCTCAATTTTTACATGGAATGTTCAAAGATGTTCAGTGTGAGCACCATTGGTCACACGACACATATCAAGCCGATAGTCAAATTCTTGCCAAACGCGTCCCAGCATTTTCTGGTTGAGTGAACGCCATTAATGGGTCTGAAAAGAAATTAAAAAATCAACAGCTTTACAAAAAACTTAATGTAATTAGCTTTAAAATGGCACAACTTTTATCTTACTACCATTTATAGTAATTGAGATATGGGGACTTCAAATGTGCCCAAGACTTTTGGAACACCCTGTATTTAGAATCATAGGCTTACAGTGTATACATAATATGCCAGTTTAAACTGACCTAGGCTTCAAAAATAAAATGAAATGAAATAAACATGACAGAAAATGGTATTGAAGAAAAGGAAGAAGAAGAAAAAGAAGATGATGATGAAGATGATAATGATGATGTTGTTGTTGTTGTTGATGATGATGATGATGATGATGTTGTTGTTGTTGTTGATGATGATGACGATGATGATGATGATGATGATGATGATGATGATGATGATGATGATGATGATGATGATGATGATGATGATGAAAAAGACTAAAATCAGCAGAAGGAGGCGTTAGAGCAGCAAGAAGAGGAAGAGAAGTAATAGATCTACCATGTAGTCCAGGTAAGAACACACATATGATATGTAACAAAAGCTATGGACATCCTAGTTTATATTCAGCCACGCTTAGTGTAAATTAAAAGATACATTTGGTGTAACTTACATGTACATTTATTTATTGGTAACTCGAAGATGACAGGTCTATATTTCAATATTCCAAAGATTTTCTACTCCATTATGTTCTAAAACGTTAAAAAAAAAACAAAAAAAAAACGCGACTAATCTACTAGAATTCAAACATCGCAACCTGCATTGTATATTTGTATGTATATCCCCTCCTCCACATAAATAAAAGATGTTCACATTCTCTTTCCTCATTTAAATAGGCCTCGGAAGAGTCCGCTGGACCTAAAGCAATAACCTTGTATTGTATTGTATTTAAATAGGAAAGGTTTGTAAAGAAACACCCATTCTCTGTTCATATGCCACTGACATAGAATACGGACTATCCCTCTCTCTCTCTCCCCATGTTTACATTATAAGTATCTGGAGCGCCTGTGATCGGGTTGGATCAGGGGTCCATGGCGTACTAACAGTGTACTTCTTGCTGTACATTGGCGTCTTCGGCAGCTTCAGTCAGACTAAGTTTTCCTTTGAGCAGTTCTTTCAGGTAGTTGGTGTACTGTACAAGATGTTTTGCGGCAAGACAACAGAGTCCTTATCGTGAAGATGGCAGTAGCATTGGGGGTTAATTGAGCAAGAGAGCTAAGGTTATCTCCATCTGTGCACCTTAGACTCCTTACATTCACACATCCCCGTGCTAGTGTATGTTTGCACAGTCAAAATCCCGATGGCCTAAGATGCAGTTTGTTTTTGCTGTAAAAATCCGAGATGGGGTAGACTCCAATACCCGTGGATTCTACTTCCTTATCCTGGTATCTCTGAGGGGAAAAATACCGAGTTTTTTTTTAACGGATATGTCATTTTGTAGGTATCTTACAATCAACGTGATGTCTAGCTGCAAAACAGCGTTTGCGTTAATGCTTGTGTTTCACGTGCTGCGTCCTCGAGTGTTATGATAGTAGTTTTAATGCTTTAGTGATCAGAGTAAATCACAGGAGTATGCGTCTCTGATTCTGTTGTGTTGGTACTACGAAAGACTAAATGTTGATTGATTACTTATGAAAGTATTTGGTGTAGAAAAAAAACACACCAATGGGAGCACTACTGCAATTCTCATTGCAGGGAGCGTTGGTGTTGTGTTGTGTGATGTCTGTAGTGAATGGACAAGGTACAAAATTTAACGTTTTAAGATTTAACAGTAGTAATATAATTAACTCTTTTCTCTTGATGGTGTTATAGTTGCTGATGGTTAAGATTCTCTCTCTTGCTCGCTCTTTCTCGCTCTCTCTAATAATCTAATAACCTTACTGCATATCTTGTATTGTAGTTTATTTTTAGAAGTGAATAAAATAGGTGCAGTCGAAATTCAAACACGACATGCCTAGTCTACACTCAAACACATAACACCTTTATCTCGATCCTCTCCCCTACTTTTTATTATACAAACAAACTATCATTTCTTGATAACATTCTTAGTCATTTATTCTTGATGATAGAAACACTTCTGTAGCCTTAAATTTGCCATCATAATATATTTTATATTGTTTGGTTTTGCTCTCTCCCCCCCCCTCTCCCCCCTCTCTCTCTCATTGTATTGTGATTTGACATTCCTATCTACTGGAATCTAGTATTTGTTGTTAATTTGAATTGTTGATGCCAGTTCCCTTATAATTTGATATACCCTTATATTGTAACTGTTCTGGTTCTTTCGCACCCATCCCTCTTTCCTCTCTCCCAACTACTGTCCCCCTATCCCTGCCCACCTTCCTCCATTGTGTTACCTCCCTGTATAAGAAATGTCACTTACAACATGGCCTTCCAAAGGTGGTTTTCGAATTGGCGATCTTATATGTCATGCAATCAACAAAACGTATGAAATAGCATCAATTTTAAACAACCATAAAACACCATTTTATATATTTGGCTTTTATGAATCCTATTTATTACTGGTCCTGATTTGGCTCGGAAGAGCCCGCTGGACCTAAAGCATTAATCATGAAATGTAAAGGTTATGCATTAAGACAGTTGATTCTGAAATGGCGATACCAAGTTATTCTTTAATAATACGTCATAGAACAAAAAAATCAAGAAACTGGTTTATTAATATACATTAGTGAAACACTTAATTTCAAGCGTCTGCACTACCTTGAGCAGCATCAGGATGAGTCTATTTGGCTTGAAATAAATATAAAACATTCAGCCCCAATCATCGTCGGATTTTTATACAGGAGTTGTGGGCCTACACGTGGACTGGATTAATAACTTTACTTCAATGATCGATGATCTGTTATTAGAATCTATAGATTTCTTCAATTTATGGGATTTTAATATTGACCTTTTAAACCTAATAAACACTGGACCGATACTATTAAACTTTGCAACTTTGAACAACTAGTATCAAGACCAACCAGAGTAGCTGCGACCTGTAGCACACGCATTGGTCACATATATACAAATAGCAAGACTCATGTTGTAGAAGTTTGTGTGCCAGTCTTTGCTTGCAGTGATCATTATCCTGTTTGTTTAACCTGGAAAAAGAAAGGAGCTGACATCCCCAAACCAGGGCATAAAACAAGAACATACAGATCGTTTTCCAAATTTAATAAAGATTATTTTCTCTTTGACTTCATCAACAGCCCTCTCTCAAATGTTTATGATTTTACTAACCCTGATGTTGCTTTATCATACTGGTATGGCACATTTATGAATATATACAATAAGCATGCTCCTATATATACCAAAAGAGTTATGTACTATTTTAAACCTACATGGCTAGACACAGAACTGCAAAAGGTAATTAATTTTTAAAATTATTTAAAGAAAAGAGGTCAAGAAGATGAATACAAAAAACAGAGAAATGCAGTAACTTCACTAAAAAAAACAACAAAAAAAAACATTTATTAAAAATGTAATATTGTTCAAAAACACTTCTAGAACTATTTGGAAAGCAATTAATCACTTAAAAAACAAATCAAGTTTATCAACAGTAATTATAGATATTTCTCCTGATACTCTGAATTTACATTTAGTTAAAACATCTGATAGGATTATTACTATTCACAAGTCGAAAGAAAACAATCTAGAGAAATGAGCAAATTTCTGTCATTGTAAGAACATCAAAAACAAGGTAGACGTTCCTTATTTCTCTACAGAATTTGTATATAAAGCACTAAGAAATCTTAAACAAACAAATTCAAGAGGGGTTGATGAATTGGTTAGTAAAATATTACATATAAAAATTACAAAATTGTCTGTGTCATTTATTACTGAAATAAAATATAAAGCTTATATCTCTCCCGCTGAAATAAAGCTTGTGGCCTTTGTCGGTCGTTGTTTCACCTAGGCCTTTCCAGCACAGTTCGCTGATACCTTAAAAGTTCCATCGATAGTGGTCCAGCTCGTGGGCCAGTTCTTCTAATTTTCCTTCCGCAGTTAGGGTCCTGACATTCCAGGTTCCTATGACGATGTTGTTCCTGGTGCGGATCTTGCTAAGTTGTCCATCAGTAGCACACTTATCACCTCCGTCTTGGTGGCCAACGGAAGGCGCGGTCCTTGGTGACCCGGGTGACGCCCGATCCGGAATGGAGTGAATGGTTTTATTCATCATGCAGTGTGTCTAGGGAAAAAAAAGACCTGGCAGCGCCCAATCCTCTCCAGGCTGTTGGCTACAGCCGATATCCACGAATACAGTGTGGCTCGCCTTGGCCCCGAGCACGTGGTCGTTGAACCTGTAGTAACATGGGGTTCCTCAGATATATATATAGCCGATATACATGTATATCTGTATTCGTGGATATCGGCTGTAGCCAACAGCCTGGAGAGGATTGGGCCCTGCCTGCCAGGTCTTTTTTTGCCCTAGACACACATCATGCTGAATAAAACCATTCACCATATATATATATATATATATATATATATATATATATATATATATATATATATATATATATATATATATATATATATATATATATATATATATATATATATATATATATATATATATAATACACTCCCCTTCAATAGAGGGCATAGGAATAAAACGTTCGTATTCATAATACTCTCTCTCTACCCCTTGGGGTCATGAGCAATCTTGCCACTGTAGATTGTTCTAACCTATAAAGGGAAAAGTGAAAGCCCCAGTTGAAAATCTGTCTTTCCTTTGTAGGCAAGACAGATTCACTGCGGCAACAGTACCCCCGTTGGAGTGCCGGGGGTTTTCAGTATAAATAGTATCCCCACTTTCTGGAAATTTAGTGCTTTAAATTCCCACTGTCGCTGTCTTCCTCATTTACTCTTTCCCATTCCTGCTCTGTCCTATCACTCTACTATACTATCTTCTTCTTCGCTAGATCAATGACCTACCTTTTTTCTTGAAAACTCTTCCTGGACAAGACTCCTTGTTTGTGTATGAGGTCTGTTGGATCAGCTTGGGAGTGTTGGATGCTTTCTGCCGGGTGGTCACTAGGGCTTCCTATGATTGTATTATTTAGCACTATAGGCATTTTATATGTATGTGTTTTGTTGATGATTTATAATGATGTTTGTATTCTATTTTGTTTTTGTAACCTGGGGTTCGAGTAGTTGGGGTAAAGCCTCAGCCGTCCCTTGCGTGGGATGTCTTTATTGTAAAGTGACTGGCCGGTGGAGGGCATTCAATTTTCCCACTAGGGTTGTTTCGGCAGATCTTTTATGCGGATTGGGGGTTGTCCGGTCCTGATTTGGCTCGGAAGAGTCCGCTGGACCTAAAGCAACAACCAATCAATCAATCAAAAAACTCTCTCTCTATCTCGCTCTCTTTCTCTTTTTCTCTTCTTCTCTGTCTTTTCTCTTGCTATAGATGTAGTTGATGCTGGGGGATATTTCTCTCTCTTTCTTTCTTTCTTTCTTTCTTTCTTTCTTTCTTTCTTTCTTTCTTTCTTTCTCTCTCCCTCTCTTTCTCTCTCTCTCTCTCACTCTCTCTCTCTCTATCTGGTGGTCCTGATTCGGCTCTTTGCAGTCCACTGGACACTGTAAGCAATGAATAACTCTCTCTCTCTCTCTCTCTCTCTCTCTCTCTCTCTCTCTCTCTCTCTCTCTCTCTCTCTCTCCGTTTTTGTCTCTGTTTGTCTTTCACTGTCTGTCTTACTGTGTCTGTCTGTCTCTCATTCTCTGTCTATGTTTCTCTTTCCGTTCAGCCCATACTTTACAGTATCGATAGTTAGTGGCTGAATGTGTAAATTCTTATCACAGATGTTCAATCAAAAAAGAATGTTTCGATAGTTTCAGTGTGCAACTGTCCCGATACGCCTTGTAACTCGTCAGCAACCTGCTACAGGGGTGATTGCCGCTATGGTAAGTGAGGTTCACTATTCCAACCTTCCTTCTTCTAATTAAATTCGAAATTTAATGTTGACTCTTCTTCTTCTTCTTCTTCTTCTTCTTCTTCTTCTTCTTCTTCTTCTTCTTCTTCTTCTTCTTCTTCTTCTTCCTCTTCTTCTTCTTCTTCTTCTTCTTCTTCTTCTTCTTCTTCTTCTTCTTCTTCTTTCTTCTTCTTCTTCTTTACGTTGAAGCATCATGTGGGCCCATACTTTATATTTTTAAAACAAAATTGAAGAAGGGGGGCGGGTAAGTGTGAAGGAAGAAGTTGGGGGTGAGGGTGAGAGGAGGGGGAATGAAGGGATGTAGACTTTGCAACTCCAGTACCACAACGAAGTGTAGATTCCTAGTTGATATTTTATATATTTATGTCAAACTTGCTACAAGTTTATTGTCTCCGATGTACATGTACATCGCGGTCAAATATTTCTGTACATACGATGAGAACAGAATAATAATTGTATTGATATTTACAAATACATTTTTCCTCAATACTGCTTTGTATCTTTGTGTAAATCTGACAATTCAATTTTTAAATCTGGAGATCCTGAGAGGCTAAAAGGCTTAGTTGTTTACATTGTGACAAAAAAAACGGTGCTCAAAAGTACAACTGGCATCAGTTGAGCACCCCTAAAACGGATTTGATTTCGTTTACTGCTAAAGTAGGTCTGTATTAATACGAAATCGTTTACTGCTAATGTAAGTCTGTATTAATACGAAATCGTTTACTGCTAAAGTAGGCCTGTATCTATATTTGACATTAGGCGCCTTGACCTTCTCCTCGAAATGAATAGTGCGACTTTGACATGAAGAGAGGGTAGTGGTGATTTGCGTTTTTGGGGGGCGATAGTAAAGGAGGGTTTATAAATAAAAATGCGATACATTGGATATTCAGATGCATGGCTGAAACAAACTTGAGTGCTAAATGAATGCGAGAGTAATTACCTCCCCTTTGTGTATGTGTGTGTGTGTGTGTGCGTGTGTGTGCGTGTGTGTGTGTGTGATTTACAAAACAATTGGAGAATATTATTTATGATCTTATTCAGTCTTTCGATGAGGGTAAAAAAACTCCTCAGTGCATGGTTTATAAATCAAGCACCGAGTTAACACATTGTCGTTACATTTTAAATGTTGCATTAAAAATGGTGTCGTTTTCAGAAAATGTGGCACTGGGGAAGCCTGCACAAAAAGCCTATACTTTGGTTTACGGTCAAGCACTTAACAGCGGTCCAGCGTGTCTAGCCGTGGACGGAGTCACAAACGTTGATGCTGATGCTGCTGACAAGACTTGCTCTGAAATTGGTATGGCGTTGGACTACAGGTCCAGCACTTACTTAACAGTTTACCTGGTACAAACCTACGCCATCAGCCACATCACAATCTACAGACGATATAGCTGTAGGTTTTAAACGATCTTATTTTGCTCTCTCTCTCTCTCTCTCTCTCTCTCTCTCTCTCTCTCTCTCTCTCTCTCTCTCTCTCTCTCTCTCTCTCTCTCTCTCATTCTTTCTCTCCTCTCTCTCTCTCCTGCTTCCTCTCCTTCGCTCTCCTCTCTCTCTCCTTCTCCATTTCCTTCTCTCTCTCCTTCTCTCTCGCCTTTCCTCTCTCTCCTTCTCTCTTTCTCTCCTTCTCTCTCTCCTTTTCTTTCTCCTTCTCTCTCTCCTTCTCTCTCTCCTTTTCTATCTCATTTTCTCTCTCTCCTGCTCTCTCTCCTTCTCTTTCTTTCTCCTTCTCTCTCTCTCATTTTCTCTGTCCTTCTCTCTCCCTTTCTCTCACTCCTTTTCTCTCTCTCTCGTTCTGTCTCTCCTTCTCTCTCTCTCTTGCTCCCCGTCCTTCTCTTTCTCTGTCCTTCTCTCTCTCTCCTGTTCCTTCTCCTTCACTTTCTATCTCCTTCTCTCTCTCTCCTGCTCCCTCTATTTCTCTTTCTCTCTCCTTATTTCTCTCATTCTCTCTCTTTCTCTCTCTCCTTCTGTCTCTCTCCTTCTGTCTGTCCTTCTCTTTCTTTCATTCTCTCTCTTTCTCCTTCTCTCTCTCCTTCTCCCTATCTATCTCCATCTTTTTATCTCTCTATTTCTCTCTCCTTCCCTCTATCCTTTTCCTTCTCTCTCTCTCTCTCTCTCTCTCTCTCTCCCTCTCTTAAAACGTTGTTTGTATTTTCTATACCAAGCATTTAAAGGTAGGAAGATTGCCCTGTCTTAAGCATTGAAATATAATTTAGCTGGAACGACTTTGTAGTTTTTAATAATGTTTAAAATACCTCCCTCTCTCCCTTTCTCTCTCTCTCTCTCTCTCTCTCCCTCTCTCTCTCTCTCTCTCTCTCTCTCTCTCTCCATTTCAAGGCAAAGTGCTTAGTACATAATAATCCTTTCGTTGAAGGGAAAAGTCGAATGATTGGCATGGAGATCTACGTGGGTGATCAGTTGTGCACTAAGCTGGATGCCAACAGTGCAGAGGGCGACACCACAGCAACAAATGACGCGATTCTTCCTGTTCCAGTGCCCATTTACATCAATTGCACCAACGCAACACTTCCTTTAACAGGAAGAATCATCAGACTCATCAAACACAGCAGGGATATCGCAAATTTTCCCAATGACGGATTTATCACTATTTGCGAAGTTCAAGCATGGGGTATGTCTCTTTTTTAATTTAAAACTAAATGACATGACATTGCCTTCATGAAATGGACATGATTATGGTGCAGCCCGACTGCAATTATTGTGGATTTTCTTAAACAATGAGTAGACAATTTAAAAAACAACAACTGTAGATTGAAGAACTTCTTAATGTATGCACTGTTCTTATATAGCTCTGCCCCAGCTGCTCAAGAACAGCTCAAGGCGCTGACAGATTCCACATCTAACTCAGGTCGCCCGAGGCGCCAACTGCCTGCCTCAAACACATCTTCTAACGTTCCAGAAGAACTGAAAAACAATTGTGGGCGACCTGGGTTTCGTGGGGGTAGGGTGGAGGGTTCGGGAGACCGGAAAGGTACCTAGTGCTTGTTGGATGTTTTGCTGTCATTGGCACTCACCTTTCTAGGACATGGGCGTCATGATCTTTAAAGTTCGTGCGAGGGAATACAAGTATGCACAGATTAAATCTTGGTTTATACACTCATCCGCAGGAGTAAGCCGACATTCGTTGAGGATGGAATTAGGTAATATTAAAAGGATCTTAAAAGAATTGTTAAATGCGCAGTCTTGCACTAACGAGAAAGAAAGACCCTGTTGCTTTACATGTCAGATTCTATTTTCAGTTTTAAAACAGCAGTCCCCTACTTCCAACCTTATGGACATCACCACTACTATCAGCACCGAAACATCGACAATAACAACTCCGACACCAACAATAACAACTCCGACAACAACAAGAACACCGACGACAACAACACCGACAACAACAGGAACAACAGCAACGACAACAACAACCACACCGACAACAACACCGTCGACATCAACTTCAACTCTCAACCCAATCACCTCTACCCTTACACCAACGACTACGATGACAACACCACCAACTGCTACAGACATTACCCCATCCTCTACAACTACCAATACTTCTTCTACACCATTATCGGCTGCAGCACCTCCTCGTAAGCGATGTTCTTTATTAATATTTTGCTTTTTTTAACAGATAGTAAAGTTGTATTCATTGATGGCATTATTTCTGTACTTTCATTTTTCGTTTTCCTAAACAAATCACGTGTTGATTAAGGGATAAACAGACTTTAAAGAAAACCCAAAAGAACTCATGCTTAGCTTAATGGCATAATTCTCAGTATTGATTTATTCTCAATGCTCAATAGACGAATTGTCATGAGCAGCGCTGCTCTGCGGCTGCCGTGCTTTTTTCTCAGGTAGAGATTATAATAGTTTGTTAGTTAGTTATTGTTTATAGGGTCCAGCGGACTGCAAAGAGCCGAATCAGTACCACAACTTGGTTGAAAGAGGACTCGGCCCAGATCCTTATTGTTACACTCCGTTTGATGTTGGAGTTTTTCTATCAGTATTTGATTCAGCCCCGATGCTTGAATTCCTGATAGTTGTGTAACTCAGATTCGTTTATCCACGCAGCCTGCTCACTCAGCAACAAGACACGGAGTCGACGTATGAAGTTTTCCACTTTTATTCAGCACACATCAACATCTGCATACAATTCTCAACTCAACTCAACTCTCACTATCGACAACAATCTCCTTCAAAACAGTACGGCATATGAATATATAACCTCTCTCTCTCTTCCCGAACAATTTAGAACACGGTAGACTAGAATGACGCACTACAGCCAATCAAATAAAAGATCGTCATCGCTAACTTACGTCATACATATTTCTTCTGCTTCCGGGAATGTTTTCATACTTTGATATTTATCGGGAAGTTTCCATCGATAGTAAATACTGAAATCTAGAGAATTCTCCAATAATATCGACTAACGGAAATTATCAACGTTATACAAAACCTCTCAAATCAAAGGTAAATAAACTCCATTATTGAATACTTTGCAAAACGAAACGATTAGATCTATCGTGCGCGTTTCAGACATACTACCATTCGCGTTTCAACGTAACACTTATATTAGGTCTGCTAAAACAACCATAATGGTAACACTGAAGGCACTCCAACAGCCGGTCACTTTACAATAACGTTATCCCGTGCAGGGTGCGCTGAGGATGTTCTCTGATTTATCAAACCCCCGTTAACAAAAACAAAATAGACTATAAACATCATTATAAAATATTAACAAAACACATATAAAATGTCTACATTGCTAAATAATAATACCATAGAAAGCCTCGGTGACAATTTGGCAGAAGTACCCCCAAGCTGACCCAACAGACCCCATATACAAATCAGGAGTTTTGGGGGAGTTTTCAAGAAAAAAGGTAGGTGGCTGGTCTAGCGAAGAAGATTGATAAAATAGAGTATGAACAAGAAAGAACAAAGGAGAAAGACAACAACAGTGGGAATTTAAAGCACCACTTTTCCACAATGTGGGGATACTATTTGTACAGAAACCCCCGTCACTCCCACTGGTGGAGAGAGACCCGATTGTTAGCCATAATTAAGAGTGATAATTATCCATTCAAAATACCCACCCACTCTCTCACTATAAACATTAATAAATAAAATCAAATAAAATCAAGCCATCTGCAAAAGGCTACTAAATCAATATTATTATGTACCCTGTGTTTAATAATTGTAAGTAAATAACTATCCTTGTACTTGTTTTATTTGGTTAATTTTACGTCTATTACGTTTTTATATTTAAAATTTAGACAATGGGTACCCTGGGTGTGAAATAATCTTCGTTGAATATGATGTAATTTTGTTCTCCATGTGAGGTGTATAACGTTTTATTTCATTGTATCGTATTCAAAAAAAAAATTTCTTTGACAGAAACAGCGTCTTTATCCTGGCGTAACCATCAGGTCCTGATCATTGTTGCTACTGTTGTCAGTGGTCTGTTACTAATCGGCGTCATCGTTGCTATCATCGTTCAAGTCAGGTAACTTATCACCTCCATTGTGTCAGGGTGTTCGTCTAGATCCTACAAGCGCCAAAACCGAGTTACCATTATTACGAGATAATTTCAATTAACACGCGTTCTGTGTAATTTACAGAGATACGGGTAATTCACAGTGTTACTTAATAATTATCAGCATGTACCACGCCTTCCTAGCGCCAAGACCTGATAATTACAAATATCATAATTACAAATCTCATAAGATAACTACAAATGTCATAAGAAAATTACAATTATCAAAGTGGAGGAGATGTTTGTCATATCCCATGTAAACAGATAGAAATATATGGGAATAGTTTTTACATGGGTCGTTGGTGCCAGTGTCTGTGACGGTTAGGTATCGCTTTCGCAGTTGTTGTTGCGTGGTTCAGGATGTTAACTCGAGTGTTCGTTGCTGTGTGTGTCGATGGCGGGTCGTTGTTACCCTCGTCATCGACGATGCGCAAAAACTGAGATTTTATATATCTATTGTGGAGGAGTTCACAACCTTAGAGTAGTCGTTTCTGCGAATGCCGGTTGTGAGTCGGTGGTGTTACCGTGGTTGGTATTGTTGTAATAGAACTGTTGTATCTATTCCAGATGGGGGAGGAGTTTCCGGCCTTAGAACGATCGTTGCTGCGTGTGTCAGTGGCGGGACGGTTGACGCAATCGCTGGTATTGGGGGCATATAACCACAGTCTGGACCCCGGCAACACCTATGTGCTGACCACCGCCAAGAAGGGCTGGACAGTGCTGCACAAGCTGTGGTCAACCGGAGAGCAACAGGTGGACCAACTGTGAAACTTCATCTAGCAGTCGTACACCCAGAAACACTAGCCACACATTTAACGGAAATATATAAGCAAGAGTCAAGTTTTCCTTGTTGCCAGCCTTGTGACGCTCCTTTGTAGAAGCAGCTGTCTAATCACGATGACCACTACAACAACTGAGACAAATAGTTGTCTGATCAGGATGGCTAAACAAAACAACAGCTGTAATTTCCAAACCAATTTGTACTCTAGAAGGAGACCGACACTCTGCAGCAGGAATGTTGAACTGTTTTATTTACATGCGTTGATTTGCCCAAAACCTTGTTGTAAGTATGGGATCGATCCATTATGTTGATAACCGACCCACCGCTTGTTTTCTCTTCACGCCTTTTAAGGAGGATTTTCCTGACACGTGGGTAATAAATGACGTATTATACCTTACTTTGCCAGCAACCACAAGCAACAACAAGGACCTCCACCCGCAATATTCACCATATCTCGGGGGGTGTTGTTTCGACCTAAAAAAAAAATTTGTTTAATCTACCAGCAACGAATTTTTTAAAAATGGCTTCGATTCCTCTAAGATGTTGCGTAATTCTCCAAAATAATAAGACTTTTAACTTGTAGCCAAATGTTAGTGTCAGCATTGGTTGTTTACACAGTGGTAGAGGAACCCCACAGCAACGCAGGGCATATTAAGGTGCTCAGAAATCATCACACAGGCCTTTCACAATTTACATCTCCACATTAACCAGAATGTGCCCTGACTGTCTTGTTGTCATTTTAAAAATTAACGATGTTAACAAACGTTAAGTTAGTTACATTAAATTACATTGATAAAATAACATTTCTCGTTTTGTCTCGATTATTTGCTGAAGCATGGACAATACTGACATTGATTCGCACGTAAAGTACAATAAATACTATTTTGAGATTGACTTTAAACATAATTAATTAAATGTTGTTGTTTTCGTCCTCCTTGGAACTTTGCACAAGTTTGATATTATATTTTTATCTGACGCTAAATTTTTCAGTTTACTGTAAGCCTACGTGCTCTTATTTTTTATTCTTTATTTTAAAAAAAAATAATTTGTTTACAAATTAATGTGAAAATTACAGTTTTATTTTAACATTTTGTTGAATTGTTGTCTCTTTGTCAAAAAAACACAAACTAGCAAATATCGTTGTCCCCATCCCACCACCCCACCCAACCCATCACCGCCCCACCTTCTCCTTAATTTCCTCATCTGAAATCACTTCGGTGAATAGACGTTAAATGAAACAAACAACTCGGCTGTGACAAGATGCTGCCACTCAGATCCTTGGCAAGTACCGCCCACAAAAGAAACCGTGGATCACATCTGAACTTTTTGGACCTGTGTGACAAAAGAAGAGAGATGAAAAAGAAAAAGAACACCTCACAGGGAGCCGATGCCTACCGAAAAGTCAACAATGACATCCGAAAAGGCATGAGCACAGCAAAGGAGAATTGGATAGAAGATCAATGCCAGGAAATAGAGAACAGTCTGAACATGAACAACGGCAAGAAGGCCTATCAGATTGTGAAGCGCTGACAAGTGTTAAGCAGCCCACGGTTTCCACGATCCAAAGCAAGTCTGGCATATGCCTTACAGAAGAACAAGAAGTCTTGGATAGATAGACAGAGTACTGCTCTGACCTTTACAACCACACACCAAACGGAGACCCATCAGTTCTAGCATATCTCTAGAACAGGGAAGAAGAAATCCTCCCAATTCTCCGAGAAGTTAAAGCAGCAGTGCAATCGCTGAAGAAGGGGAAGTCAGCGGGAGTGGACAACATACCCGCAGAATTGCTTCAAGCAAAAGGAGAAGCGATGATTCAGGCCATCACTATCATATGTAACAAGATCTGGCAGAGTGGGGAGTGGCCTACACCACGGACCCAGTCGCTTGTCATCACTCTTCCAAAAAAAGTGTAACCTTCAGGAGTGTGAAAATTACCGCACCATTAGCCTCATTAGCCATCCCAGCAAGGTCCTCCTAAAAATAATACTCAACAGGACGAAACCCCAAACTGAACAAATCATAGCTGAAGAACAAGCAGGATTCAGGGCAGGGGGAAGTACCACTGAGCAGATTTTCAACTTATAATAATCTGCGAAAAATACCTACAGCACCAATTCCAACAACATCTATATCATGTGTTTATAATATAGATTTTAAGAAAGCGTCTGACCGAGTCCGGTATGCAGTTTTGTGAGGAACCATGAGAGTGTACAACATAAGCCCTACCATTATTGAAGTCATTAAAAGCCTGTATGACAAGGCTACCAGTGCAGTCCTCCACAACAGCGCCATCGGGAACTGGTTCAGAACAACAATCGGCGTGCGTCAAGGATGCGTACTCTCTCCAACACTCTTCAACACAACATCGTCCTGGAGCGCATCATGTCAGATGCCCTTGCAGATCACGAAGGCACAGTCAGCACAGGGGGTAGAGCTATCTCCAACCTCCGTTTTGCGGATGACATTGATGGATTGGCTGGAGAAGAACAAGAACTTGAACTGCTGCAAAGAATACCAAAATATGATGACCAACAACATCAATGGCATCAACACGAACATCAAGGTCCAAGGCCAATCCCTCAAAACGGTGCATAGCTTCAAATATTTAGGAACCATTGTATCAGGCAAGGGGTTCCGACAAGAAGTCCTCTCCAGGATTGCACAAACAACTGCTGCCCTGACATGGCTGAAGCCCATTTGGAAAGACAGGGCCATCAGTCTACACTCCAAGGTAAGGCTGCTATGCTCCCTTGTGATCTCCATCTGCCCCATAGGTTGCGAAACATGGACCCTCACAGCTGATCTACAACGAAGAATACAAAGCATGGAGATGAGGTGCTACAGAAGACTTCTGGGCATTTCCTATACCCAGCACATCACCAACGACGAAGTCCGACAAACCATCACACACGCCAGTAGACAACGCAGTGGTGAAGAAACGGAAACTCCGATGGTATAGCAACGTCTCGAGAGCATCAGGCCTTGCAAAGACCATGTGCAAGGCACTGTTCAAGGAGGCAGACAAAGAGGGAGACAGAAAAAGAGGTGGGAGGACAACATTCGAGAATGGACTGGCTTGACACTGAGCGACGCCATGAGGATTGCTGATGACAGAGAAAGATGGAGTAGGCCTACGCTGGTTAAACGGTCATCTTTGGTTCCCACGACTTTCGAGTTACGGGATAGGATAGGATTGGACAGGATAGTATAGGATTGGACAGGATAGTAAACAAACACTCGTATTATTGTAAATTATTATTCTGGCTCTATTGTTGTGTTTGTTTTTTTAAAGCTCAACAGAAGGCTGAAAGAAAGCTATGAAGACGAAATGTTAAGGGAGGCAACAATGTTGAAGAGTGAGAAAAGAAAACCAAACAACCCGGCATGATGGTAATGACAAAATAAATATATATTAATGTCCGTGAGAATGATCTACTCTTTAACAATGTAATTAAATTATATAAGTAAGATAGAATCTTTTTTATAAGATGACTTGAAAAATGACTTCTTAGCTTACAATTGACTTATAATGACTTATATCTGATTTACGGAATTTTGTAATCAGTTGGTTGATCAGTCTTAAGAATTAATTTTGCATGTTTATATTTTTAAAGTTGAGTTTTAATGTAATTATATCCTCTTTTGATTCAATTATCATTTTCTTTTCAACATATGTCAAAGCTGTCAGGATCTTTACAATAGAACAAAAAGACAAACTTAATTTTCTTTCTAATATTTTTGTGTCAGTACCCAAACACTAATACCTGCATGTCTTCCACTAAAAGCTAACTTACTTAATGTGTTTAGTTTTAATAAAATGTGTTTTTCTGAAGTGCAGACATCAATAATAAATAAATCGTTATTCTCATTTTTGAACATGTTATAGAAATAATCTAAATACTCACTAAGTCTACCTCTTGGGCTACAAACAAAGACATTGTCATGAGTCTGAAAAAATGAGTGTTCTAAGTAAGTTTAATAAAATGTATTGAAGGACACAGCAAAATTATGTAATGAAAGTGTTTGAGGTAATATATCTGCAGTAGATCTAAAATGAACGGCGTTTTACCACAAGCTGCGCCAACAATAATTGCACAATGAGGATCTCTAGGTAACAAGGATGTCATTTTAATATACTAAATCTTTTAATCCCCCTTTTTCAATATTTAACTGAGCATCCATAATTACATACATGAATACAGCAATTGACATATAAGCCACTGCTTCTCTGTGTAATTCTATTGTAGTGCCATCTGTTCCATTTTCAAATCTCCTTCCAGATCCATGAAGGTCGTTAGTAGGAATCGTATGAAGTCTATTCACAATGCAAATTTATTTACAAGATAATTTTCCAGTCTTGTTTCATGTAAATGGAGATCTTTAGAAATTAAATCAACAGTATCCGTCCTTAAACAACCACCACCTAAAATCTTCCTAATCTTGTCAAACTGCTGGAAAGGCATCATTCCATTCGCAAATAATTGATTTGGCTTACCTTCAATAACGATCGACACCTTTGTTATATTCGGATATACAAACGCTTCATTGTCACAGTTGTAAATAGATTCTTGTACAAACAGCATCAGAACACCTTTAAAACTGCGAGCTGGTGAATTCATGTTGATGTTCCATAAGCATCTTGTAGGTCTTTATTAAAAATGGGTACTTTGTTGTATTGATTTCTGATCATCCTACTGAGTTTGGAGTGAGTGACTATTTCATATTCAAATGCAATATCTGAAACAGTGTAGGTAGCCATTTTGTCAGGACTAATTTTAACCCTATATTGTCAGATATATTGATATTTGTACAGAAAAAAAAAACCTCTTCATTTTTTTTGTTTTTTAGCATTCAAAAATCACTACGACAAGGAAAATTAGCTGATTTTGATTTTGGGTGTTGTGTTTTGGGTACGTTGCCTGAGGGCAACACCGGGCACAAGTGGCAATCTTAACATGAATAACATGAAGCAAGTAAACAGCTTTACAACATGGAGATTCTATTTATTTTGTATTCTCAATTGACTAGATAATGTGTCAATTACATAATCATTTTAAAAATTTAAATTCTGTACATTATCAAAGCATCCCCCCCCTTCCTCCTCCCCCCTTCTTCCCCCCCCCCCCCCCCCCCCCCCCCCCCCCCTCCGTCTCTCTAATCTTGTTCTCACTTATTTCTGTATCCACACAAAATTGATAAACACATTAAAAAATTGTTTTTCTCTTTCAAACTCTTATTAGTTAAATATAATAATCACAAAAAGAGAAATAAAACAGGAATCATTTATACTAAAGCCTCTCCCTCACCTCACTCAAATCTACTTTTGCCCTGTCCTCGCGCAGTTACTGTCAATGTTATTTATGAAAATCAACAAAGCAATTTGATGCTGGAGTAAAGCACAGGTGGACCATGCACTTGTTGCACATTACTTTGGGTGTGCCTTTACAAGCTGGCCGCTTGCACCTCCCTTTCTTTTCAGCAAAGACCGGCCAGTGTCCCATATTGTCAGTGCGAATGGACTTTGCTGGTACTGGGGCTGTTGGACCTTTGCTCTTTTTTGCAATCAGCTGCAGTTCCATATCATATGATGGTCTCCCCCTCTTCGAAGTGAGTACTTTATTCTCTCGTATCAGGCATTCTGCCACACTCAGCTTGAAGTCAAGAAGAGGCATGCTGTTGCTGGTCTCAGCTTCATGTCGGTATGTCAGCCATGCCTGCACCACTGCACAGTCCAACATATGCCACAGCAGACGATGGTAATACTTTTTGGAGCAGACAGGAATTCTGTATAATGCCAGGAGTGAGTCCAGAAGATCAACCCCACCCATGAACTGATTATACAGCTTCACAATTGAAGGGCAGTTGATTTCGACCATTGTCTTCAACTGCTTGTCCCAGCGTTGAACTTTTGACATTGGCTGCACCCCTGCAAATGTGGTCAATAATGTGACTCCCCTGTTGTCAAACCACTTCACAGCTGTCAGAGTTGAATCATTCGATGTGCACTGATATGCCTCGATGCTGCCCCTCCCTCTCTTTTTCATGTCTTTATCAGAAGACACTTTGAGTCCCTTTAGTCGGTTAATTCTGGCAGTCCCAATTGCAGCGATACCTTGTTTCCATAGGCAAGTTTGGAGATCAGGGCTTGTAAAATAATTGTCAAAGTAAACCTTGTGCCATTGAAAACGTGGCACTGATTGTAGAAGCTGAAGAACAATGTTTCCCGATGCACCCAGATCTGGCTGTCCTGGGCATGGTAAAATCTTGCCTGTGTAAAATTCCCAATTGAAAATCCTTCCATCAGTGCCACAGAGTACATACACTTTGTATCCCCACTTCTTTGGCTTTTTGGGGTTGTAGGTTTTTAGGCTTGATTTTCCCTTAAATGGGATCACTTGCTCGTCAACAGAGAGTTTTTCAGCTGGAGTCGATGATTTGAAGTTTTCAGTTAGGGCATCGAGAAACGGGCGAATTTTGAAAAGTTTGTCATTGCTGTCTTGCCTAGTTTCATTATTGTTGCAGTGAAGAAACTGTTTGATGCTTTCAAATCTCATACGTGTCATTGTGTTAGCCACTTTGTCAAAGCGAAGCAACTTGCTCCAGTAGAGACGTGATCGAGGCATTTTCATGACACTCATATAGAAAAGAATGCCGAAATTGCTCCAGCTCAGACAGTGTCATCGAAAGAGGCCTAGATGGGTCAGTCTGCACAGCATACAGGTTGGACTGTTCCACTATCATCAGGAGAATTGCAGTAGTTATGTAGGCACGGAAGTAATCTATGGGTTCTTTGACACTCCTCTTAGGGGAAAGAGTGCCAGTGAAGACAGGCTCTTCTGTCATCAATTCTTCTGCCTTTTGCTGTCGCCAAACAGGTCTTCGCCCAGAATCCTTGCTAGTTGATGGGACAGCATCTTCATCTTCGCCAACTATTATCAAACAAAACAAACAACAAATTTATCTTTTACAAAAAAAAAAAAAAAAAAAAAAAAAACAGAAACAGAGAGGGAAAAATAAAACAGGCACAGAGAAATTGTCAGATGTGTATTAGTCTACTCTACTAAGCGACCAATGTGTAATTTTATCAAACTTCTTTTATTGTGTTTAATTAAATGTTTAGCTTTGGAGTTAAAAGCAACATTTAAGGTTTAAAGGGAAGTCTCAAATATATACTTTTCTACGCTAAAAATGTCATACGAGAAGGTATGAGAAAAGAGACTGCTTCAGATGAATGGAATTTGTGTTTAATTCTAGTTACCTTCATCTTCTGAATCAACATCATCAGAACTAGAACTAGAAGACTGTTCAAGGCCCGCAGAAGCTTCAGGTTCATCATCAGATCCCGAGAGGGCTTCATCCTCTGAATCAGGGGGGAGATATCTAACACGGTACTTTCTACGCCTGCCGTAGAAACTCGCTGCATCCATCTAAAATATAATATAAAAAAAATTCAAAATCACTTGAACATAAACAATAAATAAATTAAAGGAAAAAAAAGCACATTCCATTTACTGTGCATACAAGAAATGCAAGATAAATAATTTGAATACAATTATACACCATTGGCATAAGTGACTATTTTTATTACAATTACAAGAAAAGTGAGAATAAAAAACCAGGCCTATATATCACAATAATCTTGATCTATTTATTATAGAGAACCATCACAATCCCCACCACTTTAGTTTTTTTGATAGTTTGCCTAAACTCCTTTTGTTTTTATTTAGTACCGAACCCTTCAAACAGAAATCACACTTCAACACCATGCTTGTAGTCCATCCAACCTTGTGTGCCTAGTGTTGCTCTGAGGCAACATAGAGAGTGAAGCAAGAGGTCAACATAAATACTTGAAGCAAACACACTCTAATCAACAACTTGTAAAGTTTAGGCATTTATGGCATTAAAAAAAATCAGATTAAAGCTTTGTTTGTATGACTTACCCCAATAAAACAGGTGTGTTTTGATGCTTGGTGACGGTTGCTTTGAAAGAAAAACAGTGGAGCAACTTCGAGATCTGTATAAAAAGGACTTGAGTATAGAAGAAAATGGCCGAATGGACCTCTTCAATAAAAGATTTCATAATCTTTCAAGGGAAAAGACTCAGATAATTAAAAAAATAGTTAAATGAACAGTTATCTACCTTACACTGCTATGTTGCCTGAGGGCATCACCAGACAATATAGGGATAACTTGCGAGTAAATGTTGAAAATAATTTCAAAAGATAGCCGGTTGTTAAATGATCCTTGATGAAATGTCAAATGACTATGTAACTGTTCAAAATAAAGTGGAAAATAAAAACTGCAGCTAATACATTTGTGCTCTTATCACTGAAAGCACCACCAGCTTTAATTCAAAGTTTTGACACAGGGGGGTTTAAATCCCCTTACCAATTTAAATCTTCCTTTTAATATTTACTCAACCACAGATCTGTAGAGATAGAGGAATTGGCTGTTCAGCCCCATCCCCATCTTTACCCCTCTTTTTTTTTCTCATAAAATAAGTGCTGTTTTAGTATTTTACATCAATCTTCTCTCTCTTTATTTGCCCTATTTCTGTTTAAATATATGCTATTTTAAAGTGTCTTAAATCCTATCTTGAATTGGGCCCCTCATTTCTTAAATACATATATTTTTTTTACTTTTTCTCACCCCCTAAGCTCTTTCTTGTATTTATATTACAAATATTTAAAAAAATTCTATTTAATGATAATAATACTTTTTTAACAGTCAACCTGCAAACCAGGCTTTAACTGAATCTTATTAGATTAAAGATTAGATATAGAGGTCTGCTGGAAGTATTTTTTGCTTAATGAGGTAATCTTTTGTTGCCATAGATAATGTTGAAATTCCAACAAGCTTACCAATGTCTGTGAGATTAATTTTCCCTAATTCAACTGGATTCATTTTAAACAGAGATTTTGCTATCATTGCATATGTTGTATTCATATAATGCACTGTGGTAGGTGAGATTCACAGTGGTCTGTTCATATGGCACGATCATTTTTATATATTAAAAATTACTTTTCAAAAATTATTACTGCTTTGAAAATACATCTAATGATGGTCTGGCCTTTGATAATGGAGGTGATTCAATGTTTTATTTTTCTATATGCGCTTTTAAAGGCTTATCTTTTTGTTTGTAATCTCTGTAATATTTATACATCAAGTAACCAGAAGCCCCCAGACCAGCAGCTGCAACAAAATAATAAACTTGTTTGCTTGAAAAAAAAAGGTTCTACTGATTTTTCACGTTTTATTGCTAATGATTGTTGGGTTATTGGTTCTTCTTTTGACTGTTCTTTGTTTAATATATTTGCTTTTGTTTGCCTGTACAGTTTATTATATTCTGCTAATCTGTAGTTGAAAAGGAGACTGCGGAACAACTCTTACATTTTTCCAGCAGTATCATACTTATGTAATAAATATATAGTTTTTGTAGGCTTTGATTTCAATCTTTTCTCGATTAAGTTCATCTGGCACTAGGCTAACTAACAGAGGCCCAGCATTTATAATCTTCTTAAATTTATCGTCTGTATAAATTTAATAAGCCAATCTGTTTCAGCGTATACCGACTTTAAAGACCAGATATTTTCTCATTTGATGATAGCATATTTTAAATCAGGATCAAGTATGCCAGCAATAAAGTCCTTTAGCTGGTTGATAGATTTGGTTTCTTATATTGGTCTAGTTGGTACTAAAGCGCGTTTATAATAACCAGTTGGTGTAAATTCGAGACTGTAAACACTCCCAACATTTGCAATGTGTCAAAGTCAATTGTGTCTGCTAGGTCTTTGAATTCAAGGGTAGGAAAGGTTACTGGAATTTTTTGTCCATTCGACAATATTTGTATTTTGTTTTCTCTAGAATAATTGTAAGATCGTCAAAGTCTATAATTCGGTTGTTTGGGTTTGTTATTTTGAAGCAGATACTGTATGATAGTCATGACTTAAGTCACGGTTTTGAGGCCAAAATTTTATTGAAACTGGATTGCAGCAAAATTCTCTTTGAGTTGATATTATTCTTAACAATGTACTTATAGGAGCTCTGTCTACTAAGTTTTCCGATGTCTTTAGTTGACAGAGGAACACAATCTATTATTAATTTAACAAGTCCATAGGTTTTGTTTCTATAAAGTTTAAATTACTGCCATTAGAGTGGAAAATGAGAATTAATTCATTAGCAGTGAAACCTAGTATTTCTGCCAGCTTTGGTGTGAGAGAAACTGCTGGGCTTTATTGAAACTTAAAGTTATTCTCAAGTTAGCAGGGTTCATATTTGTTTCGAATTTGTTTGGATCGAATAAGGTTTAAACAGTTCTTCAGTCAGTCTGCAGAAGTCATAATAGCCGTCTTGTATACGATGTAGTTTTTTAAAATTAATATGTATCCAGTTGTTGTTTAGATCTTGACTTATATTAACCCATTTTACTGTTTAGAATATTTCATTTAGGATTACTGTAAGATCACTGTTTGTATTGTTAATAGGATGGCATAGTTCAATAGATAATAGATAAATAGTTCAAAAGTTACAAGCATATTTTTAAATATTTTAATAAAATTTATGCATCTTATAAATATAACAAAGCTGCAAAATACACTACAGGGCCTTATTATTATGAAAAATCAGTTGATTTAACCAAGCTCACAATAGCTGTGAGCCCCCCAAAGTTCATTTTGAAACTAACCCTATTAATATTTTTAATAATTACCTTTACCCAGACCTAACGAATGATTTTTAACTAACCAATGGCTAAACAATAGCGATATGCAGTTCTTTCAAAATCAAGTTAATTTCGCCGTTTCATGCGCTACAACCGGATTCAGAGTTTCTTACGTTCATCACCTTAATCATCCAGATCCTTTGTTAAAATCTATTTACCAGTTTCATTTATATTATCAAGTGAGACGGGTGTTGTCTGAACTTCAGGTACCGTTGCCCACAGACAAAAGCTTTAATCCCTTTAGTAATGGCTTTGACAAGAAAGCATTTCAAAGGTGAATTCGAAACTGATTCCAAAATGACTTTAGTTAAAAACTAGACCACAATCATAGAATGGGAACTTTTTATAGATACCCTGTGGGTAATTTATACACATGGCTTTACGTACCGGGATTTACATAATTTAGTCGCAACAGTCAAGTACCCTTACTTTATATCAGACAAAATCATGCTAAAGCATAGAGTACATTTATCTTAAAAACGTCAAGCAAAGTTACACAAAGTGGAGTAGAAAGGCTGAATAAATCTATTCGCACTTATGCCTGGTTGGTTCTTGGGTCACATGCACAAACATGCAACAATATTATAGGGGAGGGTACTAGCTTTGATTCTAAGAAGCAGTTTTTAATTAATGTCAAAGATTCCATTAATTCGGCAGTTGATTTGCCTGTGAGTATCAAAAGATATCAAAACATTAAAGTACGTTAGATCAAAAGTAGATTATGTAATTGGTTTAGGATTGTATATGTTGCCCTCCGACCTTCAACTTCGCATAGGAACAATATCAAACTACAATAACAATACTGTTATCGCCTACCCCCAATTTCATATAGGATACAAACCTACTGTGAATGAACATGGTTTAACTCCACAACCACCTCCGTTAATATTACCTCAACCATCTCCACAACAATTACCCCAACAGACTGAACCAACTGTCATTGATCATGGGGTTTGAAGTCTAACACTTACAGGAGGTTTGTTGTTAGCAGGGTTATTTGGGATTTATTATTTTCAGTAACACTACCAATAATATTATAAACAATGACCAAAGATGCGCGGACGCCCAGGCAACAACTTTAGAAGCGGTCATAAATATCCATGAAAACACAGAACCCAATATACCTGGAAGAGTGTCTAAAAGTTTGTCACCCATGTGTTTCATTAAAGTAGCAATGTTTTGTAATGTTTTCTTAATCCAGTCTTTAACTGGTGTTTTATGTCCACCTTAATGCCGCCACTGCTAAGGCCTACTGCTCTAGTTAAAGCTAAGATTAGTGTACTTATAGCTGAGCGTTCAGTATAAATATCGGGGAGCCTCTTTTGAATCGTCTATTTTACATCCAAGTTTAAGTTCAAGTCATCAGCCTCTACTAATTTTCTTTTTGTCTTTCTATTTCTTTGTCAAGCTCATCGAGCTTGGCTAAGTTCAACATTGTCTCCCCTCTCACAGATTGTAATGCTTGATACAAACCTTGAAGTTCACACAAAGGTATTGAAGACCAAGGTTGGTCTACACTAGTTTCTAATAAGTTTTTTTTACTTCTGTGTGTACTTCTAAGGCAGAATCCGACAATTTATGAAGACCTATCTATTCTGAATTTGGTAAAGCTGAGTATATGTTGTAATGAACTACTGCCTATTTTCGTCTTGTAGGTTCTAAAAGTCCCAATGATCCTAACACAGTCACTCAATCGATTGTGATGGCTCAGTCATCTGTTAACATTGAAAGGTGTCTGCTAGTTGTGTCGAGGTCCTCATCGTCAAAGAGATTTAAACACTTCATCAGTGATTTCACCTCCTTCAGCCATTTGTTTTATTTATTTTGTTTAGTTACTTAAAAATGCAGAACTACTGGAGCTTGTTAGACCCTACATGTAGGCTGAGAACATCTTTAGGCCAAAAAGGAGATAGGACTACTGTAATTATTAGGAACAATCTAAGTAGCATATAGCCTAATCAATTATTGATTGTTATATTTCCTAATCTCAGCACTGATGACCTAATTCTTCCAAGAAGCCCTAAATTGTCATTTAATATTAGTCTGAATTCTACCACTGACCCTAACACTTTGGGTATCAATCTCGGCAGAACTATAGTTAAAAGAATGGCTATTAAACTTGATGGTCGGGAAATCCAAAGTATCGACAACGCTGGTGTTTTGTTTTGTTACACAGATTTTTGGTTGAGTAAATATGAAAGGGAAGATTTAATTTGTCAGGGGATTCAAACCTCCAATGTGGCAAAACTTCGAATCAAAGCTGGTGATGCTTCTGATGATGAACGAAAGGAAAATGTAATAGCTGCGGTATACAAAAACAGGTTTTATTTTCCACTAGATTTTGAACTGTTACATAGTAATTTGCCATTCCATCATGGATCATTTAATGACAGGTTGTCTTATGAAATTATTTTCAATGATTACTCACATGTAATAATTAGTTCTGACAAAACCGCTAGCTATACTGTGTCAGGTATTGCACTTGAATAATATGAAATAGTCACGCATTGTGAACTCAGTACGATGATCAGAAATCAATACTACAAACTAGCAATTTACTATGACAGGATCCTGCATTATAGGCAGTTTAATAAAGACCTACAAGAACCCATTTAGGTTTTGCGTTTTGCGGATGACGTTTGTGTATTGGCTGGAGTGGGGCGGAAGCTTGGGCGGCTCGTGCGGAAGCTTGACACCACCTCCGGGGCCTATTATTATTATTATTATTATTATTATTATTATTATTATTATTATTATTATTATTGAGGATTTTTATAGCGCACTTATCTCGCCATAATAGACCAGACTCTATGCGCTGGCTGATACAGGATTTAACTCAAACCGCCTGAGACACACACCCGCAGGTTTTGGGCACATGGTCTAATGCCCGGTGTGACATCGTCACAGTTCCTAGTATCTTAGCTGGGCTGGGAGCGAATGGGAGCATTCTGATTGGTCGACGCGTTACAAAATTCGACGCATGCGCACAGTGCTATCATAGTCTTCGTAAGGGTTAGGGTTAGGGTTTGGGTTAGAGTTAGAATTTAGGGTTAGGGTTAGGGTTTGGGTTAGGGTTAGGGTTATGACGCCTAAGAACTTCGTAAAAAAGCCGGCCCGACATGACCTGGCGCATGCGCAAAGGCGCTCGGATAAACTAGGATACCCGGAACTTGAAGGATGTGACACCGGGCAACTGAACACTATCCTGGCCAGCCAGGGATGGGGGAGAAGGACCAAGTGCATGCTGGGTTTGTTCTTGTTACCGACACTCACACGTCTAGGACATGAGCGTCAGGATCTTTAAAGTCCGTTATGATGGAATGTATGTGACACACAGACTAGACCTTGTTTTATACACTCATCCAAAGGAGTAGGAAACGGGAGTAAAGTGTCTTTCCCAGGGACACAACACAATGGCCCGGACAGTGCTCGAACCCGGGACCTTCAGATCCGCAAGCCAAAGCACTACCATTAGACCACCGTGCCTCTCTATGGGGTGGAAGTAAGTGCAGAAGGGGCCAGAATGATGACCAGAGGCACTAATGGCATCAGCATGGACATCAAAATCCAAGGCCAGTCCCTCAACACGGTGCTTAGCTTCAAATATTTAGGAGCCATTGTATCAGACAATGGATCCTGATGGGAGGTCCTCTCCAGGATTGCATGGACAGCTGCTGCCCTGAAAAGATTGAAGCCCATTTGGAAAGACGGAACCATCGGTCTACATTCCAAGGTGGGGCTGCTGCGCTCCGTTGTCATCTCCATCTTCCAATATGCTTGGGAGACCCTCACGGCAGATCTACAACGAAGAGTGCAGGGCATGGAGATGGGGTGCTGCAGGAGACTTCTGGCCATTTCCTGTGCCGGGCACGTCTCCAACGGCGAAGTCCAACAGACCATCACACAGGCCGTTGGACAAAACGGTGGCATGCCCGCAATGGTGAGGAGACGGAGACTCTGATGGTGTGGCCACATGGCCAGAGCATCGGGCCTTGCAGGGACCATCCTGCAGAGCACGGTGCAGGGAGGCAGGGAGGGGAGGGAGATGTAGAGAGAGGTGTGAGGACAACATTCGAGAGTGGACTGGCTTGACACTGAGCAAGGCGATGAGGGTTGCCGGGGATGGAGAAAGATGGAGTGCGCTGGTTAAACGATCATCTGTGGTGCCCCTACGACCTTCGAGTTACTGGATAGGATAAGATAGATGTAGGTATTAGTGTTTGGCAACTCACACAAAAATATAACTCTATTTTAAAGGACTTCCAGGAACATTTAAAATCTGTCATTTTATTTTATAATAAAGATCGTGACAGCTTTGACATGTGTTTAAAATACAATGTAATTGAATTAAAAAAATAAAAAAATAAATTGAAAGAGCAACTTAAAAAACATGAACATGCAAAATTAATTCTTAAAACTACTCAACCAATTAATTAAAAATACTTCTGTAAGTAGGAAATTTACTTTTTTTTAAAGTTACCTAGTAAGTCAAATTAAGTCAACAGTAAGTTAAAAAGTCATCTTATAAATAAGTTATCTAACTTATCTAATTTACATATCTTGTTAAACATCATTCCTGCGGACATAAATATATATTGTTGTTGGCATTATAATTATACAATAGGTGTGTCACATTATAAGACCACATATCTCTTCTAGAGATCATCAGTATGTCTGGTACAGAGAGAGAGAGAGAGAGAGAGAGAGAGAGAGAGAGAGAGTGCTCGCTTGCTGGCTTTTATGACCCAGACTGAGTTTGTCAAAAATGAGAAGGTGACTAGAGCAGACAAGACAGATAGAGATAGAAAGAGTGAGAGAGAGAGACTGGCAGTGACCCATTAAGGTAAGCTAGGTTTTGGGGTGAGGAGTGAGGTAGGCTACTTAATATTAAGCTCTCTATTTAAGCAAACAAAGGAGCAACTTTAAAAAGGAAGAATAATATTATACAGTTTTGTAATACTGAAAATGTTTAGTGTAGTGCTAAATTTTGTTAATGTTTATTTGTGTTTAAATCAGATTAAACATTTGCTTCAAACATGTACATTGTTTCACTGTGATCACTTTCATCATCTAATGTCAAATCAACAGTCATTTAATAATTCAAGACTTGAGTCAATTGTTTTAGTCCATGAGAATAAGCAATCTCAAATACATTTTGTCATTCCTATGAGAAAATAAATTAAATATACACAAGACTTCCAAACATGCCTGACTGTAAATGTTGGCACACAATTTCACCTTGCCACTTGCTGCTAATCCCCTTGTTTAACTATACAAAAGAAGGGTAGGTTTCATGCCTAGACATAAGTGCATAAGCTCAGTGTATAGAATATATATTTATTAGCTATCAGTGAAAGATTAAATAGCAGTAATAGTCTAGTAGTTAAGAACTTCAACTGGCAATTCGGTCGAGCTGAGGAGTTGTGAGTTCGACTCTGGGTTTCCACCAATGTTTTTTATATTATAAAATTAATTTATTTGTAAGTGAGTTTAAGCGAGTGTCGTTTGTGTGTCTCTGTGCATAGTATATATAGTAGTAAACTCCCCAGATAAAAGTGCCACATCCTGGAAAAAAATGAATGAATTATAAGGTTACCTAAAAATGTGTGCTTGTGTGTTGGAATAAATAATATTTAGGAAACCCCAGATTATATATATATTTGAATAAGTGTGCGTGCTCACAACAGGCTAGTATAGTTTTTGGGTCCAGGCTTTCTGAGTGCATGAGAAAATGTCAGCTGGAATAGTAAACACTCATATTTATGTACTATTAAATCCTGCTCTAGTGCACATGCCAACCAAAGGAGAAGAATACACAGACTGTCCAAGGCTTGATTTCTACTAGTGTAGGACAATCTATAAATTTACTATTGGCTTGGCAAGTGCTCTTTTTTTTATTCCCACATTCTCTTTCTCCCGTTTTTTATCTTTCTTTCCCTCTTTCTCTGTATGTGTGAGGAAAAGTAAAAAGATGTATTTTTTTAGAATAACAGAACCTAATTCAAAACATAATTTAGATGCTTTAAAATATTACATAATTTTAAAAAATAGGGCAATTAAGGAATGAGTAAATGGTGTGACGTTAAGATCCTCAAAAAACTCATATTGTAAGAGAAAAGAGAGAGGCTGAGACTTTATGGCGTAGGTTTGTCAGTATTTCTATCTCCCTCCTCCTCCTTCTCCCTTCTTCTCCTCCTCCTTTTCTTCTTTTTCTTCGTCATCTACTTCCTAGTTGGCTGAGACTTTATGGCGTAGGTTTGTCAGTATTTCTATCTCCCTCCTCCTCCTTCTCCCTTCTTCTCCTCCTCCTTTTCTTCTTTTTCTTCGTCATCTACTTCCTAGTTGCGGTCACAGTCATAAAAGTCAAACTCTCCATGCCCCCTGCGTCATCCAACAGTCGATATGAAAAATGAAAAATAAAACACACACGCACACACACACACCCACCCACACGTTTTTGTAAAAACGACATTCTGATGACTGTTGTGAAAAAACAGGGATTTTTTTGACACACTTTTCATTTTCGTGACATTATTTTGACATTTTCAAATTTTTGAACCTATCCCTAACCCTAACCCCTAACCCAAACACTAACCCTAACCCTAACCCTTAACCTAACCCTAAGCCTAAAACAGCTGTAACTCTACCGGAACTCTATTTTGACGTCAAAATAGGGCAGCCTTCCAAAAAAGTCAAAAGAAACCATGTGGAGTTCCATGAGTGTGTCACTGTAACGTCGTTTCTACATGCCCACCCACACACCCACCCACACACACACACACACACACACCCACACGCACACACACAAACACACACACACACACACAAGCTGACACCTGAGCGATGTTTTCATTCAAACGCATATTCAGTATTCAGTCGAACTCAATATTTCAGTTTAACGAAATAATTCATTTTACAGTCTCTTCAGGTGCATGTGCATTATGTGTAAGCTTACTCAAGCGAATAAGCACAATGTAGACTACGAAAAAAAACAACTAAACCACTCTTTTTGTAAACAGGTTTTAATGTGGCCGTTCAAACAGGTTTTATTCATACAACCAGATATATTTAGCATTATAGGCTTACAGTGTACACATAGCATGCCTGTGTCAACTTACCTAGGCTTCAAAAATACAATGAAATGAAATAAATATGACAGAAAATGGGTGTTGAAGAAGGAGAAGAAGAAGAAGATTAGATATTGAATGTTTATAGAGTCCAGTGGACTGTAAAGGGCCGAATCAGGACCACACAAAACTGTTCAAAATCAGACTAGAATGTTAACATTTAAAAAGAAAAGATTAAAGATTTACATAAAACTAGCATTACTGACACTATTTTACTAAGTAAACAAACAAGATGATATGACCTATATGCCATAAAATAAACCAACATAACGTAAAAATGTAAACAGGTTTTGACCATAGCAAACTTTAAAAATCCTATTAAAAGGTATTGAACAAAAATATCTTTCTCTCTCATCAACCAAAACATCACATTCAGACATAAAATGGCGGACGGAAAAGGGTTTGTCACTTGCAAAGCACAACGATGGTTCTCCTTTCAAAAGGAAACTATGGGGGACATAAGTATGCCCAAAATGAAGGCGAGCCAAAACAGTTTCTTCTTTGTGAGTGGACGCAAAGTTAGGCAAAGGAGCAGACAAACCTGGAAGAATTTGAAATAATTTGTTATTGATTTGATTACACCATTCGGTCTGCCAGGAGCTGTTTACAATAATCTTAATTTTCCTTCAGAGATTTTTCAGTTTGTTCCGTACTCTGATCTGCGTTGTATGACTGGCTCTTATTGTAAACGGTGAAGAGCATCTTTAGCCGCTTTATTTACAGCAATATTGCCGCGGATGCCTATGTGACTATAAATCCACATAAAACTATCTTTTTACCCTCAAAAACAAGATGTGTGTGGATATCATGGATCTCAGTCTGCCAGAAAAGCTTGCGATATTATTCTTGTGGAAAAAACCTGGAGTGCAGACAGTGAATCGGACATGATTAAAAAGGAGGATATTTTGGACTGATAAACGTGTTTCAAAGCTAAATGAATTGCCTTGAGCTCAGCTGTATAAACAGAACAAAAATCAGGTATATCCTGTTGCAAAGGCTGGCCGAGGTGTTTCACAGAGACCGACGCAGCAGCAACTGCATCTTCTTTCTTCGACCCGTCCGTAAAAGGTTTTTCGTATCCTTTATACAATGAACATTGTTCTAGGTGAAGTTGCTTATAAACAGCTTCGGAAGTGTCGTTCTTTTTGAAGGATGTGAGATTAAAGTTGATAATAATGTTAAGGAGGTTCCAAGATGAGAGTACAGTTAGTAATTGGTCATCATTATCAGAGTCAATATTTATGCTTGCAGTATCAAAGTTAGGACGTATTCTGATACCAAAAGGAGGAACTTCTGTCGTTTTGTTGGAGTATTTAATTGTAAATAATGGGTTTAGGACACAATTGTAAGCGGGATTTTCAGGGTTTGCCTTAAGTTTTAGAAAATAGTTCATGGCGAGTTGAATCCTGCGGATCTCTAAGGCAGGCTCACCAGCCTCAGTAAAAATACTTTCTTTCGGGGAAGTGCGAAACGCCCCAGGCAGATTCGAAGACCTTGATGATGGATTGGATCCATGGCTTTCAGATAGGCTTTCCTAGCATTATGATGCTACTATAATCCATTTGTGAGCGTATCAAAGAACGATAGAGGTGGAGAAAAGTTGTTTTGTCTGCTCCCCAGTCTGTGTGGCTGATAACTTTCAAAATATTAAGACCTTTTTGGCAATTTACCCTCAGGTATTTACTATGTGGTAGAAAAGTAAGTTTGCTTTCAAAAATAATACCCAAAAATGTAACTTATTTAGAAACCTTGATGGGTTGGCCATAAACATGAAGAGAAAGATTCAAAACCGGGTTCTGTTTGCGATAAAAATGAATGCATTCAGTTTTAGAAAAAGAACATTTTAAAGCCGTTAGCAGAAGAAGAGGATGATGGTGATGATGATGATGATGATGATGATGATGATGATGATGATGATGATGATGATGATAATGCTGCTGCTGCTGATGATGATGATATTATGATGATGATAATGATGAAAAAGACTAAAAACAGGAGCAGAAGGAGGCGTGAGAAGAGCAAGAGGAGGGAAGGAAATAATAAGATTTAGTCAGGTTAGGAACACGCATATGAAAGGGAACAAAAACAATGGACCTCCTAGTTTATAATCAACCACCCTTAGTGTAAACTAAAAGATACATTTGGTGTAACATACATGTAAATGTATTTATTGATAATTCGCAGATGACAGGTCTATATCTCAATATTCCTAATATTTTCAACGCCATTATGTTCTAGATCGTAAAAAAACCCAAAAAACCAAAAAAAAAAACGAAAAAAACACGACTAATCTACTTAAATTCAAAACATCGCAACTTGCATTGTAAATTTGCATTCATATTTTCTCCTACATTTATAAAAGGTTTTCACATTCTCTATCCTCA
>CM072514.1:13870714-13904090 GCA_036898135.1 Oncomelania hupensis | reverse complement strand
GGTCTGAACAAGCAGTTTGTATGCAAGTCTACTTGGATAATCTACATCATTGGTGAGGAGTCTGGAGAAGAGGATGCTAAGGAGTCTGAAGAAGATGGAAATCATTTTTTGGATACCATTGATCAAAACGATCAAAAACAGCATTGTAGAGCAAACATTTGAAAGGATTTGCATATTTAGGTTGGCAAAGAATGAAATAACTGAAATATTTCAACGAATCGAAATATGTGCCAAAACAAGTCCTGAGTAGGAACAGGTCAGATAAGTCAAAGAGCACATCAATGACAACTTGTAACACAGTGCACGTACCTTTGATCGAGCCATTATCATCGTAAACATTCTTGCATCCGTTTTAAACAATTTTCTATCATATCCATGTCCACAAAAGAAACAATATTTGGAAATGCATTGCCAAATTCAAGTCCAAACCTTTTTCTTTCAAATGTCGTCTGGTCTATAGGTGTTTACTTCCGGATGATAGAAGTAAAGGATATATTTGTTTCCGGTTGATTGGTTTCGTATTTCGATAATTAATTTATGAAAATTTCAGCAAATGTTTATTTGCTTTTGAGAAAACTATTCTGGCATTTGGTAATTATATCATTTGTTCATTTGATCATTAATTTGTATAGATATTTTTTTATGGGGTTGAAACCACTGATCTATTTAGTTCAGTGGGTTGAAACCAGTGCCACAGCTCATGCAGTCCCCATCACCCCGCATCCCCACACTATCAGTCCACTAATATAGTTCCTATTCCACCTCCTGTATAAATTATTAATCTAAATCAGCAACGAAGGGAGGCACGGTGGTCTAATGGTAGTGCTTCTGCTTGCGGATCTGAAGGTCCCGGGTTCGAGCCCTGTCCGGGCCATTGTGTTGTGTCCCTGGAAAAAGACTCTTTTCTCCCGTTTCCTAATCCTTCGGATGAGAGTATAAACCGAGGTTTAGTCTGTGTCGCATGCACTCCATCATAACGGACTTTAAAGATCCTGACGCTCATGTCCTAGACGGATGAGTGCCGGTATCAAGAACATACCCAGCATTTGGTTGCAGAGTCCTCAATAAGCTGAGCCCCCAACAAAAGAAGAAAAAGAAGAAGAACCACTGATCTATTTTGGGCCACAGCTCATGCAGTCCCCATCACCCCGCATCCCCACACTATCAGTCCACTAATATAGTTCCTATTCCACCTCCTGTATAAATTATTAATCTAAATCAGCAACGAAATTAGGAGGGGAAAATGCTGTTATTATGTGGAAGCTTATCGTGTTAATAGTAACATGCAATTAAATCTATTTTGGAAAAGATCACAAAACAACTTGGAATTATTGCATGATTTATATATCTTTATCTCCCTCACTTTTTATCTACTTTTTTTTTTTTTTTTTTTTTTGCAAATTAACAGGGACATTTTAATTGATTAATGTTATTTTACTTTATTTCAATGTACAGTTGATTTATTGATTTATTAGATTTTGTTGCGTTTGTTTTGTTTTTGTTGTTGTGGTTGTTGTTTTTGTGGTTGTTGTTATTGTTGTGGTTGTTTCCCATTTTATTTTTGGAGGTGGGTGGGGAGGAAGTTAGGATGTTGATCACGCAGTCTTCTTCCTTCTATTATATATTTCTCTACCTCCGCCCCTCTCCCAATCTTCAGCTTTTTCTCTCGCCTTCCCTTCTTCTCTCTCCGCACTTTGAGACAGTTGAGTTTACTCACAACTTTATCGGTGACGGAATGGCGCAATTCAAGGTCTGATTCATGGCTGTTCAAGACTGTGCGCTTTATTTAGTCTACCGAACATGTTGCCAAGAACGATCACTCGCCACCCAAGTTGCAGGAATAAGTTCCTTGTCAGTCAGTGCTTGGAAACATTACGTGTTATGGTTGAGCTGCCTGCTTGTCTTTTGGCCTAAATGCTGTCCTAAAATGTGGTGTATGGTGTTAAAACAAACGCAACAGATGCTGTTCAGAAGGATAGTGAGCTGCTTGTGGTGACTGTTTAGATTAAGAAAGGTGGGTTTCAGTTTTACAATAGCAGTGGCTCATAACCATTATTTACACTATTATTGGAACAAGTGTGAGATGATCGACATTGATTCAGTTTCATCTTCCTGTTATAAATATATCCATAAGCAAGATGCATTGTTTCTAGGCAAAATGGATTTTCGAAGTGCTAAAGTATTGCTACTGATATTGTTGTTGTGGTAAACTGTCAATTAGTCTAGTCAGTTCAAGATGTATGCTTTACAATTTATGCAATTTATTGTAGTTGATACAATTCAATTCAATTCAACAAATATGTATTACCTCTCACAAGGAATTATGACAGGCACTTGATCGCTAAAATAAAACAAAATAAAAATAAAAATGCACGTAAAAAATTAAACATGGTATATAATGTAATATTTGTTTAAAATCTTTACCACATGTACCAGTGTAGGATACGATTATATATGGACAAACTAATACACACCCACACTATTAATTTATGTAGTAAATTATGTAATAAAATGTTAAACAAATTCTCACAGAAGAGGCTGTTTCCATCTAATCACAAATACAGCCAGGGTACAGTTATCACATATTATACACACACTCACAAACACACACATGCACACACGCACATGCTTTCATATAAACATTACACAAAAAGGTTTACGAGCAAGGTATCACAGTCCCATAAAACAATGAAATTAAAGTTAAACTGCACTTACAACCAACATTTGTACACATTTAATATTTAATTTGAAAACGATACATATGATATATAATATATATACACACATCTAACCTAATTTCGCGTTCCCTCCCCCCCCTTCCCCTCTGCCCATCCTCCTTCTGCTTCATCAAACCACACACGCACAACCGCACGCACCCTTACACAAGCCCCAAGCAGAGCCATTAGCGCGTCATGTTCGAGTTGATCAGGGCCACGGCAGAGGGAAGAAAACTGGATCGGTAATGTACTGTGCGTGTCTTAAGGCTCCTGAGGCGTTTCCCAGAAGGTAGAAAGAATAATAAAGTTAAGCTGAAAGCCATATATCATGTAATGTATTGATGATTTTAAAAATTAAAAAAAAGTAAATTCACCAATTCTAGTAAGAAGAATGCATTAATGATATTAATGCAGCTGGGGTAATTACTTATGAAGTTATTGTGGCTAAATTTTATCATGTTGTTTAAGAGCACTCAATCCTTTTCTTCATCTTCTTCTCTCTATATTTTGGTTCATTTATTGTTTACTTCTTTGCTTGTGAGAAGGTTGTTTTAATTTGTATTTTTAAAAATAATATTTTTATTTTTTAAATTTGTGTGTGTGTGTCACTGTGGGTGTGCGTGTGTTTGTGTGTGTTACTCACTGTGTGTAGATCAATGGTTTCTCACTTCTGAAATAATCTCTGTGGTTTTTGAGTACAGAATTCATATAATGTGTTGTGCTTTGTTTTTGTTTTTCAGATCAGACATCAAAATGGCAGGAGGACCACCTGTGCTTCCCCCAGAAATTACGACTTTGTCTTTTTTCTTCAGCAACTTTAGAAATAGTGATGAGGTAATGTTTGTTTGTATTTTTTGTTTGTGTTAAATATTTACATGTTTACTAATGTTGGTTTTTATTGTGAAAACAAAAAATAAATTCACAAGGAAGAAGTAAAAAAACTAAAGTATACAAAATTTATAGTTTATGCATAACTTTTTTGTACTTTATAAGAATAAAAGAACTGCTTTCTTTGTTTACTGATTATTTGAACTGATCTGTCATTAGGAAAAAGCTCTATATTATTATTATTATTATTATTATTATTATTATTATTATTATTATTATTATTATTATTATTATTATTATTCAGTTGTGTAAAGCAAAGAAAATCAGTGGTTCAAGATAGCAGGAAATCTGCTGGTGTCGTCATTTTCAGGATATTAAACTTTAGTGAAGTTCATAGGAAAACTCTCTTCCTATTGAGAAAAAAAAGAAAGGAGGACTGCTTCTCATGTCAGAATGATAAGGATTTCAGCTTCAGCACACAAAAAATGGCTGGTTTTAATAATGATAATGGTTATCCTATCCTATCCCGTAACTTGGAGGTCGTCGGGGAAACACAGATGATCGTTTAACCAGCGTACTCCATCTTTCTCTGTCTTTCACAACCCTGATGGCTTCGCTCAGTGTCAAGCCAGTCCATTCTCGAGTGTTGTCCTCCCACTTCTTTTTTGGTCTCCCTCTTCTTCTATCTCCTTGCACAGTGCCTTGCAGGATGGTCTTTGCAAGGCCTGATGATCTGGTGACGTGGCCATTCCATTGGAGTTTCCGTTTCTTCACCACTGTGAGCAGGTCATCATGTTGTCCAGTGGTCTGATACAATGGCTCCTAAATATTTGAAGCTATTCACTGTGTTGAGGGATTGGCCTTGGACTTTGATGTCCGTCTTGATGCCATTGGTGTTGTTGGTCATCATTTTGGTCTTCTCTGCACTTATTTCCATTCCATAGGCTCTGGAGGTGGTGTCAAGCCTCTGTACCAGCTGTTCAAGTTTTTGTTCCTCTCTAGCCAATCCATCAATGTCATCCACAAAACGAAGGTTAGAGGTTGCTCTACCCACTGTGCTGACTGTGCCTTAGTGATCTGCAAGAGCATCTGACATGATGCGCTCTAGCAGTGTTCTCTCCACCAAAAAAAAAAGAGAGTCCTTGGGAATCCCAGGTATAAAATTTTAAGAGTCCTTGTGCAAATTTTGTGAGTCCCCAAATCGGAAAAAAAAAAAGAAAAAACAAGTCCAAGCCTCAACTTTTTTTTTTTTTTTTTAACTTTGTTAAAGCGTCACATTAGTTATCATAATCATATAAAACCATAAAACCAAAAAATTAAAAAATGTATTAAATGTTTATTTAAGCCTGAGTCGCTTGGTTGCTGCAAACTCCTTCAGAGCACCCTGCACAACAGCTTCCGTATTTTCGATAATGACAGGATCTGTACTTGATGTTACTGTGGATGAACGGGTTTTGGACACAGTCAACCAAGTCAGAAGTGACATGATCGTGTATGATAGAACCAAAGAATGGATTCACGCATGCGATTTTTAAGGATGACAACCCCTGACACAATCTGTCTTTAATCGTCTGCAGTGGCAGTCTCGGTTGGGTTCTGATTCTGATTATGCCGTGAATTAGTTCGCCACTCGTTGGTCGTATTTTTGAGTTCAGCGATTTGAAAAAAATGTGCACATGCGTCAAGAGGACGCACACATGCAAATTTTTCTGCCCTTTATTTTTCATATTTTGTGCGTAATTGACGCACTACTGTGCGTAATCGGGAACACTGGCTCTAGGAAGATGTTGAAGAGTGTTGGAGAGAGGAGGCATCCTTGATGCACACCAATTGTTGTTTTGAACCAATTTCCGATTGCGCTGTTATGGAGGACTGCACTGGTAGCCTTGTCATACAGGCTTTGATAACTTCAATAATTTTAGGGCTGATGTTGTACACTCTCATGATTACCCACAGAGCTGCATGCCAGACTCGGTCAAACATCTTCTTGAAGTCTATGAACACATGATATAGATGTTGTTTGTGCTGTAGGTATATCTCGCAGATTATTCTGAGGTTGAAAATCTGTTCAGTGGTACTTCGCCCTGCCCTGAATCCTTATCAACTTCAATTATTTATACATATATCATAACATTGAATTGTGTTGTCCTAGCGTTTTGTATTGTGGTGTGGTGTGGTATTATGTTTATTGTATTGGCATGCATTGTACTCAGAGTGAAGAATCCATGTTTGTGTTTTTACAGGCAGCAGACTATGTGATGAGCAATAACCGAGGACCAGGCACGTTTCTCTTACGACCAAGCACACGTAATCCCTCTGTTCTTACACTCACCATAAGGTAAGCCAAGTAGATAGCATTGTCAGTGTCCCTAGTCATCCACTTTGCAGTGTTGAGTACAGCCAATTTTGCTCATGACAGGAACTTTTTCAATCATCACCATCATCACCACCATCTTCATCATCATCATCATCATCATCATCAACATCATCATCATCATCATCATCATCATCATCATCATCACCATCATCTTCATCATCATCATCATCATCATCATCATCATCAATATTGCCTCCAGTTGGGCTGTTGGGTATTGGGGAAGCCGACGGAGCGATTTTTGTGACTTTCAGCACTTCAGTCTGTCTGTTGATAGGCAGTGTGACATGTCCTGCTCTGTCCATGTTTGTGACTTTCAGCACTTCAGTCTGTCTGTTGTTAGGCAGTGTGACATGTCCTGCTCTGTCCATGTTTGTGACTTTCAGCACTTCAGTCTGTCTGTTGTTAGGCAGTGTGACATGTCCTGCTCTGTCCATGTTTTGACATCATCTGATCGTTAGTTCTTGTTCATGGCAGACGATTTGCAGCATTCTGCGGTTGTATTTCATTTAAAATCCCGGATGCACTATTCCTTCAGGTGATTTTTTCCTGCCCATTCTGTTGTTACTGTACACGGTTATGGTACACTGTTACGAACCAACAGAACGGACAGGGCCTAAGCAGTATTATCTTGATGCAGAAATGATCAACTTTCTGTGAAAAAAGATTGCCCAATGATCACTATTTAAGTTTTACATCAAATTATCGTTTACAGAGTATCAAAACACTTTACGCTATACTGTCCTGAACACAGAAATTTGTGAATATCTGTACTGTTTTAGTGTTTATTTTAAATTAACTATCTGTGTGTTTATTGATCTAACAATTATGTAGTTTATCTTTCAACAATTTTTATTATGTAAGTCTGTTAGACATTGTTTTAGTTTTAATTACACATTTATGTTGCTGTTGGGAGCTGTTTTAACTCTTTGCCTGCCAGGCATGATTCCACGTTTGTGCCAGACATTTCTCTGGCACCGGAAAGAAAGTTCAGTACTTTAGGCATTTAAGCTACTGTTCTTTCAATAATAGTTGTTAAATAGACATATTTCATATCAAATTAAAGGTAAAAGAGTGAAGAATAAGAAAAAAAAACACAAAAATGTTAATTTGATTATGTTATTATTGAAATATGTGTTTTGAAAGCATCTTGATCTTTTTGAAATGATAAAATAAAAAATTAAAATTTCTACATACCACAGTGATAAAAAAAATCTGGAGGAATAATTCCAATCACTGAATCAGCTTCACACACCAGAAAGAAAATTTATTTAGGATCAAAATACACTTTACAGTTTGAAATTATATTGATTATTAGCAGAGTTTGACACACTGTCGATTGTGCCCATCACAATGCTTAGTAAAATGCACAAAAAACACTCTAAAAATGAATCAATTGGAAGAAACCTCGCGCGTGTCGATCAAGAACGAAAGTAGAAAGAGTTATCTTTCTTTGGTTAAAATAAAACTTGGTTTGGACTGCGCAAAAAAACGGAATGAAACGGAATACTGAAATCGACGATATATCGTAGATTGGCAAAAACATGGCGGCTCAGATCGACGATATATCGTCGATTGGCAGGCAAAGAGTTAACAGACAATGAAGTTATTAACGTAGTGTAGTGTAGCATAGTGTAGCGTGTTGTTTTGTATTGTGATGGTTTTAATTTTATATCAGTATTTTGTCATTCTGAAGTCTTTTGTATTGTGTTGTATTGTATTGCATTGAATTGTATTGTTTACATTTATGTGTTGCAGCGTTGAGCACAGTGTGGCAAGACATGTCAACGTACAGCGACAACCAGACAGTCGTAGCACCTCAGGTTACAGTTATTTCGTCATTCCTGAACGTCAGTTCTCAACGTTCCATGACCTGTACGCCTACTACTCCACCAACGCCATCTGCAACATGGAACAGGTCAGCAACGTCAAACTGCTCAACCCTATCAGCCGCCATCCCCCTTCCCAGCCCACACAGCGCACACAGTCGCAGCGTTTGGTGTCACTAGCTCATAACAGTGTGTCAGCGGAGGAGATCCCACCTCTGCCCCGCCGGAGTTCCAACAACAGCTCCAGCAGCAACGCCCCTCCCCTCCCCAGCGTGGATACCAGATGGGAACGCCTCTCTCTGGACAGCCAGGGCAGCGAAACTCCCCGCACCTCCAGCAGTAGCAACGGCTCTGGCACGTTGAGGGGAGCAGAGGGAGGAGCTGATTCCTCTTATTTTGCCCCGGGAAGCCCCGGCTTCAGCCTAGAGAGCAGAGATATCTGCGCTATACCGGAGGACAGGGACTTGCCCATCTTAGCTGAATCCTTTCAGGCCCCCAGTCCGCCTCTCCCTGCACCAGCAACACTGTCCAGGAAAGATTTGAAGAAACGCCAGAAGGAGCAAGAAAAGCTGGAGAAACTGAGAAAGAAGGAGGAGAAAAAGGCCGCCAAGGAAGCGAAGAAGAACAAAGGGAGGAATGCCAAGATGGACCCTGATTGGGGATGGTGTCGACCTCCGTTGCCCATACCAGCTGTGACGGAGAATGGCGATGATGAATCGCCGTACTACAGCAGTCCCAGGCCCTACACAAACCACCTGGAGGACCTGAAAAAAATGCTGCGAGAGTCGGAGATCTGTGACTGTGGTCTGCGCATGGTGGATGCTGAGCTAGTGGCTGGTTGGACCGTCCATCGCAGCAGAGAAAGCGCCACGTTCAAACGTGTTTTCTATCAGCACGAAGACGGCAATACGACCTGGGCGTTCCCGTCATCCATCGCTGAGCTGCTGACTGTCCAACAGGTGGAGTTCATCGTCAGTCTGAACAATGACGCGGGTCAGGAAATCCCACCGCTGGTGTTGCGCCGGCATCAGCTGATCATGCAGCGCGCCCATGAAGAAAGACAATCGGTATATCAACCGACAAAAAGCTCCAGGTCCAGTTTCAATTCATCAGATCCCCGCTGATCTGACGATGTGCTGAACACAGGGGATCACCAGCTATCAGGGGCATGACTGTGGTGAGAAGCACCAGGTGGTGTTTTTGTATACGTGTGTGTCCCTGTGTGTACAGTGATGAAGGAGTGCCCAGTGGGAGCGCACTAGGGCTGGTGTTAGCTGTACACAACTAAGCTGAGGCCTACAGGCAGCTACAACATCTTACCAACACACTTAGTCGGGCCACATTGGGTTTACAACTACTCTCTTGACTCATCCTCTTTCCAAGTGTTTTTATTAAGTTATAATGTAACAGTTCATTTTAACGTAGAGAAGAAACTAAGACAACAGAGCTAAAACGATTATTTACGATGCGATACATTTTTATTACCTCAAACAAGGATTTGTACACAAGTGTAGATCATTATAATATATATAAAAAAAACCCATTTTAAGACCATGTTTTAAATGAACAAAAAATAACAACCAACCCTTAGTGTCTGCCGTACTCAACAGTTGTCAATGTATTTACAATTGTGTAACTTTAAATTACTGGCTTCAGACTGAGCGAAGCCATAAGGGTTGCTTAGGACAGAGAAAGATGGAGTACACTGGTTAAACGATCACCTGTGGTGCCCCAAAGACCTTCGAGTTACGGAATAGGATAGGAACTTTAAATTAGGCACAATACATTTTGCTTATGTTAACCCTAGAAACACAAGCTGGATACATTGTTTAAAACCTGAATGTTTTATAATACTGATAGGGATCAATCCTATCCTATCCCATCCCATAACTCGGAGGTCGTAGGGGCACCACAGATGATCATTTAACCAGCGTACTCTATCTTTCCCTGTCCTCAGCAACCCTGATTGTTTTGCTCAGTGTCAAACCAGTCCATTCTCGAATGTTGTCCTCCCACCTCTTTTTCGGTCTCCCTCTTCTTCTTCCTCCTTGCACTGTGTCTTGCAGGATGGTCTTTGCAAGACCTGATGATCTGGTGACGTGGCCATACCATCGGAGTTTACGTTTTTCACCACTGTGAGCAGGTCATCATGCTGTCCAATGGATTGTGTGATGGTCTGTCGGACTTCGTCGTTGGTGATTTGCTGGGTATAGGAAATGCCCAGAAGTCTTCTGTAGCACCTCATCTCCATGCTTTGTATTCATCGTTGGAGATCTGCTGTGAGGGTCCATGTTTCGCAAGAATATAGGAAGATGGAGATGACAAGGGAGTGCAGCAGCCTTTCCTTAGAATGTAGACTGATGGTCCTGTCTTTCCAAATTGGCTTCAACCTCGCCAGGGCAGCAGTTGTTTGTGCGATCCTGGAGAGGACTTTCTGTCGGGACCCATTGTCTGATACAATGGCTCCTAAATATTTGAAGCTATGCACTGTGTTGAGGGATTGGCCTTGGACTTTGATGTCCGTGTTGATGCCATTGGTGTTGTTGGTCATCATTTTGGTCTTCTCTGCACTTATTTCCATTCCATAGGCTCTGGAGGTGGTGTCAAGCCTCTGTACCAGCTGTTCAAGTTCTTGTTCCTCTCCAGCCAATCCATCAATGTCATCCGCAAAACGGAGGTTGGAGATTGCTCTTCCCCTATGCTGACTCTTCATGGTCTGCAAGGGCATCTGACATGATATGCTCTAGGAAGATGTTGAAGAGTGTTGGAGAGAGTAGGCATCCCTGACGCACACCGATTGTTGTTCTGAACCAGTTTCCGAAGGCGCTGTTGTGGAGGATTGCACTGGTAGCCTTGTCATACAGGCTTTTGATGACTTCAATAATTTTAGGGCTGATGTTGTACACTCTCATGGTTGCCCACAGAGCTGTATGCCAGACTCGGTCAAACGCCTTTTTGAAGTCTACGAACACATGATATAGATGTTGTTGGTGCTGTAGGTATTTCTCACAGATTATTCTGAGGTTGAAAATCTGTTCAGTGGTACTTCGCCCTGTCCTGAATCCTGCTTGCTCTTCAGCTATGATTTGTTCAGCTTGGGGTTTCAACCTGTTGAGTATTATTTTCAGGAGGACCTTGCTGGGATGGCTGATGAGGCTGATGGTGCGGTAATTTTCACATTCCTGAAAGTTACCTTTTTTGTGAAGAGTGATGACAAGCAACTGGGTCCATGGTGTAGGCCACTCCCAACTGTGCCAGATCGTTTTAAAGATAATGGTGAGTGCGTTGATCATCACTTCTCCTGCTTGAATCAATAGTAATACTTTTACTAATACTTGAATCAATAGTAATATGGATCAATAGTAATACTTTTTCAATATAATGGGTGGGGCCATCAAACAAGTGAAACATATATTACATAACAGATATTGTTTTAGTAATTACTGTAATGTTGAACCCTCTGTGTTAGCTCACAAGCTCACCTGTTCAATATATCTACTGCTGGTGTTCATCATGGTGAATCCAATACTGCAGAAAAGGAACTGGACCCCATGTTTCCAGTGATTTGCCATCCCATGGAAACACATGAGTTACAGTTTGTTCACTTTCATCATGATTATCCAGCCTTTGATAACCAAGCTTTTCCAGAATTAGTCCTACTAGTAAATCAAGTGACTGTAGTCATCCAGCAAAGAGCCATGTTTGGACAGGAGAAAATCCGGTCCAAACTTTGAACCTATGGTATAGGTCTTGGATGTCAACAACAGCACATGGACAAAACTGCAGCCAATATGGAATGACATTTGGACGACAGATAATCCTGTCAGTTCCACCCTGTTGGAGCAAGCTGCTGAGTGGACATTTGGCTGTGGGGTGTTTATTTTAAATATTATTATGAGGCCTGTTGTGTTTGTTTTAAAATAATAAAGAACTCTGGCGTTAAGAGGAATCTGCTTTCAATGGGCTGAGATGTTGACATGACAGGTAAAACAGCAGTTAAATCTTTGTTGTGTGGAACTTGGAACTTTATCCTTGCATGACCCACCAAACGGAATCAAACAGTGCTAATAGATTAGGCCAAGGGCCGTTTGGCCAAGAACTTGAAATAACTGTGTACACAGTGTATGAAAATGTGATGTAGATTGTTTTACCAATCTGAAAGTTTTTTGGGTTTTTTTTGTTTCAAAATTGTTGGGGTCAATTCTGTGATTTGTTGGAGGAAATTTTTATATCGCAATTGTACTGAGAGATTGCCAGATTCGATTTGTTTATTTGATTGGGTGTGTCTGCATAACTGTATCTGTGTATTATGTGTGTATCTGTGAGTGATTGTGTATGCGTGTTTGTGTGTGTGTGTGCATATGCGTTTGTGACTGTTTGAGGAAACGGTAAACAGAAGAAAAAGGTCACACACAGAAAAAAAACATTTTACAAGTTTAATAATATTATACATGACAAAAAATGATGTTGCCTTGTTTTTGTGGGAACTTCAGGTTTTTTTTTTTCTGTGCTAGCCTTGATCATGGACATGTGTTTGTTACTGTACTTGTGGGTTTTCCTTGTCCATGTTGTAAGCGTAATGTTAAGATGTTGTGTACATAGTATTAGTGTGTACAATGCAGGGTAAATGAGGGTTTGTCACGTTGTTGTGTTTTGTTGGTTGTTGTTGCGGTTGCTCCATCTCAAACACTGAGTGTACATTCAGTTATAACTAGTTGATTTGTTTCTTTGTGGATAGTTTTTATCAGCATCGTCATCATGATTATTATCATCAACAGCAGCATATTCATCATCATCATCATCATTGTTATTCTTCTGTTTGTCATCATAATCATCATGATACTGGATAGTTTTTATCATCATTCTTACTCAGCATCATCATCACCATCATTGTTATCATTATCATCATCATGGGACAGAACAGTGCAGCTACTTTTCTTTTATGACACAATTTGTACCTTTAATTCACGAAGGGCCTTTTATTTATGAAAGGTGACTGAAGGTACACAACATGTAATTTGTCTATTGAACATTCATTTTATGCACCCCATTTCCACTCATTGTCAAGTGTTTTTAGTCTTGAACATCATTAATTATGAGAAACACATGTGTACACAAACGAATCCAATGCTTATGTGGACAAAAAACAAGACCACACAACACAGTGCAAGCTCTTCATCAAGCAGATCAGACAACACATTGCACATTGTTGGAGCTAAGCTCTCGTCAGGCAGACCACACAACAAAACGATACTTGCTAACTGAACTCCAACAAAGAATGACATTATCACACTAACATTGCCTATGACTTTGTTGTGAGGATGTCATTGTTATTATAATTGTTGCGCTTGCCGTCTTAAGTCGGTCGTATTGGCAGGTACACTTGTCAGCATTTGCCCTATGTTTGTTCCCATTGTTTTGTACCCGCCATCTCTATCTTTCTGTTGTAATGACATTAGGAAAATGGCACGCCAACAGACCCAACAAAGTATAAAACAGGCTAGTAAAGGACATTGAGAAAGGCTTCATTGCCTTTTTCGTCCTTACATAATTATCACTACTACTATAGGCATAATAAGGATAATCAAAGTTGTTGTTGGTGTTAAGTCGGGAAAAAAACAATGCAAGAGGTTGACAAGGAAATAAAGACACACCAATGTTTAGAATTTATAACCATGATAACAAATTAGTTTAACAACTACGTGATAATGTACACAAGTTTAGTCATGAAGTTCACATTATGATGATGCAACTGGGCTTCTTGTGATGGACAGTATTGTTGACTTGGTGGCAAAGATGATGATGATGATGACGATGTAGTGTTGTAGAGTGCCACTTTTCCATGAGAACAAGCTCAATGAGCTTGGAGAGAAAAGAGGGCAGCTATAGGATGTTTCAAATAAGGGATGATAAATAATATACAAAGAACAGATTAAAATTTCTCAAACAATAGAGTTTATTGCTGGGTTTGTGCAAACAGGTGAGTGTTCAGAAATAATATACAAAATATTCAGTTTCACAAAGAATAGAGTTTATTGCTGAGCTTTGGGGGAAACAGAAGAGTCTTCAGATCTCTCTTGAACACAGTGTGAAGTCTTTAATTCACTGCCATTTGAAAAGACTTTAAAATGAAAATATTATTTATTGCGGTCTAACTGATCCCAAGAAGATTATTTATTGCAGTCTGATGGAGCCTAAGAGTTTAGAATGAAAAGATTATATAACTGATCCTAAGAGCTTATAATGGAAAGATTATATATTGCAGTCTAACTGAGCCTAAACTATCATGAATCTTGACATTGCTACAAGTTTCTTTCTCATCATGATTCATTGTGATCGTTTGTCACTTCGTAGCCATTACCACCAACAACAAAAATGATAGCATTGTTCCTCATCCAGGATCCTATAAGCATTTACCTAACTAGCTTTTTCCCTCACCCAATGCCTCATCTCTCAAACTCCTTCCTGCATCAACATCATCATCATAAGTACTATGATACTCAAGACATTCTTTTGGACACAAAAATGGTGTGTTTGTGTGTATATACCTGTAGATTTGCATACTTTTTATCATTATTTATTAATTAATACAAATTGCCCTGGGACACTGCGCCCTTATTCTTTCAGATGAGAGTATAAACTGAGGTTTAGTCTGTGCACGCACGCTTTACATCGCATGGACTTTATAAATCCTTACACTCATGTTCTAGATGGATAAGTGCCGGCTACACAAATACACCAAGTATGCACTAGGTCCCTTCTCCCCATACTCGGTCACCCAGGATTGTGCTCAATAGTCTAAGCGTCAGACGTGCCCAAAGACGGCAAGTGGGCGACTCAGGCGGCTTGAGTTAAATTCGGTATCAACCAGCGCCTTGAGATGGAAAAGCGCACTGTTAGAATGATGAAATAAATAATAATAACATTATTTGAAATATTTGACAGTCCTGTCTTGTACAGCTATAAATGTGTGATTGTACTGTGTTGCACCACTATTGTGTGTTTTACATTGGTGTGTCCAATTGTTACCTTACACTGTGATTACCTGTAGTGGTTTTCTTGTTCACAGAAGTCATACCACAATATTATTTCATTTGTTCACTGACATCATTCGACGTGGAGACCACTAATCATGCTTGGGAGAGATGGTCTCTCTTGAGGCAGCACTTTGTTGGGTTAGTGTGGCCTAGGGTGGTGGCTACTGCAGTCCAGTTAACAAATTGTTGGTTTACAAGGCGGGGAAGCCTGTTGAGAGCACACTGGATTGCCGGCTACTTGTGCCACAACACCCTCTGCAGGTCACTGCCATAAACCTGCATAGTATGCCTGCCGACAATGTAGCCCTGCTCACCCCCAAAAACAGAAGACGGGGAGAACATATGTCACGTCGCCTTGTCCTGCATAATCCAAGGTCCACACCAAAGGATTCTGCACAGCAGGAGCCACCCAAGGCCAGACTAACTTAACAAAGGGCAGCGTCAAGGGAGAGAATCTCTCCAAAGTGTGATCAGTCACCTCCCATATCACCACATATGTATTATTTATTTGAGGCAGATAGAAAATGGGTTGTAGTTTGACCATTCATTTCAGGTCGTAGGAAAGTCCAACCATATTATTGTTGTTTCTTTTAATAATAATAATCCTGATGAAGCGTTTTAGTGAAATACATGTATACAAAATAATTTTATATAGTCAGCTGCCTTTGATCTCCCGTATTTCTTCCTTTTCTGGCATAACTGTACATACATTTTGAAGAAAGAGGGTGGATGAGGGAGGTAGTGATGCTAGTGGATTAGTTTTACAGCTTATTTATAGCTTAGCGTTATATTTGCAATAATGTGCACAGCATAGCAGAGACTAGTCAAGAACCTGTCTCTAGGAGCGCGAGGCAAAGATCAGCGACAATGACTGATGATGTCTCCATTTTTCCATAAATCTGCAATCATCCTTTCACTTGTGAATTTTTGTGTATCTAACAGTCACTACGAAACAAAACCAAATATATATATATATATATATATATATATATATATATATATATATATAGTATATATATATATATATATATATATATATATATATATATATATATATATATTTATTTATTTATATACTTCTTGTTGTTATGCAGTGATACATGTGTTGTCATGGTTGTACAAAACAACGTGTGTGTGTGTGTACATATATACATTTATATATGTATATAAATATATGTTTTTATACCAAATGACACAATTTTATTGAAGATGCATTGTGGGTTTTGATTGTTACAGCATTAATGTGGTCTTCCATTTTCCCATTGTGTTTTGTTACTTGATCAGGCCTTGTGCAAACCTTGCAATAAATCATGACAAATACTTTTTGTCAGCTTATTCATGAAATAGGGTAAGTGGAGCTCTAAAGCTCCAGGCTAGCTATCAAGGATGTTTGCAATTGGTGTTTGGTTTTTTTTTTGGAGGAGGGGGGATTGTGAAGGGTGGGGGGGGGGGGGGGGTTGTGTGACAATGAGTTGACTTGGGAGATTGTAGTGTTGTTCCATTAAAAGATGGTATGATGCATAATGGTAGCTCAAACCAACCATTTAGTTTCAGTTGAAGGTCTCTTCCTTCCCGTAGGGGTGCCGGGGGTTTCAGTATAAATAGTATCCCCACTTTCTGGAAATGTAGTGCTTTAAATTCCCACTGTCGCTGTCTTTCTTCTTTGTTCTTTCTCATTCCTACTCTGTTCTATCAACCTACTATACTATCTCTTCTTCGCTAGACCAGTCACCTACCTTTTTTTCTTGAAAACTCTTCTGGGACAAAACTCATTTGTGTGTGAGGTCTGTTGGATCAGCTTGGGAATATTGGATGCTTTCTGCCAAATGGTCACTGGGGCTTCCTGTGAAGTTATAATTTGGCAATGTATGCATTTTATATGTATGTGTTTTGTTGAGATTTTATAATGATGTTTGTATTCTATTTTGTTTTTGTAAACGTGGTTTGATAAATTAGAGTATAGCCTCAGCGTCCCCTGCGTGGGATGTCTTTATTGTAAATTGTTCGGCTGGTGGATTGCCTTCAGTGTTACCACTAGGGTTGTTTTGGCATATCTTTTATGCGGATTATGGGTGAATCCTCTTTCAGCGAAGTTTTGGTCTTGACTTTGTGGTCCTGATTCGGCTCTTTGCAGTCCGCTGGACCCTGTAAGCAATGAATAACTAACTCTTCCTTATTTTTGTAAACAAACTACTATTATGCCTACTATACACATTTTTACAGTGTGCTAGTTTTAGAACTAACCTTGATACTATAATTATATGTTCTGTCCTGGAATGTCTGTCACTCTCTTTTGACCGGTGTAGTGTGAGTGAGAAATTGGAATTATTCCATTAGCAAGGTGTTTTTGTACGGCCATTATACTTCTGCTGGAATGTAGTGTTAGGCTAGATTAGACCCTATATATTGATGGTTAGGTATTCACCACACAATGTAGCAGACATTTGCCAAAGCTTATGCTGACTTCTCACTGATAGCAGCAGATGTCAGCCTCGGCCAATCTCAGCCACTGTGTGTAGGTATTTGCAATAGGAATATGAACGAGCGTGGTTAGCAGTTTGTGCATTCTCAATACTAATCGCAAGTGCCAAAGCAGGGATTTTATTTCACACTGCATAGCGGAGACTAGCCCAGGATTGAGGTATACCTCTCGCCTAATAAGGGCCAGTCTGGGCTATGTTGTGTACTGTTATTTATAAGTGTGAGTGGTGTGTGCTGCTTCATTTACTTCCCTCTCTTTTGTCGCCCATTCCTCCCCTCCCACCCTCTCCACCCCACACTTCTCCCCAAGCCCCCACCCCTCGCTACAGGCAGAACAACAGGTTTCATTGTAACATACATTTTCTTTGCTCATCAACACCATTTGGGGTCAAGAAAGGCCTAACTGATTTTGTTTTTCTTCCCCTCACCGAACATTTGTTTGAATGCATATTCGTTGCGCTAAATTATTTTTACAATGCATTTTATCTGTTGATTAGATTCATTATGCAATTTGGGTTGTAATAAGGAAACATATTTTATCAGCTAAATTTTTAATTATAGTGCCCCCGTGGGAATGCCTGGGTTTCTGTAGAAATAGTTTCCCCACTTTCTGGAAATTTAGTGTTTCTGGAAATTTAGTGCTTTCAATTCCCGTTGTCTCTGTCTTTCTCCTTCATTCTTTTTCATTCCTACTCTGTTATATCAATCTACTATACTATCTTCTTCGCTAGACCAGTCACCTACCTTTATTCTTGAAAACTCTTCCGGAACAACACTCCTCATTTGTGTGTGAGGTCTGTTGTATCAGCTCGGGAATATTCGACGCTTTCTGCCAAATGGTTACTGGGACTTCCTATGATATTATTATTTAGCAATATAGGCATTTTATATGTATGTGTTATGTTGAGATTTTATAATGATGTTTGTACAGTATTCTATTTTGTTTTTGTAAACGGGGGTTCAATAAATTAGAGTATAGCCTTTATTGTACAGTGACGGCTGGTGGAGTGCCTTCAGTGTTACCACTAGGGTTGTTTCAGCAGATCTTTTATACGGAATCAGGGGTGAGTCCTCTTTCAGCCAAGATGTGGTCATGATTTTGCGGTCCTGATTCGGCTTTTTGCAGTCCGCTGAACCCTGTAAGCAATGAATAACTAACTGTGGTAAAAATTTAAAAAAAGTGTCTTCCTGTGCAGAACATGTTCACATTGATTTCTGCTGAAGTACTTTACATTTTATTATTGTTCATGATTATTGTTGTTACAAAAAAAAGTCTTTTATTTCTCTCCTGATTTGTACTTTGAATGGATATTATATATAGTGTTATTAGGCGCATGATCGGTTTTTACAAATAAAAAAAAAAAAAGCATCCCGAAAAGGCGTTTAATTTTGTTTTTCTTTTCTTGTTCTACTCCTCTGAACTACAGTATAAACCGAGGTCTAGGACGATGCTAAGTTGTCTGAGTGTCAGACTATGCGGCCAAAAGCTGCAAGTTGATGCTTTTGGCGGCTTGAGTGAAATCATGTGCCTTGAGCAACTCTGGAGCGGGAAAAGCGCTATGCAAGAACGATGAAATAAAATAAAATTGTTGTGACACTGCATTAAAGGGAGCCCACAGCCATTTTTCAAACTGGTACACCACATAATATAATATTGTATAGAGTTAGTATCATCAAACAACAGTCTATCAGTCCACGTTATATAATATTTTATAGATGATAGTTTTATCATACAACAGTTTATCAGTCCACATTATATAATATTGTATAGAGTTAGTATCATCATACAACAGTCTATCAGTCCACGTTATATAATATTGTATAGAGTTAGTATCATCATACAACAGTTTATCAGTCCACGTTATATAATATTGTATAGAGTTAGTAAAAAAAAGGTAAAGGTAGTCCCATAGCCTTGTGGCCGTAGGGGAGCGTGATGTTGGAGATCACACTTATCTTGGGCCAGCGTAATGAGGGTGATGCCCAACTCTCTCCCTCGCTGCTTTACCTTCCCCACCCTCAAGAGAGTAGGTACTCAATCACAGTTGAGTCAACTGGGGGCGTTGTTGTTTGTCGCTTCACACCTTAGCGGTCACCCATCCAAGTGCAAACCGCACCGGACGGTGCTTCACTTTCGACACAGTAGCGAGTGCTCCAACCACTGCACTATCCGACACCCCATAGAGTTAGTATCATCATACAACAGTCTATCAGTCCACGTTATATAATATTTTATAGAGATAGTTTCATCATACAACAGATAATCAGTCCACATTATATAATATTTTGTAGAGATAGTTTTATCATACAACAGTCTATCAGTCCAAGTTATATAATATTTTATAGAGGTAGTATCATCATACAACAGTCTATCGGTCTACGTTACTGAGATGAAAGTTCTCACGTAAGCCTGTATTCAACTTACAAAGACATACCGTCTCTTTTTAAAACCAATGTCGCCTCGCTGAGTTTCCTACGTTACAGCCCTCCAAAACACGCTGATTGCATGGAGTCCCCACCAATATCACTCCGTGTGTTTCACACCTGCATAGGCATTTTAAGCGAGGTGAGTCACCTCAGACGAACTATTGCATGGTCGGACACGAAGTTTAGATCTTATCTATCCTATCATATTCTATCCCATAACTCGAAAGTCGTTGGGGTACCGCAGATGATCGTTTAACCAGGGTACTCCATCTTTCTCTGTCCTCAGCAACCCGCATGTCTTCGCTCAGTGTCAAGCCAGTTTATTCTCAAATGTTGTTCTCCCACCTCTTTTTCTGTCTGCCTCCTTGCACCGTGCCTTGCAGTATAGTCTTTGCCAGGCCTGATCCTCTGGTGACTTGGCCATACCATTGGAGTTTCCGTTTCTTCACCATGTCTTCATGTAGTCCAATGACTTTTGTGATGGTCTGTCGAACTTCGTCATTGGTGGTGTGCTGGGGGGTATAGGAAATGCCCAAAAGTCTTCTGTAGCACCTCATCTCCATGCTTTGTATTCTTTGTTGTAGATCTTATGTGAGAGAGGACTTCCTGTCGGGACCCATTGTCTGATACAATGGCTCCTAAATAGTTGAAGCTATGCACCGTTTTGAGGGATTGGCCTTGGAATTTGATGTTGATGCCATTGGTCTGTGTTTCTTGTTTAGATTCAGTTTTTCGCAAACATTAGACGCCACAAAACTATATGAATGCCTAACAAACAAATAATCATCTCTTAGCATGGACAAGACTTTGAGGAAATCTAACACATATGTTTAACATTTTAAATGGAATAGATGAAGTCAATTTTAAAGATTTATTTCAGATTAACAACTAGACTAGAACGCAGCAGGGTAAGTTAGTGTTTAACCATAGTCGAACAAATATTGGAACTTTGTCCTTTTTGGAACTTTGTCCTTTTATTAACAAAATCACATATAATTAAATCATCAAACAAGGCTCATAGCCCAGGGGGCATTTTAGCCAAAAAAGGGGAAAAGGGGGGATGGGGAATTACATTAAAAAACAATGAACGGCACAAAAAAAGCTGCTCCATAGGTATCACAAGATAAACCTCTGAAATTTCAAACATCCGTGTAAAGTTTTATGTTGAGTCAACATGGAAAGAAAAATGTACAGCATTGCATGGTTCACAAAATAAGACAAAAGGGAATGCACAATATATAAATAGTGACATAACTCAAACTGCAATAAAGCGGCTTAAATTTAGCAACCTACTCTTTGATTATATTCGTCCAAACATGAAAATAGAAGTTTGACATAAAATTAAAAGAGAACTGTGCGTCACTACTGGAAAAGTGAAAAAATAATCCCTATAAAACGGCTCAAATCAGACAATCTGCGTTTAGATTTAGAGTTCAATAACTGATTTAACTTATAGGCATTTGGGTGATTCCTGAAGTATTGAGGTATTAAAGAAAGTCTGTTAATAACCAACACAGAATTTGTACATCTAAACAGATAATGAAATTCATCACCTAGTTCATCCAGATCACACAGAGTACACATTCTATCTTCTCTCTGAATATTCAAATATCTAAGTGATTGAATTGGCAGTTTGTGACAGCTGAGCCTAAATTTCAATAAGTTTCTTCTCGATAGAGGTGACAAGGAAACTAAATAATCTTCAAAACAGAACGTACTCTTAAAAATTCTATAAGTAATACAAGCATTATGAGCGAATACATCCTGATGCCAGGTTTGCAAGAACTGGTCTCTCAAGCGTTGTTTGACCATGGTCTTAAAACAATTCAAAGAGTATTTACAGCCGTTTAACCAAATGAAAGACAGACCAAGATCATTTAGCAGAGAGCGAACAGTACATAGCCAGGATAGTTTATACTCAGAATTAAAAAATAAATAAGAGCATAGTCGAAACATAAGTACTGACATTCTAACAGAATCATTGCAACAATCAATACAAAGTTTATACCAGAAACAGAGTAGCCTGCATTTAGCATCTAAGGAAACAGGAAAACAGCCAACTTCACCTAAAACCATACAGGTCGGCGTACTAGTTTTAACATTAAGAATCAATTTCAAAAATTTTAGTTGTAATCGATCACATATTATCATTTTTTCATGGGCCCATACCTCGCAGTTATACAATAAAATCGGTTTTACACATTTATCAAAAAGATCTAACTGAATATCAAGGGGCAAATCCAGTTTTCTACATTTTTTTAAAAGCGCAAACATAGCACGTTCAGCTGATACACTCATGGATCTGATATTTTTTTGAAATTTGTTATTATATTGAAAAAGGGTACCCAGATATTTATATTCCCTTATATATTAGAATTAGGTAATCATGTGCAAATAGGGTAGCGGCGAACTGGAAGTGAGCATAAAATTAGCTGTGAATATTATCTTTTTCGAGAATCTTCTGCAGGGATAGCAACTCAAAAATGTATAGATAAGCTTAAAGAATAAGACGATTAGAGGTCACATTTAATCAAAATTGCACTAAGTGACCCGCACACAAAAGCGGTGAAAGAAGCGGCGAGGAATAGCCCGGGAGGACTACAGAAAATATCCTCTATCTACTCCAACTAAATTTGTGAAGTGGATGCAATCTTTATATATATCTTATCAACGCATTGGGGGATGCAGTACCCACAGTCTCCACAGGCAAGTTACTCCATGAGGTAACAACTCGGTTAGAAAAGGAAAGAAAAAAGTGTAAATTGACGGTTATTATAAACAGTTTTAGTAAGTGTTCACAATTGTGGTCTCTCGCGATACCAACAATTTTTTCTAATTCAAGAGAGAAGAAGAAGTTTTTGGAACATAAAATTGGTGCACTATATTAAAAACTTCGGCCTAAGGCCCCCCCCCCCCCCCCCCACCACCTACCCCTCCACTAAACTTAATTATTTGGGATAAAATGTTGTCACCCAGGCGGGGTGGAAATTGGGGTTGCCTTTTGAGTGACAGCACAGCCGCCACAGGGCGAGTTGAAATAGGTCATATATGTTTGTCTAACATTCAAGCTTCATCCTCGTAAACTGTCAAGCAATCATCATCACTAAGATGCCCAGCATCGTTTCCAATCTCGCCCTTCAAATGAGCTTCTTCCTGGAGGGTCTGACACGTCAACACATGCCCTTGCGTGACACTGTCTGGTTCTGTGTAAGCGCGGTTTTGATAATGATCAACACTATCCGGTTCCGTGTAGGTACGGTTTTGAAAACAATCCACATTGTCTGGAACAGTCCCAACACGATTTGGATTGTTTGGTGCGTTAGTTTGGTTGACAGAACCTACAGCAATTTGAATTTGATTAGGATTGTTCAGTCTGCTGGTTTGACCGACACTTTGTGGAGAAGTAGGACCTCCATCCGGGTCCTTCTCTTTGTTATTGTAACTGTACGGTGACATTTTGTCACACCAGGGGCCGCTGCTTTCCTGCGGGAAGGTGACTATGCCAGAATCTGCCAGCGTTGGAGTGGGCGACCGAAGCAGAGTAGTAATGCTGTTGTGCTTTGTTGGTGGTAGCTTTGTTGCATTGTGACTGTTTGTAGTGTTAGCTTTAGTAGCTACATTTGTGGCATCGTCGCACACAGAGGCAGTAGGCCTGTACGGCGGTCGCAGTGAAAAGTCCATACTGGAGGCGCAAGATGTCGCACATAATCGAGCCGCAGCCGTAAGGTCACCCAGCAAAGCGTCGAGTTGACAGACGTCACGATGCAGAGGATTGGCCGACACTTGATACATGTTTTCCACGGAGAAGACGGTGTTGAAATAATGCGCGTCTCTGTCCGTCAGCTGGCCGTAGAAAAAGACGCACGCGTACTGCAACGCAGCGCGGCTTATTCCATGCAGCAGAAACGTTTGCCACGAGGTGTACACCTCACTGTGGCTGCGAAGAATGTTTCGCACGCCTTGACACAGGACCAGAACCACGCGAGCCTTGCCGGCCGATAAGTATAACCTGTGGTTCAGCACATTCAGGGTAGATTTGTCTCCGATTTGGCAGCAGTAGACGGTGCCGATTTCTTGCAGGCAGCCGCAGAACCAGTTGACGAGTTGTACGTGGTGGGAGTCCAGTGAGCAGTACAGCAACAGGACAGGGCTATCTACTGGATGTACCAATGTGGCGGAGTTTGTAGTCAGCGAGTTGCAGCTGCCGTCACCTGTAACATCAACATAACTTGAAGTTTACAATCAACCAATATTAATTTGCCTATTTCTCTCCATCTGTGCCAGGTTATTAATTACTGTGACAAAACATGCCTTTTGACGGTAGCGGGCTGCTACTATAAGCTTATGCAGGCAGTGGGCCCAATTTGAATGTCAGAGTCTTTTTAGGGAATACAGCTACACACAGCCAATGATAGATCTCTGACGCTCGGCTAGCATAAAGGTGGCCTTTTAGTGAAAACTGGCCTATAGCCTCCCTTCAGGGTCAAGGTCACAGGTTATAAAACTGTTAATTAAAAAGAAACACTGTTTGAAATGTGTATTTTTTTTCTTCAGGGTTACCCAACGTGAATATTATGATTGTTTGACTGAAGGTAGATGTTAAAGTTCGACCCACATGCCTAACACAGTTTGGTCAACCTTAATTACTCCTACTTTGAAATCACTGGAGACAGATTAGACCATACTAGCACAGTAATGTCACATTTGAGCGCTGTGGTTGACCTTGAATTATGAGCACTCAGATCTGACCTTGAACTATGTGCACTGTAATGACCTTGAACTATGAACCCTCTACGTGATTTGACCTTGAATTATGATTGATCTTGAACTAAGAGCATTTTGATTTGACTTTGAACATAATATACCAGTGATTTGACCTGGAACTATCCAAAAAGACGACAGCTTACCCATAAATAATACAGGTTGTTTGTGCAGCTCCAAATTCAGGCACGGATACGGGTGCTGTCCTCTTCTGAGGTACACCACAACACGGGTGACAGCCACCAGTACCACCACCACCGAGGACACCACTACGCCGATCACCGTTGCAACTGGAAATTCTTCAGCAGGGGTGGCTGGTCTGCTGTCGCCGAAAGATGTGTTGGGGTGCACTGTCGTTGGTGGAGGGACGGAGGTAGAGCTGGATGTTGTGTTAGGGTCAAACTCTGCCGTTGTAGAAGAGGTCAGCCGTTTTGTAGTTGCTTTAGTCATAGTTGCGGAAGATGCGTGGCCTGTCACGCTGGTATCTGTTTGTGGTGCTGGAGAAGTCTGCTCAGCAAAACTCGAGTCTTTAACAGTCAAAGTTGATGCCGTTTGCTTATTAGTTGCGGGCATTGATTTGTGATTTGGTGTGGAAGTAGACATAGTTTTGTCATTTGTAGAAGGAAATGAAATTTTGGCATTAGAGGAATTTTTTTCATTCGTAAAAGGACTACCAATAGAAGTAGAACGGACGGTCTTTGGGCTTTGAGTAGTTTGACTACCAATAGCTGGAAGCGTGTGATAATTCAGCAAGATGTAGGGCGATGACTGGCCATTGTTAGCTGGGTTTGGTATAGTAGCGGTAGTAGATAGTGGGTTTGGTATAGTAGCGGTAGTAGATAGTGGGTTTGGTATAGTAGCGGTAGTAGATAGTGGGTTTGGTATAGTAGCGGTAGTAGATAGTGGGTTTGGTATAGTAGCGGTAGTAGATAGTGATTGATTGTAGTCTGAAGGAGCAGGTGCATGGTTAACAGTTGTTGATGATATAGGTGTCGTCTGCTGTGGCAGCATGTAGAACAACATGTAACTCCATAACGGATGCTCTGGGTTTCTTGTCTGCACAGACAAACAAAACATCGTCGTCGTCGTCATCATCATCATCGTCTTCTTCTTCTTCCTAAGTAATGATACAGCGCTTTTTTTCCAAAACATAAATCAGTGTAAATAAATAACTTTAGTTTAGGAGGCCTCTCAGTGCTCGGGAATAACCATACGCATACCGCCCCGTCCTTCATTGAAATAATTGTAAATAAAATAAGAACAGAAAAAAAAATACATTGAAAATTATTGTTCAAGATAGGGGGACGAAAGGAAGAAGGGAGATAGGGAGGGTCTAAGAGATATAACCACACTAACAAAAAACGTTTGTCTTAAGAGAAAAAAAAATACAATTGCCAATAAAATCCGCCAAATCTGGAGTCGTTTGAACTTTTTTCATGTTCAAACATCTCAACGAAACTCAAAATATGGAGAATGTAAAATAATTGTGTGAAAATAATTTAGTAAACAAAATAAAACTATTTTGAGATATTCTTACCCGAAAACTCATGTATAAAAAGTAGGGAACGCAAGGAACCTCTTGGTTAGGAAGGACCACACTCGTCTGAAAAGAAAATTACTGCATATTATACTAATGGATTCAAGTTTTCCAAAATTCCAAAGTTAATTGTAAACACATATTAAAATACGAACACTGTACATTTTTGTGCTAAATCGTTCAAATCGCGGCCGACTGTTCTTTAAAACTGGGACCAGATGACATTTCCATATCTACATGAAAGCGGACGAAAGTCTTGTAAACAGCGTTAAAACTATTTCCTGTCTAGAAATGCAAACGATGTTTTTATTACGACAATCATTTGATTTGCCTCGTTGATAGCATACATATGACAACATAGATCTATTACACATAATAATAATAATAATAATAATAATAATAATAATAATAATAATAATAATAATAATAATAATAATGAATAAGATTTATATGCATGTAGCGCAAAACTCACAAAGACTCATTGCGCATGCTCACACATTCATTGACTATTCCTTTTATAAAACATAACATGTATACATCGAGGTAAGCATACATCTACACACAACAAAACACAAATATTATTAAACAAACACAATCCAGACTCCCTATAACATCAAATGGGCTTTGGGGGGGAAGAGAGAAGGTAGAAAGGAGGGAGGAGGGAGATGCAAGTGTAAGCTAAAAAGTTAAGTTTTCAGTTGTGCTATAAATGTATCAAACTCTTCCAAGTTCCTCAGACCGGCAGGAAGTGCGTTCCAAGAGATGGCGCAATGAAACTGAAACCGCGCTCACAAAAGTACAACACATAGCATACAAATAACAAAGTGTGTACGTAACACCCACAGTATCTGCAGTCCTGTACTGGTTCACTTCGGGGTAGACTTGGACCGTATCTCCTCGTCCTGCTGGGCAGACGGCATCGCCACCGCCATTACTGTTACAAGTGACACGGCCCCAGCGCAGAGGAGGATACAAGGTATACATGCTGCTGTCATAATGCACGAACAATCTGTTGCCTTCTCTTCTGGCTTCCACTGGTCTGCCTGCAATTATATAGACAACGAAACCTGCATTTAGACTTGTTATACACTGAGAAAGAGTGTTACAATAAATTCGAAACCTTGGTGTTGTTTGTTTGTTTGTTTTTATCGAATAATAATAATAATAATAATAATAATAATAATAATAATAATAATAATAATAATAATAATAAAAATAATAATAATAAGGATGTTTAGACTATATAGCGCTTTTTTCCTAAGGAACAATATCAGTTCAAAGCGCAGTACTCACGCATTCATTCTAAACATCCGGCTTCATACAAAATAAAATCAGACACTTGCGAGACGAGGGAGGGAGGGACAACAGATTGTGTTGTTATTTTATCCTCTTCTGCCTGTGAAACAAAACATTTATAAAAAATATTTTTCCAAATTTTTTTTTTTGACGACATATAACGAGAATGAAAAAAAAAAATCAAAAACATATGTTCGATTTTATGTGTGTCTGGCAACATTTAGTTTTAAGGCCCGACTTCACTAACAAAGGAACAGCGTAATGCGTCAAATCTACAATAATCTACTGGTAGTTTGTCACATGCTTGCACATGCAAACTCGCTGAATGTGTTTCAAAATATTATATAGGTAGAATTTAATATTGTTCTTTTGTATTTTCTTTATTTGTTAACACATTTTACAGTGACCTGTCCATTTTTAGATCCAGACCTTTTTTTTAAAAAATGATTTGGAAGAAAACCAAACCAGGCCAGGCACTTACTATCGTCACCAAGAAGAACGCAGTTGGCCTGGATGACGTCACAAGGCTGGTTCACGTGACGCCGCATCACTGTCTTGATGATAAGTGACGTCAACAATTCCCCTTCACAGCTGCATGACATACTCACAGCAATCTGAAATCACAGTCACGGTCACAGTCTCAGCCTCAGTCACAGTCCCAGTCCCAGTCGAAATGATCACAGTCCCAACCCTCTTCCCAGTTTATGTTGTCCGTTCCAAGTGTGCCTGGTCTGGCAGATTCTAGTGATGCGGGCTGTTTACAGCCCAGTTTAAATGTCCTTAACTCTTCTTATAGAAATAGGACGTAAAGCTTCGCTTATTGATTGATTGGATGGTCACAGGAAGAGGCGCGGAAAAGTCAGGTACCAAAGTCACATAACTTCGACCCGGCCCCGTCCGATGTTCGAACCCGCGTCATTCGGCATTGGAAACTAGGACTTTTAACCCACTGCGCTGCAGTCAGAAGCAAGCCCAGACACTTGCTGCAAGTTTGTGCAACATGTAACATAACGGACCATTGAGCCACTATACCAGTCCGATACCCCCGTTGGGGTGCCGGGGGTTTCAGTATAAATAGTATCCCCACTTTCTGGAAATTTAGTGCTTTAAATTCCCACTGTCGCTGTCTTTCTCATTTGCTCTTTCTCATTCCTGCTCTGTTCTATCAATCTGCTATACTATCGTCTTCTTCGCTAGACCAGTCTCCTACCTTTTTTCTTGAAAACTCTTCCGGGACAAGACTCCTTATGTGTGTATGAGGTCTGTTGGATCAGCTTGGGAATATTGGACGCTTTCTGCCAGGTGGTCACTAGGGCTTCCTATGATTATTTAGCAATGTAGGCATTTTATATGTATGTGTTTTGTTGATAATTTATAATGATGTTTGTATTCTATTTTGTTTTTGTAAACGGGGGTTCGATAAGTTGGGGTGAAGCCTCAGCCGTCCCCTGCGTGGGATGTCTTTATTGTAAAGTGACTGGCTGGTGGAGAGCTTTCGGTTTTACCACTAGGGTTGTTTCAGCAGATGTTTTATGCGGATCAGGGGTTGTCCGGTCCTGATTTGGCTCGGAAGAGTCCGCTGGACCTAAAGCAATAATAATGTAATGTAATGTACCAGTCCGAATATAGGTCCCGCTTCCATTTGGTTCTACGTTGAAAGTGCCAAGTTTGACGTCATCCAGGGAAATGGCTATTACATCTGAAAATAGATCTACTGTTTGTGAGTTTCAAATAATATAATATACAGGCGTACCTGTTGGCCAGAGAGTTGGTCCGATGAGAAAACAACACGGTATGCTTCCCCGAAACGTTGTAACCTTTGACCTGAATGACCTTCAAGCAACAGGTTGAATGTCTGGACATCTCGTACTGCAACAATCAAAGTAATATTGTACGTTAAACTTATCTACTGTTGTTGTAGTTGTAGTTGTAGTAGTAGTAGTAGTAGTAGTAGTAGTAGTAGTAGTAGTTACTGTTGTTGTTGCTATTGAGGATGATGATGAGGAGGAGGACAAGGAGGAGGATGAGAAAGATGACGACCACGATGTTGATGACGATGATGATGATGGCGACGACGACAATAATGACGGTGTCGATGCAATAATGACGGTGTCGATGACGACCTCTAAGACGACATCGATTAAGATAATGATGAATAGACAACATGGCGCTGACCCTACTGCTGCGGACTTGGGGGTGGGGGTGGGGGGTGGGGGGGGGGCTGGTTGGGGTTTCGGGGATCATACTATTCCCAAAGCTAAAGTTCCTGATACATAGCCCCTTTTACCCGAGAGAGTGGAGAGGCACCCTGTGCAAGGCCCTCTCCACTATAATCAAACTGTAGCCCAGTTAGTGGGACAGCAGTTTCTTCCCTTTGCTGTTCTGGTGGAACTAATAAGCACTACGCACCGCTACATGCTTTCCTTAAAGAGAGAGGACATGCGCACAATGCAAAATAACAACACACTTTTTCTGCTAATTTATTTCTTGAATGATTGATTTTATCGTTCCTATAGTGCGCTTTTCAAGCTCAAGAGCTGCTCAAGGCAGTGGCCAAGGCAGGATCTCACTCAAATCTTAATTGCTGTCTTGGGCGCACTATGCGACGCCTCACAAAACGGAGCACGATCTTTGGGCAACCGGCTTTTTGGGTGGTGAGAGGGGACCTTGTGCATGCTGGGTGTTGGTTTTATATGGGGTTGAAGGAGAGAGAGAGAGAGAGAGAGAGAGAGAGAGAGAGAGAGAGAGAGAGAGAGAGAGAGAGAGAGAGAGAGAGAGAGAGAGAGACATAATCTCTTACATTCAATATGAACGACGATTGAGAAGCTGGCAGTATTGCTGCTGGAGTTGAAAGAGTAACCATTGCCTATCGCTGTCAGCAGGTCACCGCCGTTGTTGAACGGAACTTGTTGAAAAAACATTCCCTCGCAAGGCCTGGTTGGTACTATCTGGCAGTCAATGTCGGCCTGCGCAACAATTACTAGGAATAAATAAATAAATAAATATGAATCTCTATATATTTATAATTTAGTAACTTCGTGTGTGGATCCCTGGGCCTATTTGTGCGTAGCCACACATTTTTTGAAACAGAAATCCGCGATGAGCTCTCCAGCCAGAGGGTCACAGCAGTGCACAGAGAGTGTTTGTCACATGTACCAAGGGACCCAAGCGTAACCCTACAAAAACAGTTAAAAAAAAAACTTTTGCGATGGCCAATTTGCGCGAGTCACTCAATTTGGTAAATATACAGAGTGAAAAGAACTGGGGCAAAAACAGAGCCTTGAGGAACACCACAGGTAATTAGGGTTGTAGAAAAATTAGCTCTGTTCACGAAGACTGTCTGAAATCTGTAAGAAAGATGCGAGGAGAACCAGTTGAGTGAAGAGCCGGAAATCCCAAAAGTGTTTTCAAGGCTTTGGAGGAGGATATGTGATCTATGGCATCAAAGGCAGCAGAGAGATCGAGGAGTGATAAGCGAAAGTGTCCTAGTGTCAGTGACAAGCAAGAGGTCATTTAAATTATGGACGATGAGCAGCTTCAGCGGAATGATCAGAACGGTAGGCAGACTAAAATGGGCAGAGAAGGCTGTTGGAAACAAGATGTTCATTTAACCGTTTCAGGACAATCTTTTCAAAGAGTTTTGATATGATAGGTTGTGACTTCAAACTCCGGCTAAACAGTAACTAAAAAGGGAAAAAAAAGGGAAAAAAAGAAAGAAGGAAAGGGCTGTGCTATTTTGCCGTTTAGTGGACAACAAAAGTCGGCTGTATCAATACGCAGTGGTACATAATTATTACTAATCTCATAGTAGGCTATCACATAATGTAACCAGGAAACCCCTCCTCATGAACAGCATAACCCGCCCCTGGCCGGTATCTTTCTTCCGTCTCTATAAGGGAAGGTAATTAGAGGTACTTTCTCTGCCGTTTCTATAAAGGGAGGTAATAATAAACATACCTGTCCTCCTGAACAGGAGTAATGCTTGCACGTGCACAGTCCTCCAGTTGTTCCCAAACATGATGATGAACAAACTGTCATAGGCAGAAGGTGTAACAACAGCAGCAGCAACAAGCGCACGCATCGCCATCCACACCAGCAACAGCTACAACCCATACTGGTTCCTTGGTTCATTTGATCTCTATTTATCTGTGAATGGATATAGTCTACATAGGAATCATTCGTAAAATGCTGCCTTGAGCATGTCTACATGGCATGGAGTTGTGTACTATAAAAGCAGAAGTTGGATTAGATTATTGCTTATGTATGTATGACATTGAACCTTACTAAAGCGTCATAGCGTGGTTTGTGAGGTAGCAATATGTTTCAAACAACGGAAATCAATCGTACATCTTACTCCCTGAAATTTCACATACATGGCCCCAACACTACACAGATGTCAGCGTTTTCAACCTTTTCTAATTCACCGTGAGTGTTTCCCCACGGAAATAAATAAGATTAAGCCCCCCCCCAACCCCCTCCACACACACACACAGCCGAGTATTATCATGACTTTCCCGAAACGCCACCTACGTTGTGCTGACAATGGGTTATATTTCGTCCCCATTTTTAAGTACTTTGAAGTGTTCGAACCCTAACCCTAACCCAGCCCTAACACTAACGGATCATTGTTCTGACGTCAAAACAAGTAGGCATGTCAATACAAGTTATGTAAATGTTCACTGATTTTTCCAGATAACACTGTGTAAACACACACACACGCACCCACACACACCCACAAACAAACACACCTACACTGTGTAGAAACGCCGTTGTGATGACTTTCATGAAACTATACATACATTACTTTGACATTTTTACAAATTTGTCCATTTTTTTAAAGCTATCCCTAACCCTAACCCTTAACCTAACCCTAAGCCTAACACCGCCATAACCCTAACGGAACACTGTTTTGACGTCAAAATAACGGGGTCCGTCCAAAGAAAGTACGTAGAGGTTCAAGTGTATGTCAGAATAACGGCGTTTCTACCTAGCCACACACACACGAGCGCACGCGCAAACACAAGAATCTCTTTCATAAGAAGGGTTTTACTATCAGTGGATACATTAGATTATATGCCTGTTCACAGCATCAAGATTGATTCTAAATATAACACGGCAGCTAAAATGTGTATAGCAGGTTTACATACCAAAGAAGAGATGCCTAAATTATTCAAAGGTCACAGGTCTGTTTGAGCAAGGACTACCCTTCACCTTTTAATGTAACAACAACACAATTTCCAAAGGTAATCCATTGTAAAGGAAAACTAAACAATGATCGTTGATAGGCCTCCTCAAAGAGCTTATGATAGAAAGAGGGAGAACTTGGTACAGAACCGCGAGACGAAATGTAAGAGTTATGCTCCCTTGTCGACATGCTGAAAATGGCTCGTGGCAGAAAGTCAAAAGGCGACCGAGTGAAACAGGGCGGTGACTTTTGCACAGCTATCAATTGCCATAATGCCCGATACAAGAAAAGTTGTGTTGGCAAGTCCTTTTTCAAATTTCTAAGAGACAAAGAAAGGTAAATTGCAATTGAAAAACTTCATTTTTTGTGTTTATGTAGGCCTAAACTAAGACTGTTGCAGTGTTGTTAGTGTTAAAACAATCGGAGAGCGGCTTGAATGATTCATGTTATACCTATGTGCTAAATCCAAAACAGTTTGCTTGCTGACAGTTTACGTTCAACAGGTGTTACACTCTGTTTGATGTTGGTGTTTTCTATCAGTAGTGGATTCAGCCCCAATGCTGAAGTACTGATGAGTGTAGCTCAGATTCGTTTATTCAAGCAACCCGCTCAATCAGCATACAAGTCACAATGTCGACGTATGAAGTTTTCCACTTTTATTCAGCACACATCAACAACTGCATACAATCGCTTTCCACTTTTACTTTCCGACCTGCCGGGGGTTTTCAGTATAAATAGTATCCCCACTTTATGGAAATTTAGTGCTTTAAATTCCCACTATCGCTGTCTTCCTCATTTACTCTTTCCTATTCTTGCTCTGTCCTTCACTCTGCTATACTATCTTCTTCTTCGCTAGATCAATGACCTACCTTTTTTCTTGAAAACTCTTCCTGGACAAGACTCC
>CM072514.1:13663214-13865714 GCA_036898135.1 Oncomelania hupensis | reverse complement strand
GCAAAAACAACCCCCAAAATGATTATTACATGACTGTGAACAATGTACAGGTATTAGTTACTAAATGTGATAGCGAAAAAGATTTAGGAATAACATTTGACTCTATGTTAACTTTTGATTGTCACGTTAGTGAAGTAATTAATAAGGCAAATAAAACTCTCGGAATTATACGGCGATGTTTTTTGTATCTAGATAAATCATCATTTGTACAACTTTACAAGTCCTTGGTTAGACCTCTTCTAGAATATGGCAATATTATTTGGTACCCTTTATTAAAGAGACAGTCCGCTGCTATTGAGCGTGTACAAAGGCGAGCAACTAAAATGGTTCCAGGACTGAAAGATATTTCTTACAGAGACAGACTGGAATCATTATGTCTGCCAAGCCTAAAAGCCAGAAGAGTGAGAGGAGACCTAATACAAGCTTATAAAATTTTAAATAATATTGATGAATTAGATACTAACAAATTTTTTGAACTAAACAAATTTGATATAACAAGAAACTCTGTTAACAAATTATTTATTAAGCATAGCCGTACTAATCTTCGAAAACATACTTTTAGTAATAGAGTTGCACCTCTATGGAACAAACTTCCACAAAATATTAAACAGGCAAAAACTTTAAACAGTTTCAAAAATCTTATTGATGAACAAGAGATTTTAAAATCTATAAAATATGATTTTGATAGTTGAGCGTCTTGAGCCGGCTTATATCAGACCTGAAATATATGTGCTAAAGATGGGACATTTAAATAAGCCATGAGGCTTAATGATCACATAGTCCCTACACTACTACTACTACTACTACTATAATTATGAAAATAAACCAGACGAACTCGTGTTGCTAAACATATTTATAAAGATGCACACACATTCTTCACGTGACTAGATGTAGATAGATCTACATAAGTTCAGTTGGAAACGATTCAACAGAGAATTTGATTGATTGATGGTTGCTTTAGGTCCAGCGGACTCCCCCGAGCCAAATCAGGACCGGACAACCCCCGATCCGCATAAAAGATCTGCCGAAACAACCCTAGTGGGAAAATTGAACGCCCTCCACCGGCCAGTCACTTTACAATAAAGACATCCCACGCAGGGGACGGCTGAGGCTTTACCCCAACTACTCGAACCCCCGGTTACAAAAACAAAATAGAATACAAACATCATTACAAATTATTAACAAAACACATACATATAAAATGCCTATATTGCTAAATAATACAATCATAGGAAGCCCTAGTGACCACCCGGCAGAAAGCGTCCAACACTCCCAAGCTGATCCAACAGACCTCATACACAAACAAGGAGTCTTGTCCAGGAAGAGTTTTCAAGAAAAAAGGTAGGTCATTGATCTAGCGAAGAAGAAGATAGTATAGCAGAGTGATAGGACAGAGCAGGAATGGGAAAGAGTAAATGAGGAAGACAGCGACAGTGGGAATTTAAAGCACTAAATTTCCATAAAGTGGGGATACTATTTATACTGAAAACCCCCGGCACTCCAACGGGGGTACTGTTGCCGCAGTGAATCTGTCTTGCCTACAAAGGAAAGACAGGTTTTCAACTGGGGCTTTCACTTTTCCCTTTATAGGTTTGAACAATCTACAGTGGCAAGATTACTCATGACCCCAAGGGGTTATTCAATTCAACAGAGAAGCTATAGCCTACAATATAGTGCAATTATTATACCAACTGCAGATGATCATGACAAATATTTAAGTATATATGCCGTAAACGTCTACTATTTCCATGGACTGTAAAAATAAAGTTTACAACAATAAATAATTGAAATAGCGCACCATCATCATCATCATCGTCGTGGATCCATGCTATATAGCTTTTATCCTAATCACTAATCAGGCTGAAAACCCGTACATACAATTACTCTTTTTTGTTGAAATATTACTGACTGATCCATTCGTTTTTCTATTCTATTCATCTTACTCTTGTATCATGAGCGATGCTAACACGTTTCGGTCCAGTGTGATGTGATCAGGGCCATCCACATCTACGGCATAAACTGCAACCACTGGCAGCAGAGACGTGGAGATAGATCTTTCTTATCGTCCCTCATTGACCGCAAGATTAACTCTAATGAGGTTCACAATCCCAGACGCTCTCCTTAAACTCCATTCCCGGTCCTTGTGGCGAGACAACTACCCGTGTTTTACATCAACTGTGTGATCGTCTCCCATGTCAAGATAATGTAACATTAGGCAAGTTACGCAAATGCCACAATCTTCTGATAAAATGCCAAAACTACTTTTTTAAAAACTCTCATGCAAATTATACAGTATCATATATCATTATAAAAGCATTCTAATAAATAAGAAGTTGCAGAAAATATATGACAATTACCTGAACAACATTTTAGCAGAAAGCTGGTAGTGTCATGGTATTCACTGTCACGAGGTTAGGTTTCAATCAAACACGCTCCAAACATGTTTAAACAGTTCAATCGCATACTTACCGAATAACTGTGACTCAAAGGCTTATGTGCGTAAGTGCATGTACTTTATAGATAAGTAGGCCTAAATATCTAATTATGATAACCTCATATGACCAGTGATTATGATTAAGCCCGTCTGGTGAATTAGACTTCAAAAAGCTACAAAACTGTCACAAACTTGTGTACAGCAGTATTGTACAAGTAGTTATATCTTTAGCATATGTGACAAAACAAACCCCCAAAAAGCTGTTTACATTATTGTTGTTTTATTACTAAATGCAGTGTTAGTTATTCATTGTTTATAAGGTCCAGCTTACTGCAAAGAGCCCAGTCAGGACCATAACTTGGTTAAAAGAGGGATCACCCCTGCTCCGTATAAAAGATCTGCTGAAACAATCCTAACGGTAACACTGAAGGCACTCCACCAGCCGGTCACTTAACAATAAATGCATCCCATGCAGGGGACGCTGAGGCTGTACTCTAATTTATCGAACCCCCGAACACATAATAAAATTCATACATCGCTAATAATACCATAAAAAGCCCTAGTGACCATTTGGCAGAAAGCGTTGCTACTGCACGTTGTGACTGCCTCTTTCTTCAATGTAGCAGAGTATTTACACTACACCTGGCCAAGTACATGACTGATCACACAACTCTGAAGCTAACAGGGATGGAAACTTTGCATTACATTGTCACATCCACTGCCAACCCCTTGGGGTCATGAGCAATCTTGCCACTGTAGATTGTTCAAACCTATAAAGGGAACAGTGAAAGCCACAGTTGAAAACCTGTCTTTCCTTTATAGGCAAGACAGATTCACTGCGGCAACAGTACCCCCGTTGGAGTGCCGGGGGTTTTCAGTATAAATAGTATCCCCACTTTATGGAAATTTAGTGCTTTAAATTCCCACTGTCACTGTCTTCCTCATTTACTCTTTCCTATTCCTGCTCTGTCCTTCACTCTGCTATACTATCTTCTTCTTCGCTAGATCAATGACCTACCTTTTTTCTTGAAAACTCTTCCTGGACAAGACTCCTTGTTTGTGTATGAGGTCTGTTGGATCAGCTTGGGAGTGTTGGACGCTTTCTGCCGGGTGGTCACTAGGGCTTCCTATGATTGTACTATTTAGCACTATAGGCATTTTATATGTATGTGTTTTTTTGATGATTTATAATGATGTTTGTATTCTATTTTGTTTTTGTAACCGGGGTGTTCGCGTAGTTGAGGTCAACCCTCAGCCGTCCCCCGCGTGGGATGTCTTTATTGTAAAGTGACTGGCCGTTGGAGGGCATTCAATTTTCCCACTGGGGTTGTTTCAGCAGATCTTTTATGAGGATCGGGGGTTGTCCGGTCCTGATTTGGCTCGGAAGAGTCCGCTGGACCTAAAGCAACAATAAATCAATCAATCAATCAATCAACATCCACTGCCTCAACAGTGGGTACAGCAGTGTGGGCTCACCACACCAGAAACAACCATCCCAAATGTCTAACACATAAAGCACCAGAGGGAACAATCACAACAATTGTATTCACACAAAAACAACCTAAGCTATACTATTATATAACTACCCACAATCACACTTAACTATAATGAATACAACACTAGTAAACAAACAATAATCAGAAATGAGATATTAATTTTCTTTACACTCTTGCTACAGCCTATACGAGATCATAAGTGGATGTAGAACAATAGTAAATTATTTCACTAATTTGTACAAAGTATTCATTGTACACACAGGCTTAATACTATTGTAAACGGTAATAATACTATTTCTCAGTGGCTACAAATTATACAGGATTCTTGACTATAGAAAATGCCACTCCAACTAAGTAGATATAATTTCTTGGAAAATATAATAAAGTCGTCTTATTTTATTTCGATCATATGTATCTATACATGTGGCCTTATACAACCGGCAATTGACATTCTTTAAAGTTCATTTTCTTGAGCAATTTTATGAGGGAATAATTAACAACTTTTCCTTTACGGACTTTCTAAGTAAAAAGTCTCGCTGGATGGCAGTAAGCGACCAGCGTGGTTCCTCCATATGCTCAGGTCAGTTAAAATGCCCGGCTGTTCACATAGACTCTCGGTGGTTCCAGTCAAAGCCAGTCACCTCACTTTCCAAGGTGGAGATGCCAATACCAGTGCACTACTAAGACATAGCCTACACAACAGTAGATTCTTGCATTCAAAAGCACACTTTCTTTACTAATATTCCCTTCCATTCAAAATATAAAGTATACACATGTTTATACAAATATGCTTGCACCCGAGCAAAATGACCATTTAGGGATTGCCTGCAGGTACTTAGGCTATCGGTGTTAGTAAGTTATTCATTGCTTACAAGGTCCAGCGGACTGCAAAGAGCCGAATCAGGACCACAAAATCAACACCACAACTTGGCTGAAGGAGAACTCACCCCTGATCCGCATAAAAGATCTGCCGAAACAACCCTAATGGTAACACTAAAGGCACTCCACCAGCCGTCACTTTACAATAAAAGATCTGCCAAAACAACCCTAGTGGTAACACTGAAGGCACTCCACCAGCCAGTCACTTTACAATAAAGACTTCCCACGCAGGGGACGCTGAGGCTATACTCTAATTTATCAAATCTCCGTTTACAAAAACAAAATAGAATACAAACATCATTATAAAATATCAACAAAACACATACATATCAAATGTCTACATTGCTACTATCCATGCCTGATTCTTAACTTATTGTTTTGTATACATGTATTGTCATTGTCAAGGATTTTAGTGTGTGCCGCAGATATGTCCTGATTGTTTTTGTTGTGCTATGCATGGCTTTGTCACTGCTCTTGTATTATTGTTTATGACTTCCTTTTTAAGTGTGAAGTTTTTACATAAAATGTGTTTTTTACATGTTCTTAAATTCAGTTTTTAATTGTGAAGCACAGTGAGCCTGGGCATTTTTCAGGAAACTGCGCTATATAAATGTACGTTATTATTATTATTATTATTATTATTATTATTATTATTATTATTATTATTAAATAATATCATAGGAAGCCCTAGTGATCATTCGGCAGAAAGCGTCCAATATTCCCAAGCTGATACAACAGACTTCACACAAAAATAAAGAGTTTTGTCCCGGAAGAGTTTTAAAGAGAAAAGGTAGGTAACTGGTCTAGCGAAGAAGAAGATAGTATAGTAGATTGATAGAACAGAGTAGGAATGAGAACAAACAAATGAGAAAGACTGCAACGGTGGGAATTTAAAGCACTAAATTCTCAGAAAGTGGGGATACTATTTAGACAGAAACCACTGCCCCCCCCCCTTCCCCCCCCTTAGGGTAGGGGGGGGGGAGCTACCGGTGTTGTAATCCGACCTGATGACACTACACAACAAACACAGTGGATCATAGATGTGCGCATGCAGCTTGATCTCTTCTTTTGTTCAGAACATCAGTTTCCAGGACGACAGGACACTGCCTTGCAGAACCATAACTGCAGGACGACACACTGTTTGAGATTGCGGCAAATAGTACAAAACCCTGGCCCGCACAATCCCCCCTTGAAAAAACGCTGCTGGTACTAGAGTACTTCTGTATCCAAAATTCCTCACTGCGACTCCCGGATTTAGCTACCTACAGTAGTTTTATTTGCTCGCACTCTCAAATTTAGTGCGTATATCGCTCACTGCAAAACCGTGCACGGAATGTGAAAATACACGCCTGCCCTCATACCCATAGAGCGGCAGTCTTGAACGGTTTAGGGTGACGAAGCGAAACTAACAAAACAATGCACGTGTTGAAATTACATTATTTGGAAACTTAGCAATAAACTTTCATTTATTTTCTCTCTCTCTCTCTCTCTCTCTCTCTCTCTCTCTCTCTCTCTCTCTCTCTCTCTCTCTTTCTCCTTCAACCCTCTATAAAAGGCTTAGAAACCTTATTATCACAGGTTTAGAAAACTGAATTGATGTTCTGTAACCAAAATAATTTTTGTTGTTCTTTTAAAATTTTTAATGTTCTTTTGTTGCTTTTTTTTTTTTTTTTTTTAAGTGTGAAAGGAGAACAAGGGTTGTTTAAATGTCAACCTTTGGAACTTAGTCCTTTTGTGAAACAAACAATATAACATTCAATATTAAATTAGGCTCCTAGTCCAGGGGTGGGCCATATAACCGACAGATTCCAACCTTAACTAAGGTTTAGGACAGAGCAACTGTAGTATACAGATGAAGTCATTGTGCAGCATGTCACCTATAGATCTCAACCTATAATAAGATTTAGGACACAGCAACTGTAGTGTACAGATGAAGTCATTGTGCAGCATGTCACCTATAGATCTCAACCTATAATAATATTTAGGACATTAAATTACATTACATTACATAATTGTTGCTTTAGGTCCAGCGGACTCTTCCGAGCCAAATCAGGACCGGACAACCCCCAATCCGCATAAAAGATCTGCTGAAACAACCCTAGTGGGAAAACTGAATGCCCTCCACCAGCCAGTCACTTTACAATAAAGACATCCCACGCAGGGGACGGCTGAGGCTTCACCCCAACTTATCGAACCCCCGTTTACACAAACAAAATAGAATACAAACATCATTATAAATTATCAACAAAACACATACATATAAAATGCCTACATTGCTAAATAATAACATCATAGGAAGCCCTAGTGAACACCTAGCAGAAAGCGTCCAATATTCCCAAGCTGATCCAACAGACCTCATACACAAAATAAGGAGTCTTGTCCCGGAAGAGTTTTCAAGAAAAAAGGTAGGAGACTGGTCTAGCGAAGAAGACGATAGTATAGCAGATTGCTAGAACAGAGCAGGAATGAGAAAGAGCAAATGAGAAAGACATCGACAGTGGGAATTTAAATCACTAAATTTCCAGAAAGTGGGGATACTATTTATACTGAAACCCCCGGCACCCCAACGGGGATATATTTAGGACAGTGCAATGTAGTGTACAGATGAAGTCATTGTGCAGCATGTCACCTATAGATCTCAACCTATAATAAGATTTAGGACACAGCAACTGTAGTGTACAGATGAAGTCATTGTGCAGCATGTCACCTATAGATCTCAACCTATAATAATATTTAGGACAGAGCAATGTAGTGTACAGATGAAGTCATTGTGCAGCATGTCACCTATAGATCTCAACCTATAATAAGATTTAGGACACAGCAACTGTAGTGTACAGATGAAGTCATTGTGCAGCATGTCACCTATAGATCTCAACCTATAATAAGATTTAGGATTTCTGCTCCTAAAACTTATCTTAGGAGATTGCAAAGTCTAGACAGCAAGTCCATAAAATTAGCGTTAGGTGTACCAATACATACACAAACACTTAAAGCTTACAAGTTAGCAGGAGTCATATCCATTGAAGAATGGAGAAAAATTTCTTGTGCAAAATATATTGTACGAGCAGCATCTGTATATAATAATAATGATGATGAGATACATTTTAGGTCTGATCTGATTTTTTCAAAACGTGAACAGAAAATACCATTCTTAGAATCAATAGCAACTTTTACAAAAGATTTAATTGATGATTTATCTAATGACATAAAATCTTTTCCTAAAAATATTATTTCTCCAACACCTATGTGGGAGCTTGAAACTGCTCATTTTGACATACATTATAGTTTAGAAAAGAAGAATGAAAATGCAAATGTATTATCAAGTGATGTTCGTTGTCATTTGGAGAAAAAATTTTCTCAACATCTTCAAATCTATACTGATGGATCGGTTTTAGAGACAGGGGAAGCTGGAGCAGGCTATGTAATTCCAGCTCTAAAATTGCAAAAATGTTTCTCTTTGAGTTTAAATACTTCTATTTTTGCGTGTGAACTTATCGCAATCCTTATGGCATTAACTAAAATTTCAGATTTTTGCTTAAACGCATTTCAAGTTGTTGTATGTGTTGATTCGATGTCAGTTTTAGATGCTTTACAATCTTATGGTCATACTGAACGGCATGAAATTATTTTAGAAATTCAACATTTAGTCCACAATCTCATTATTAATGGTACAAAGGTAAGCTTCTGTTGGCTACCTTCACATTGTGGTTTTCTGTTTAATGATAATGCGGACAAAGCAGCAAAGAAAGGAGCTACAAATATCAATGCTCAGAGTATTCAACTCAAAAAATCCCCTAAGGAAATTAAACGTATGATCGAAGAGAGGTCAACGAAACATGTTGTATTTAATACACTTTTTCCTGTAGACTGTAGACTTTCGAGAACAGTTTTTACTATGGCTAACAGAATAATGTTGAATGCCATAAAAACAAAGTATTATCCAGATATCATTTACTTTTTGGTTGCCGTCATTTTCTGTCTCTAATAACTGTGCATCTGCATGACATAAAAACATTAGATGATATTAATTTTCATCAAAGTGCATTGTTAGCAAAACTTTTGATGGATTCTCCTGTGGCTAGATTTGTGTAAATAATTTTATTTTACCCCCCCCCCCCCCCCCCCCCGTCTTATCATCTTTGGTGGAAAAGACGTAAATAAAACAACCAACCAACCAAGATTTAGGACACAGCAACTGTAGTGTACAGATGAAATCATTGTGCAGCATGTCACCTATAGATCTCAACCTATAATAATATTTAGGACAGAGCAATGTAGTGTACAGATGAAGTCATTGTGCAGCATGTCACCTATAGATCTCAACCTTTAATAAGATTTAGGACAGAGCAACTGTAGGGTACAGATGAAGTCATTGTGCTGCATGTCACCTATAGATCTCAACCTTTACTAAGGTTTAGGACAGAGCAACTGTAGCGTAAAGATGAAGTCATTGTGCAGCATGTCACCTATAGATCTCAACCTTTACTAAGGTTTAGGACAGAGCAACTGTAGCGTAAAGATGGAGTCATTGTGCAGCAGCACACCACCATTCAATAAGCAGAACTTTAACAGCGAAACTCTCGTACTACTTTGCACTACGGTGTGAAAATAGGTCTCCATTGTATTTGTTAGCCATTGTGACCAGAAAGCTGTTTCTACTCTGAGAGCATCTTCAGTGGTCGTAGAGGCTGGTGAGATACAGAGAACTTGGTTCTACAATCCAAAGTTATGACACTGAAACATATTGAACATCAAACAAGGTTACTTGTGATACTGAATATTCCTGCGACGTGAGGGAGAGAATGTTCCTGCGACGTATTGTCACAGCCGGAAAAACATCACGGTGACAGTATTTCACACTCCACTGCAAGTGGACACTACTCAGCGCTACTGGTGAAGTGCTAACTTTGAGGCTGATAATTATCAATAGACTCCCAACATTGACAGTTAACCCATTTTATTACCAGTGTACAAGTGGAACACAAAGGACAATCGGGATTGAACTAGTACTAATCTAAGATAGTTATGTATCTATTTTTGAACAACAAGATATTGACATTGTTGTCTTTTTGCTTTCATTTGTGTTTTTTTATGGAACACGTTTGAATGATTTGTCATCACATCAATGCTTCTTTGTGTGTGTGTGTGTGCATGTGTGTGTGTGTGTGACGTGGGCATGTGTGTATGTTCGCATGTGTGTTTAAGGGAACAAAAGGGGGGGGGGGGGGTATGGGATTCTAACCTGTTAAAACAGACTATATTTAAATTGGAACTGTGTGTGTGCTGTTTGATAGTAATGCACATCTTGTATTTTACAGTTAAAAGCGTTTTGAATCCAAATTAAAAATATGTTTTAAGTCAAACATAATTCACGCAGTAACATCAACTCTGTACACAAACACACACATACATGCAGATACACACAAACACAATGCACCAACAATCTCACACACATACACACACACACAATGCACTCACCTACCCACACACACACATAATGCATCAACACCGTTACACTCGTAATCCAACATGATCAACACAAAACAATAAACACAATTTAAAAATATTCAAATATATTACAAATTGATTGCAATATTACAATAGAAACATAAATACATACACAACTTTCATAACATGATAAATAAATCCAAGAAAAATCCGACAACTCAACAAAAATAAATTTGTTTGTAGGTGAAAATACACGACCCTGCAGTTTATAAAATAATAAATATATCCATTGAAAAAAAAAGTTTTGATACAGGCAAACTCTTACTATTTCTCAGAAATACACAGTTTATAAGTAACTTATGCAATTTTGAATGTGTTTTGTAAAGGTTAATTTCTGAAAAATAATTTTGGGATCCCAAAAGATTGTGAGGTACGGCAACAGGAAATAGACCACACAGTGTATGATACAGTGAGTTTAAAATATAATATATCTTACTGCAAAATAGGGGACAGTTTCTTGTCATATTGCTCTTGCTAATAAATATGGGGTAAATAAAATATTACTGACACCACTGGACATTTCATAGGACTATGATGGACTAACAATAATGTACTGTGTTCCTTCAGTTCTGAATAACATAACTACAAAAAGCACGATCAATAAACCTATTCATTGTTTGTGCGTCATGAGCAGGGTTACCAAGAACTGATATTAACTGACCAACTAACTCATTAGAGTGACACTTAAAAATGGAGATAATCTTTCCCAAGTTGAACTCTAAGGTAGGCGTGGGACGTAAAGGGACTAAACTGCAGCAGTCAACCAACACTGAGCAGGGAGGTAATCCTGTCAGACTGATAAGCCAACCGTTAAAATAAAAAAATTTAACTTGTTTTTATTTGCGTACTTTCAATTTGTGTACCTAATCTAGAATTTTCTAAAAGCATGTGCTCTCCAGGTGACAGAGTCACAGAAGGGTAGTTATTTAGTTATTCATTCATTACAGAGTCCAGCGGACTGCAAAGAGCCAAATCAGGACCACAAAATCAAGACCACAACTTGGCTGAAAGAGGAATCCCCCCTGATCCGTATAAAAGATCTGCCTAAACCACCCCAGTGGTAACACTGAAGGCACCCCACCAGCTGGTCACTTTACAATAAAGGCATCCCATGCAGGGGACACTAAGGCTATACTCTAATATTTATCTAACCCCGTTCACAAAAACAAAATAGAATACAAACATCATTATAAAATATCAACAAAACACATACATATAAAATGTCTACATTGCTAAATAATAATATCATAGGAAGCCCTAGTGACCATTTGGCAGAAAGCGTCCAATATTAACAAGCTGATCCAAAAGACCTCAAACACAAATGAGGAGTTTTGTCCCGAAAGAGTTTTCAAGAAACAAGGTAGGTGACTGATCTAGCGAAGAAGATAGTATAGTAGATTGATAAAACAGAGTAGGAATGAGAAAGAACCAAGTAGAAAGACAGCGTCAGTGAGAATTTAAAGCACTACATTTCCAGAAAGTGAGGATACTATTTATACAGGAACTTCCCTGGTACACCCACGGGGGATGTCACTGAAGGTGCCGGGCACCGATATCCAACATACACAATCTAATCCCACGTTAGGATAGCACAACTATCAGTCAAAACGTACACTTGGTGAAAACATGCGCAATGCAAACCACTACTGGCATTAATTAACAGAGATGTGTATGATTATATACAGATCTTTTCTGAAACTGAGGATACGGTGTACAGTATTATATAATGGAGTCCTTTATTTTTTTTTAACAATTTAGTTTGTGATCTAGTGAATCAAAAATGTATTTTCACAATCATCATCATAATCTTGTAGTGTCCCATTGCAAGAATAAGGTAATTTTGACATTCTGATTAATTCTTTAAAAAAAATATTTAAAAACCCATTGATTTATATGTTGAAAATATTGAGATATAAAAAAAAACCCGCATGCACATAATAATGTTAAGATTGAGAAAAATACCAACATAATGTAAGTGGCAAGTAACATTATACAACACATAAGAGGTCCCATTTGTTCTGGCTCATGACAGCACCACACACAACCGTTATTTCACAACATTTCCTCACCTTTTAAAAAATAAAAAATAAAAATAAACAACTGCAACTTGCCAAACTTACCAAAATTAAAAAGCCACGCACTATGCAAATCTGAAGCCAAACACACTTTATAACACACACAAATTTTTTTAACATAAACAAATATTTACATTTTATTTTTAATTTGGCAAGCATTTTTATATCATTATCACACATTTCTATGACATCCATTATTCCAGTGAAAACTAGTTCAGTTTGCAGATCATTCCAGTTTGCTTCAGTCACAAACCACAACCTAATACAACCTTGTACAATGCATTTGACCAACAACCAACACAAACATGGGTACAATATACATCCAACAGCCCTCAATCCATCAAATCAAAATATTAGCATGCAACATTTACAAACTAACCTAAATGTGCGTAAGCACGCTAACACACAGACACTATCTCCTCCGGCATCTTACCACCTATCCTTTCTTCTAGACATGCGCGCGCACACACACACACGCACACACACACACAAAACCGTGTAGAAACGCCGTTGTGGTGACTTTCATGAAACTCAACATACGTTACTTTGACATTTTTACAAATGTGTCCATTTTTTAAAGCTTACCCTAACCCTAACTCAAATCCTAACCCAAACCCTAACCCTTAACCTAACCTTAACACAGCCCTAACCATAACGGAACACTGTTTTGACGTCAAAATAACGGGGTCCATCAAAAGAAAGTATGTAGAGGTTCAAGTGTATGTCAGAATAAAGGCGTATCTACCTAGCCACATGCACGCACGCACACACACACACACTTACTTGTTTTTACGGTGTTATTATAACTTTGATGAAATGCCAAATACGTTGCGTTGACAATGGGTCATATTTTGTCCCCCCTTTTTAAGTACTTTTAAGTGTTCTAACGCTAACCCTTATCCTAACCCTTACACAGCCCTAACCCTCACGGATCATTGGTTTGACGTCAAAACAACGAGGGCTGTCAAAATAAGGTATGTAGATATTCACTAGATTGTCCAAATAACGCGTGTAAACAAGTACACACACACACACACACACACACACACATACCTACTCTCTTTAATACACACACACATTCTCTCTCTCTCTTTCTCTCATACACACACACACAAACATACTCAAACACTTTCACAAAAATTCACAATCCACCCTGCAAACTTGGTTATTGCTATGCAGTGAAGGAAATGAACATTGAGGTTTAACGTCCATGCCCATCACTGGCCATAAGGCAGACGTGGGGTAACCATCCCATGGAGGAGGGGGTAGGGACCTAAATCAACACTGAACCACCAGAGCAATCATAACTAAGATGGGCAGTGAGAATGACCACTTTCATCTTGCCCATGGCAGGATCACAACCTGGGTCAAGGGTGTGCAGTTATCACATCATCATTACAAACCAAACCATAATAATAAATAGCACACCAATCCAATCCACTTGTCCAGCGCACCACTCTGTGCCCAGATGATGAGCTCACGACGCAAAGAACAAATGACTAAAATCTTTAAATGAATGAAAATATTGCGACAGATCCAAGGAACAAATTACTCAACATTGATATGATACCGGTCACTAACCGACTAGAATAATTATAATGTCTTCATCGCACACATAGTGCAGTAGTCAAATAATCATAGTTACATAGTCATAGTTACATAGTCATAGTTACATATATACCACAGGCATCTCATCAAGTCTCAGCTAATCTGTGTGAGTTACATGGTGATAGTTGAGCTGAAGTCACTCCAGAAACAAAGGTGCAACAAAAAGCACAAAACAGTTGTGAAACACACCAATATTTTCATGTTTTTTAATGTGTTTGATTTGTAACTCTTTCTGAAACATCTGTTATGAAAAGCACCAATATTTTCAAGTTTTCAATGTGTTTGATGTGTGACCATGTCTGAAACATCTGTTATGAAAAGCACCAATATTTTCATGTTTTCAATGTGTTTCATGTGTGACCGTGTCTGAAACATCTGTTGTGCACACGTTTTAAAATGTTTCATGATTTAGAACCTGCTCTAACATTCTTGCTTCACTAACATTGTTGTAGCTCGTTAGTTAGTTATTCATTGCTTACAGGTCCAGGGCCGAATGCTCAGGATCCTTGGCTGAATCACTTGATTTAGCTTGACATCCAGCTATATTTAATTTGCAGGGAGTTTTTTAATATAAATTGTTTTAATTAAAGAAAAGGTTGGTTGTTTTTATTGGTTTTAGTAGGAAAGATATGAAGAGATTTTGTGGGGTTTTTTTGATATTTTTGTTTTTTTTTTTTTTTTATTTTTTTTTGGAATGCTGCTATTTTTTGGGGTTTTTGTGTGAGCTGATTTTTGATGATTTTCTTTTTTTTTGGGTTGTTTTATGAATTGAATAGGTATAAATAGCAAGGCAGCTGAATAGGAGAATAAGAATATAGGAATGGGAATGTTAAAAAAAGAACTGTAAACTGGGTAAACTGGGTAGTCATCGTTCATGATGATGGCTATTGCGTCAGCAAGCCTAGAAAACGAAAAATTTCACTGACGCTAGCAGTCAAGGGAAGTAAAAAGCATTGTGGCCGCGTGGTCTAAGGCGTAACTAACTTGCCTTATTCACCGGCTAGAAACCAATGGCGCCCAACAGGTGTGGGATTGATCCTGCTTCTGGGCGTTATGTTTCTCTGAATATTATTTACTTTCGACTCGGGCAATGTCTGAAAGGTTTTCTCCGGGTACTTCTGTTTGCTCCACCAGCAAAATTTAAAAAGAATACAACTAATAATGGGTAGTTGGGTTTACGACTATGCCTTCCCCAGTGGAGGTGACCCGCAATTTCCCCATAAAAAGGGACAATAAAGTGTCAACAGTAAAAAGTTTTTAAAAAGAAAAGTGAAAAAGTAATTCCATTGTGAACTATCTTTTTTAATGAAATGTGGTGCCTTTACCTGTGACTAAGCCATTTTCGCAACACAATGAATTTGGAGGTTGTTTCTAAAACACTGCTGCACAAAAGTTGCTTGTCTGAATTCTCCTTTTGATAGTGGCAGTTATATAGCTATAGTTACACACAATTAGTCAACAAAGCTACCACGCTCGTTTCTGTATTTCCTCGTTGCCATAATCAGCCAATAGAAAACTCTTCATGGTATACATTGTTCACAAAAAATCATAATAAGTATGTCTTTTGTCATAATTTGTGCAACCCTGTCCTCAGCCAAATAAAAATGACCAAAAGTCAAATGCATTCAGCAGTGCAGCCAAGCAAATAACAAAACTAAACACAAAATGAATAAAGGATGTAAGCCATAATGAATGGAATAAAGAAATAAATGATGAAATAAACTTTTTAAAAACAAAGCTTGGCATGTCACAACAAAGAAGAACAAAATTAATAAAATGCTAAAAACGGCTTACCAAATCTTTTCAAAATAATTTGAACCCCCCCCCCCCCCCCCCCCCCCCCCAAAACGCACAAACACAGATGATTGCAATGTAGATTATATAGTTTGTTCAAAACCCAACAAAAACGACATCCAAGTTCAAAACAAATTTGACATTAGTTTCCCCCCGAGCAAGAAGAGAGCATGTTTCGCAAGCGTATAGGAAGATGGAGATGAGGTGCAACAGAAGACTTCTGGGCATTTCCTATACCCAGCACCTCACCATCGACAAAGCCCGACAGAAAATCACACAAGCCATTGGACAACACAATGACACGTCCACAGTGGTGAAGAAACGGAAACCCCAATGATATGGCCACATCACCAGAGCATCAGGCCTTGCATAGACCATCCTGCAACGCATGGTGCAAGGAGGCAGAAGAAGAGGGAGACAGAAAAAGAGGTAGGAGGACAACATTCGAGAATAGACTGGCTTAACAATGAACGAAGTCATGAGGGTTGCTGAGGACAGAGAAACATGGAATATGCTGGTTAAACGATCATCTGTTGTGTAGACTTTCGAGTCACGGGATAGGATAGGATAGGATAGGATAGGATAGGATAGGACAGGACAGGACAGGACAGGATAGTACATCAGCAGTCATTTGAACAAGTGTTTTTATTATACAAACGGCAAAATGTCTCTTAACATGTTCAAACAGACCCTCAATTTTTAACAGTTCAGGTTACAAACTGCTAACAGCAAAAATATTGTAAAATAATTGCGGAAAAACTTGCAACAGCAGATATAAATAACTATCTCTATGCTAACATTAGTTCATAAAACCACGAAGTACAAGCACACTCAAGGTTCCCGTCACCCGCACTAAGACATACGGCCAACGTGCATTCGCTTACTCTGCACCTAAGCAGTGGAACTCCCTTCCCTCCCATATCCGCAACATACAATCAACACAAGCATTCAAAAAGGCCCTCAAAACCCACCTCTTCAAACTTCACTATTCAGAATGATTTGTATCCCGCTGTCATTCTCTCCTCTTTGTCTCTGTCTGATCCGTAAGGGTATACACGGCTGTACATATTTATACTGTTTTTCCTCCTGGGCCTAACCGGGCATATAAATAGCTGTGAATAGGTTTTTGCTATTCTATTTGTTTTTTCTGTCATTTGTGTACATAGTTGTAAATTGTCATTTGTACCCTTACTGTTCTGTCTTTTGGTGTATTGTAGCTAAAGCGATGTTTTATCGAGTGCATGTACTTATATGTAATGACTATGTAAAGCGTGGTGAGTCTGGTCATAGGCTGGAGTATCCGCTATATAAAAATCCGTTATTATTATTATTATTATTAAGCAACAAATTATATTTTGTATGCTTTTATCTGTTTTCTCCTACCACAAAAGATAAACTGCCCAAAATCTGCACAATGACAGCTATCGTCCATATTGTCAATTGTGTCACTGACAATCAAATTGTTGACATTTCCCTCAACCTCTCTCACGTCAAGCTAGCAGCAGCACCGCTACCCATGTTTTAGCATGGCATAGCTAGTATTATTATTGCACAATAAACAGACTGTGTGTGTGTGTGGATGTTGGGGAGACAAGACAATAAAATAATAACTACAGGAACTGAAGACTTATCAGTGTTATATGTAACTATTATTATGGTTGTGATTGTTATATTATTGTACTGCCTTTATTAGTATTAGCTATCTCTTCTTGTAATTGTCATTTGTATGTATCTATAGTTTTTGGAATGAAGAGTTGGCTTGAGTGGAAGGCATGACAGCATGTGTGAACATGGGTGCATAGTGTGGTCCCAAAGGTCTTCCTCAACCTGTTTTGGTAGTAATATATATATATATATAAGAAAAATAATTATCCTGCTCTCAAAGGTGGACAAAAAGCACGACATAGTGGCTTTCAATTCCATGTGCTACTTTGTGAGCTAGAAGAGCTCAAGAGCAGTACAATTGCATTCATAAAGCCTGGTTCTCCTTGAGCGTTTCGATATTTACCAAAGATCTCATCAGAGGAGGTTTGGCCCTAAATGCTTAGACCACACTGTGCAGTCTATATGTACTGCAGGGGTAGTCACAAAGACACCCGTTGAGAAGTTCACTTTAGGAAGAAGCCAGTCGCAATGTGAAAATACCCCAGTTGCTAGGGCCGACCGAGAAAATGACTTTGAAAATGGTTTTGAAATAATTATATTTTATGATAAAACTCTTTAAAAATGGCTAGCACCGTACAGCAACCATTAAGGAGCAAGGAATAAAAACAAGCCAATGGAGGCAAGTTGATTTAAATCAAGAAAAATAATTATCCTGCTCTCAAAGGTGGACAAAACGTGCGACATAGTGACTTTCAATTCCATGTGTCAACTTCCGTTCCTATAGCTATAGAGCCACTCTGCAGCATTACACCCCTCCCCACTGTTGCATCTATGCCAGCTAATGGATGTCAGTAGCGTCCCAATCCAGATTCCCAGACTACACCAGACCTGTCCGGCACTGCGCCTGCAGGAACACATATTAAAAGTCAAAATTCTGGCTTTTAACACACCCCAGTGTCTAGAACTTATTGTAAAAATGTATTATATATATATACATTATATACTTTGTATATTGACTGTGGATATGGAAGTTTGTGATAGCAGATACCATTTGCCGGTAATCATATACGTAGTCACGCATATCACAACTAAGGTCTAACTGTGACCCCCATGCGGCGATCTCACATGTTTATCCCAAACATCTGATCTCTAGGCCACATCTGAAGTCTTCAGTTCTTTCCTTTACAATCACTTTGATCCACCTTTCACAAATATGCACAACCATCCATCCGCTCATCAATGTAAAAACGTGCTGCTTAAATTCACAACGACAGCATGAGCTAAGTGCTATAAAATTCTCATCCATCAATCCATCACACTAACACATAAAACACAAAGCGTTTCAAGTTCATCAAGTTTGGCCAGTCAAAATAACCAGTGATCATTTTGATACTGGGAACAACTGGACAGCTTGAGATCCGTGTGTCAACTGATAGCAGCAGTGGGAGCTCAACTCACCACCTTTTGTACTATTTCCCTAGTTAGCACATCTGATCAATAGTATGGGAAAGCTTCTTTCAATTTCATGGACGAGTACAGCCAAAATCCATGTTGAAAACTACAATAATACACAGAGCAGTTGGTTGTTTTATGGATGCGCGTATACCACAAAGAAAACAGAAACCAATGGACGGATCCATTCAATCCGTCACTGTATCACATACCAAGTCATAATAGGGAAACAAAACTGAAATCATTTTGTTCAATTCAGATCATTTTTTTGTTTGTTGGTGTTTGTTGGTTTGTTCACAAATGAATACAAAAATCACAAAAAAGTCGCCTCTCACACAAAACTTAAAATGTCACTTTAAAATACCATGAAAATTTGAAGTAGCATTGTTCAACTTTAAGTTAGCAACATACATTCAGTTTTTGTTTGGTCATATAGCAATTTAATATCGCACCCTAAGACCCAACCATCCCCCTTCCTCCACTCTCCACACACACACACACAAAAAGATAAAAAGTTGGGATATCAAGACATGACTGAAATATTAGGTTAAAGGTGGGGAGTTTAAAGATGTCAAGACATGGCTGTTTATAACAATGTGCTGTCATTGATAGGAGAGGTGGCGGGGAGAGGAAGGGGGAGTGGGAAGAGGAGAGAGATGGGCAGAGGGGGGGGGGGGGGGGTGAAGGGTCAGTAAAATTTGAAGTAGTTTGTTCAATCGCCATACCCCCAAAATAGAAATAAAATATAAAATTTAAAAAAAATAAAATAAAATCATACGAAAATGTGTGACTGGTCAGTCCCATAGACGTCAAGATGAAGAAGAAGGCGGAGATAAAAGTGGCTGTTTTTTGTGTGAGGTTGGTTGTTGAGTCACTGGCAGACTACTGTGCCCAGGAATCGTCGCTTTACTGCTGAAGGTGGGTGGCTGCAGCGCCCCTCGTGGACTGTTTCGTGCCACTTGGCCTTGAGCGACTCCTTGGCTGCCATGTGTTACTGGCTGTCCTTTGAGCGAGTGTGAAGTATGGGCAGTAACATTCCCCACGCCCTGCTGCTTGGTCCAAACTGGGGAATGATCACTCCCAGCACCACCACCATCTCCACCTCCTTGGTTCCCAAACACCGCCGTCTGGTAGGAAGGTAATGACGATGATGACGACATCAATGGCGATGATGATGACGAAGCTGACAATGACCTGGCATTTGAGGCGTTGGGCGACGATATAAATTTGAAGGAGGTCAGGCTGGACCTAGGGGTGCTGAGAGAGAAGGAGAAAGGGTTTTGCCCCGTGGAGGAGTCTAAACCGCTGGGAGAAATGTTTTCTGATGATCGCGCCTTTTTGTGGTTGTGGTTGTGGTGGTGAGAGGAAGAGAATCTGGAAGATAATGAATGGGAGCTGGAGCTGTGACTCTGGCCTGCGTCTCCTGAGCTCGGGGATGTCTTGAAGGAATTGGCCAAGGATAAAATTCTAGAGGATCGGATCTCCAGTTTGGGTACTTTAGCGTGCTGCGATGGGGGCGTCTCTCCTGAGGCCTGAGCTTCTAGCTGATCCATGGCCTGCGCAGCCTTGTTGACGCTGGACTCTGACAGACTGCGGCGCTTGATGGACCCCGTGAATAGTTCTAACGGTCGGCCACGATCCTTTCTGAAAAGATAACATATAGCAATGAACACTTTCTATTGCAACGGTCATCCTTTGCCTGAACATTTCATCTTAACCAAGTATTTATTGCAAAATCTGAATGCAAAGAATTAATTTTTTCTGTGTTCTATCCAATCTTAACCAAGGCAACAAAGCAAAAACAACAAATTACTATGAAGTGTCATCAGATACATATGTTCCTTTGATGTCATTAATAATAATAATAATTTATTTTGTATAGCGCAAAACAAAACTTAAAGCTTACTCCCAGTGTTCACGTAACTATCTAAACAATATGATAAAACAGTATGAGATAAAACAGTTAACATCGTAAAAATTAATACCAACATCACACTTAACAAGGGTAAATAAATGAACAATACGGTACAACATTACGAGATAAAACTCGTTAAACATCATAAGAAATAATAACAAACATCACATCTTAGTATAAAAAGGCTTGTTTACACAGAGACACACACACACATACACACACACAAAGTAGGACATCAGCAATAAAAATAAATTATAAAGTAATGATAAAACTAGCTCTAAGTAAAAAGTACCATTTATTGACAGGGGGAAAAGAAAAATATGACAATAATAAAACAATATTCAAAAGTCCTACATAACTCATAAGAATGTCTTTTATAAACCAGAGTAACATTTAACTACAACAATTTAAAACCAATACAGTTCCAACCCCAATAAACAATAAAAAGACCTGTACAGGCAGTAAAGCATTTAAACCAAGAACATTACACTAAAGACACTGATGGAACACACGCACTCATGCATGCCCACACACACACACCACTATTCAATCACACACACACAGATTATTCTGGATCTAAAAGTATTAGGTAAAGAAATAGGTTTTGAGGTTCTTTTTCAAAACGGTAAGAGACTGGGAGTGCCGAGGTTGGAGGGCAGAGAGTTCCAAAGAGTTGGGGCAAACACAGAAAATCTCCTGCCAAAGGACTCAAGCGAATACCTTGATAGTATCAACTGACATCACAAACAATGTAACAAAATCAATTTGGAGCAGATGTACCTTTGTCTGGCACTTGCATTGTGGGACACAGCAGAACTTGTAGGGGTCGCTGATTTTGACGACTTCCCTCTCATTTCTGCCCAAGACTTTGGAGAACCTGGACCTTCGGTTCTTGGACTGGTTGGCGACCTTGAAGATGAGGAGCCTTGACCTTGAATGTCATTGGTAGTTGTGTTTATAGATGCTGAACTGTGGTGGTTGACGCGGTAGGGCAGATCCAGTTCATTGCTACCACTGAAGCCTTGTAGGTACGACTCTTTCTCTGCAGAATACAATATTAATGGGCAGTTTTTATTCAGCTGGTAAACAACAATTTAACTCATTGCTGGTGATGTGCATCATAGGATGAGCGATTTGATTGTATGGTTGCCAGTGGATCACGCCTTAGGAAGATCGTTATAAGCAACCCAATTATTAAAGGGAGAGTATAACTGGCAGCAAGACTAATTGATTTATTACCTCCATTTAATTATAAAAGCAAGTATTTCACTGTCAACCTCAGCATTTTTGCTGTAGGAGTAATTTTCATGGGGACATATGACGAACATGTTTTACCTTAATTCCAAAATGGCAGCCAATTCTCAGATGAAAATTGTTTGTGTACTGATCTACAAGAAGCATTCAAACACATTTTAAAACATATTGTGAATTTATTTTTTTATCATTGGAGCAAAACTGAAATGTTTCGTGGTGAATGTACAATATATTCTGGATGTCAAAAACCTTTTGGATTTTCATGTACAGTGTGAATACTTGAGTGCTGTTTTGTTACAAAAGGTGAATAAGTGTATTTTCTATTGTTGATTTCTTGAAAGAACACACCATGATCTGTACACAAATGTATAGTTTTTCTATATTATCTTTTATACTTTAGGTAGTTGCACTTTCCAAAAAAACAACAACGTTCAAATAATGCTTTTTCAGGAAACAAAAATGGCTAAAAAGTTCCCCATCCAATGAGTTAAACTGCAAATGAATGGTTGACGTATATGCTTACATCAATAGTGGTTGAACTGCATCATTTTTATAATGCAGATGCTTCACCTACTGTTAAGCATGTTAACTCATTGAAGTCGCAGAGTGCCAGACTCGGCATCATTCCAGAGTCGCAGGATTTTAGGCTATTTTTACAAAATCACACCAAATGTGCTAGACAACATAGAAACATAAAATAAATTGCAAATGAAAGCTTAAAGTATGTTTCTTTAATTTCACTTACCACCAATCTGCTATAATCCTCCAGAAAAAAATTATTTTGCACCAAAAACACATCACTTTTGCAAAAAAACATTTTTTTTATAAGAAGCACAATACTTATATGTTGCACCCATTTTTTATATGAAAATATTTGATTCTCTTGTTTTTATGAAGTAAAAACACAGTAGAAATGAATTTTACACACAAATAATCATGAAAGCACAACCTGAAGAGGCATTTGTCACATAACTAAAACAAAATTTTCCCAACAATCGGCGTTCAAAACGGGAAGCCATTTTGTAAACAATGCGTTGCTAGCTTCATAAAAATCGCAAAATCTCAAGAGAAACTTTGTCAAAAATATGGTCAAAGGGAAGCAATCTACTCTAAAAAGACTCCTTTCAAGTATGGGTATTGCTTAGTTCCCTTGGTACTCATTTTCTGTTATAAAAAAAATTGTGAACACGCGACGTACACATAGCGGCGGCACGCTCCTGTGTGGCACCGCTAGTGCCGTAGCACCGTTTGCGGCACGACTTCAATGAGTTAAATCATTGGCACTTGTACTTTCTCAAAGGCCATGATCATTGTGCTTCACCGTTTTCCTAACAGGTTTTGAACTGTATCTACAAACTGGCTTAGACAATTCCATGTTTTCTTTTTGTTTCATTAGGTTAAAGCTGCGCCACCACACCGCCTACAAATGTCGCACTTTCGAAAACGCTTATTACGCGAGAGTGTCTGGAAAAACATTTAAATGGCTTGCCATCTTGCTGATTTTTAAAATATAAAAATCCCCGCTCATTTGCTGTAAGCCCTTTACAGACCAAAGAGCTGCTCAAGGAAAGGAGAGGTAAGGCTTACCATGGGCAGGGAGAGGGCAGGAGAGGACGATGGTTCGCTGCATCAAGACGTAGAGGGCAGTGTTGGCCACCTTGTGCTGGCTGGAGTGTGGGGTCTGGCTGCCTGTGCCCCGCTTGACAGCGTCCCTCACTTGAGGACTGATCACGTTGTTCCACATGTCACGTACCCAGCTGAAAACCAACAATCATTTCACTTAAGTTAAGTCAAGTAGTCAGTGAGTAGTGCACTTATCACACTTCGGTACATTTTATGTTTTTTCAGACCCTATCCTATCCTATCCAGTAACTCAAAGGTTGTAGGGGCACCACAGATGATTGTTTAACCAGTGTACTCTATCTTTCTCTGTTCTCAGCAACAAATCTCAGATCACCAAGGGTTTTTCTCCGGGTACTCAGGTTTCTTCCCTCTTTTCAATAATGGTATTGGAGGCAGTCAATCTAAACACTTTCAGAAATAAACAATGGATTTTCTTTTCGTCTTCTAATAGTACCTTGCCTTTTATAATGCACGTTACAGTGATGAATGTGTGTGTGTTGTGTATGTAGGAATGTCTGTAACACGTGAGAAAGAGTGTATATTAGTTACAGATCGCTGCACTGTGAGTCTTGATTTACAAATAAGGCAGGCACCCATCGCATCCATTATTACTATCATCCAAAAATATATTTTTGGTAAAACTATTATTCTTATTATACATGCATATAAAAATGCATAGTCAATGCTTTCAGTCAACTGTTCAGATAATTTTTAAAACGGAGACTGTACACAATTACAGAACAGACTTGCACTAAAAAGGAAAATCACTAACTTCAGTAAAGTCACAGAACAATCCATGCCACTTTTACTTCAACATTTTAAGTGTGGCTCTCATTCAATTGCATCTGTTTTATGGCACCGTAAGATTAATTCTTAAATTGACAAGTCAAACGAAGGGAGATCCTTGGTGAAAGAATGATCTCTAACGTTTCAGGTGTAGACTTTCTTCACAGAGTGCTTTTACTTTAACTTTCACTGTCACTATTTCTGTACATTATTTTTACGAGTGGCCAAAGTGATGATACTTGTGAAACAACAACAGCCCCGCTTTTTCTGAATTCAATACAAGTACACAAAGTTGTCAGTGCACTCACTGCAATATAAGTTGTGGATTCTGCTTCTCCAACGGACACTTGAAAAATCCGCAAGGCCCCAGCACCATGTCCGGCAGCCCAAGCTTCCTCAGGCTGTCATTCAGTCGCTGCCACACGCAGATCACCCACTCCGTTGCGCGCAACAAAGGGTTGTCGGCTCCTGGCAACTGGCCCTGGCCGATGTGAAACAGACGGCGCAAGAAATGGCGGGCCAGCAGATTCCGTAGCGGTTCTAAGTCCTGTTTGAAGTGGACCCAGTGAAACAGGTGTTGTAGGGTGGGCTCCAGGCTTGCTTGTCTGCAACAACAACCAAAGAAGGTCAACCCAAGAAGCAGTATTAATGGATTATTATTATTATTGTTGTTATTATTATTAGTAATATTTTTAATATTTATGCGCCTAATCTAGACTTAGCTCTAGGCACTTAGACGAGTACATAACAACTTTAATTACAAAACAAAATGAGGAAAACTTCTTAACTATAAACAGTAACCTTATATATAAAAACTAATGACTCTAACATACACACACACACTCACCCACACTCACACCGGCGCACACACTCACACACGAACTATGACTGTGTAGATCTATTTCATCGATTTCAATCGTTGGAAGGAAAATAATGAGTTTTAAGAGAGGATTTAAAGGACTGAATTGAAGATGAATTACTGAGAGAAACAGGCAATTTGTTCCAATAACTAGGGCCCTGATAAGAGAAAGTACGTTCAACATAGGACTTGGTACGCACAGATGAAACTGCAAACAGCCGGGTGTGTCAGAGGAAGAGTGAAGTGGTGTAAAAGGTATATACATGTGAAGGTCAACACTATACTGAGGGGCAGTGGAGTTGAGGACACTGATTATTCTTACACTTACAGTTTATCGGTTCCTTTCTGAAGTTTATTTATATGGTCTTTGTTATACAGTGCTTTTCCAGCTGACCAGCTGCTGGCTGCTACAGGATGTACCTCAAGCCACTCAAAGCGCCTACTGGCTGCTACAGGATCTACCTCAAGCCACTCAAGGCGCCCACTGGCTGCTACAGGATCTACCTCAAGCCACTCAAGGCGCCCACTGGCTGCTACAGGATCTACCTCAAGCCACTCAAGGCGCCCACTGGCTGCTACAGGATCTACCTCAAGCCACTCAAGGCGCCCCCTTGCTGTACAGGATCTACCTTAAGCCACTCAAGGCGCCCCCTTACTGTACAGGATCTACCTCAAGCCACTCAAGGCGCCCCCTTACTGTACAGGATCTACCTCAAGCCACTCAAGGCGCCCCCTTGCTGTACAGGATCTACCTCAAGCCACTCAAGGCGCCCCCTTGCTGTACAGGATGTACCTCAAGCCACTCAAGGCGCCCCCTTGCTGTACAGGATGTACCTCAAGCCACTCAAGGCGCCCACTGGCTGCTACAGGATCTACCTCAAGTCACTCAAAGCGCCCACCTGCTGCCCTGTGTGCACTGCCTGACCACCCACACCACTGACCACAAGCTTGGGTGACCAGGGGTCAGGAGAGAAGGGACCTAGTAGTGCTCGCTAGGTGTTGTTTTAATGTAGCTGACACTCACCTATCTAGGACATGAGTGTCTGGATCTTGGAAGTCTGCATGATGGGATGCATGTGTGCACAGACTAGACCTCAGTTTATACTCTCATCCAAAGGAAATATTGTTATAGTGATTACACAAAGGTCTGGAGTTCAAAAAGAGGAACTTGGCCGGGGTCCAGGGCCACCAAAGCGCTGGTACTGGTAGAGGGTGTAGGTGAATGACCCCACCTTCCCTCCCCTCCCCTCTCTGCGCACTGAATACAAATTGTGGCATTTTAATTGTGCATTTTTGATGAGAGAAAAACATATAACATAGTGAAGGAAAGACTAGCTTGCTTCACACAGATGAACTCTTGAAGTAGCTTGTCTTTATCGATACTTAGATTAGTTATTATTCGCCAACAAAGTCCAACTACAAATCTAAGTGTTAACACACACTGAAGCTCATCTGACACTATTCACCAATAAAGTCCAAATTTAGTTTTAAAAAAATCTCCATACATTCTGATGCACAACCCAAATTTTACAAGTATTTTCACTGGCAATGGTTTAGTTGGTATTTTTGAAAAAAATTGAAGAGATTGGTTTGTTTGTGACTGCTGTTTCTCAGAACAAGTTTTTGAGTTGCTTTACCAACACTGACTGAATGCTGGGTGCTGCACACTGACTTCACAGATTGTGCATCAACAACACTGACTGAAGGTTGCAAGATGCACACTGACTTCACAGATTGTCCATCAGCAACACTGACTGAAGGTTGCAAGATGCACACTGACTTCACAGATTGTCCATCAGCAACACTGACTGAAGGTTGAAAGATGCACACTGACTTCACAGATTGTCCATCAGCAACACTGGCTGAAGGTTGAGAGCGTTGCACACTTGCCTCACAGTTGCATGAGACTGATTAGCATTTTTTATCCTCAGCCAGCAAGTTCTCCTTTGATGGTGATGACGATGTTGATGTCCATTTATAACGCAAACATCTCCATCCATTTTCGAATGCTCAGTGTGCGATAAAGAGAAATAAAGAATTTTAAAGACGACAGGCGAGCAGTCAAGCTTCCAAGACTCAACATAACAATTGGTCACTACCAATCTTTATCCAGTTCCAGCTTGGTTAGTCTTCATCCTCTGCCTTGTGGCAGCGCACAAGAGGAAACTGTGGCACACTAGCTCAATGCCTATATGAGCAGCACTCTTAGGTTGTCCCACATTTTGCTGGCTGCGGGCTATTTATAGCTTGCCTACACCCTCCCTTTCAGTGAAAGGAATGGAAAGAAGAGCACAGGCGAAGCTATTTATAGCTAGCCTGGCTGAACTAGCTTCAAAACCTAAAAGCTTTGGTTGAGTCGGTGTGGTGGCAGGCAAACTGTCTCCACCGTTTCAGAGTGGTCAAGATAGTCTTGTGTTGGCACATGAGCCAAGTTTTCTGTGTCTCGCCGGCCCCGTGACCACAGAGTAGAAACAACTGTCTGGTCAGTATGGTTAACAAACACAATTAAAACATATTTCCAAAACCATAATGCCAAGTAGTAAGAGAGTAGCATTGTGAAAGTGATGGTTTTTGACTGGTGGTGTGCTGCTACACAAAATCTTGATGTTTACACTTCAGTTGCTCTGTACTAAACCTTATTAAAGTTGAGATCTGTCGGGTGACATTTAATTACCAATTATTCTCTTTCTTGTAAAGACTATTCTGAAGGTAGAAGAAGAGGGAAACCGAAAAAGAGGTTGATTGATTGATTGATTTATTGTTGCTTTAGGTCCAGCGGACTCTTCCGAGCCAAATCAGGACCGGACAACCCCCGATCCGCATAAAAGATCTGTTGAAACAACCCCAGTGGGAAAATTGAATGCCCTCCACCGGCCAGTCACTTTACAATAAAGACATCCCACGCGAGGGACGGCTGAGGGTTGACCTCAACTACGCGAACTCCCCGATTACAAAAACAAAATAGAATACAAACATCATTATAAATCATCAACAAAAAACATACATATAAAATGCCTATAGTGCTAAATAGTACATTCATAGGAAGCCCTAGTGACCACCCGGCAGAAAGCGTCCAACACTCCCAAGCTGATCCAACAGACCTCATACACAAACAAGGAGTCTTGTCCAGGAAGAGTTTTCAAGAAAAAAGGTAGGTCATTGATCTAGCGAAGAAGAAGATAGTATAGCAGAGTGGTAGGACAGATCGGGAATGGGAAAGAGCAAATGAGGAAGACAGCGACAGTGGGAATTTAAAGCACTAAATTTCCAGAAAGTGGGGATACTATTTATACTGAAACCCCCGGCACTCCAACGGGGGGAACTGTTGCCGCAGTTAATTTGTCATGCCTACAAAGGCAAGACAGGTTTTCAACTGGGGCTTTCACTGTACCCTTTATAGGTTAGAACAATCTATAGTGGCAAGATTGCTCATGACCCCAAGGGGTCGAAAAAGAGGTGGGAGGATAACATTCGAGAATGGACTGGTTTGACACTGAGCGAAGCCATCAGGGCTGCTGAGGACAGAGAAAGATGGAGTATGCTGGTTAAATGATCATCTGTGGTGCCCCTACGACCTCCGGGTGACGGGACAGGATAGAATAGGATATTCTCTTTTTACACTGTATTTTACAGGGTCTCAATGTTTTTGGATCCTGCTAGTCGCCTCTTCCTTATGCTTAATTGCATAGGGTAGGTTCTGCTTTAGTGCTGGGTCTTAAGCGCCGCTTGTGTTTTACCTCCCTTGTAACAAAAATGACAAGACAGATAAAGTCCAGTGTGCCACATATTTTTTGGTTAAAACCTAGCTCTTGTGCCGCTCTGTTTCCACTAGCTTGTCTGCTCCTTTGTATTCTCTCCTTGTCTTTCTTCCATGCTGTTGTCATGGTTTTGACCAGTTCTGGGTCAACTGCATCGCAATGCTGAGCAATGTGTATTACATCCAGTTCTGTGTTTCCATTGACTTGAGGACATGCACAAAACACTTTTTCATTGGAGGAAAACCGTTGTCACACTTTTTTGTTCCGCGGAAAACCATACTGTTCTCAATGGAAACATTTTTCCAATAGGGAAAAATGACAAGCCTTGTGTATACAACGAGCGTTCCAGCTCAAAGTGCTCGAACTTTTGTGGTTTCGAATGTCTAAACATGACTACTGTTATATTTTTTTTCTTAAATATAGGCGAAATCCACTGTAAGAATGTACATTACCCCTGTATGTAATCTGTATCTAAAACAAATATCAGCAAACCTGAATGCTGAGCTTGACTGTGTGGTGTAAAACTGTCAGTGCAAGAGATGTCGGACTTATATATGAAGGCCTGTGTGGTGTCAAACCTTTAGTGTCAGAGATGCTGTGTTACCAAACGTCAGGAGGCCTGCTTGCGACCGACGCTGTGAGTGCAGTGTGGTATGGTAGTCAAAGCGGGCCAAAGTTATGATACTGTTCAGCAAGCCTTGTATTGACTGTCATGCTTATCTGATGTGTGGATATTATTGCCCTTGTTGTGCTTGATTGGTCACCCTCACCCACAACATTTCCAGAGCTGCCAACTGCTATTGTTGGTCGGGAGTAACAAAAAGGCAACTTGGGAGTAGCAAAATGGTGTTTGGGAGTAGCATTTCAACAAAATGTTAACCCTGAACAAGGTCATCCGCTTATTTACTTTTGCACTTTAATACAATAACACACACACAGTGACACACCAACCACCCAAATGGGAAAATAGTGTTTGGATGCACACAAGTTCGGTATTTCTGACAAGCATGACGCATTTTGGACTTGGGTAGTTCATTCGTTGTACTCGCTCCAGCAGGTCGCTTCGACATGTTGAAATGAAAATGGTAAAAATCTGCACACTCTGACACGGTCTAAAACCATGAAGAACTAAGATGGCGGTTAAGCGTTTCCGGTAATTTTGTACTGTGCTTTCCGATTGGCTAACACAGACGCAGTGTGCGTGCGTGCTGCAGATACAAAACGGTCACACTGCGACTTGCTGTTGCTGTGTAAGTTTTACACAGCCACTTTCTTGTCAAAAAGTGGTACGCTAGACAAAATTTGACCGGGCGTAGCAAATCGAGACCGGGCGTAACAGCGTAGCCAAGTCAACTCTAGCGTTGCAAACTACGCCCAAAGCGTAGCACTTGGCAACTCTGCATTTCCTGGTTCATCTGGAAAATTGAGCCATGGACCTCTGATCACCAAGCTTTCCCACAGCTGTCTTGTTTAGTTCAGTCCTAATGTTATAGTTTGATTTAGGCACAGTTAAAACGATGAAGGATTTTAAAAGTAAACACTTTGTTCTTGCTTATTACTACCACCTTACCTCGTAAGATTGAGCGTGGCCAGGATGCAGAAGTTTTCTGGAAAATAATATTTTTGTCCACTGCCATCATCTTTGCCGTCTGCAAACGGAAAGCACATTTATTGTGTGCATCATCATGATACAAAATAGTGAACTTTTCATCTACCGTGTTTTATCTCCTTTGGAGTTTTGCTCTGCTTCATCTTATCATAATGCAAATGACCGAAAACCACGTTAACTTCTTCTGGCTGATAAAAACAAAAACAAGTAAAATAAAATTTAAGTTCAATAAAAATAAATATATAAATAAATAATCACAATATAAATAAATGTCTTACCAGGAGAAGGAACAGTAAATGCAGTCTGCTTGCCAGGTTGTTCAAGTGAGGGCAGCAAAGCACCAAACAAAACTACTACGTCCACTCTCTCCAGATTATCCAGGATCAAAATTGGCCGCACCCCTGCCGATCTTTCATCTATCTTCAACAGGCATCCTGAAAACAATGAATGTGTGCTAAATAATATTATCTCATAAAGTGCAGTTTACCAGCTCAAAGCTGTGGCCAAATAGGATCTAACTCAAGCCAACTGATCATTCTTTTTTTCTGAGGTATTGATTTGATTTCAATGTAAAAGGTAAAGATGGTGCCATAGCCTTGTAGGGGAGTGTAATGTTGGAGATCACACTTATCTTGGGCCAGTGTAATGAGGGTGATGCCCATCTCTCTCCCTCACTGCTTTACCTTCCCCACTCTTAAGAGAGTAAGTACTCAGTCACAGTTGAGTCGACTGGGGGCGTTGTTATTTGTCGCTTCACAGTTTGCGGTCACCCATCCAAGTGCTAACCGCACTGGACCGTGCTTAACTTGTGACACAGTAGCCAGTGCTATTTCAATGTAATGATTGATATATATATATATATATATATATATATATATATATATATATTAGAGGTTTTTCAGCTCAACAGTTGATCAAGGCGCTGGCTGGATCTAATTCAAGCCGCCTTGCTACGCCCTCTTGCTGCCTTAGGTACACTGTCTGATGCGCACAGACCACTTGGCACCACCCTGGGTTGGGGGAGGAGAGACCTTGTGCATGAAGGGTGTATTTATGTAGCTTACACTCATCTGTCTACAACATGAGGATCAGGATCTTTTAAAGTCCCTGTGATGTAATGTGTACATGGTGTATTTATGTAGCTTACACTCCCCTGTCTACAACATGAGGATCAGTGTCTTTTAAAGTCCCTGTGATGTAATGTGTACATGCAGGGTGTATTTATGTAGCTTACACTCATCTGTCTACAACATGAGGATCAGGGTCTTTTAAAGTCCCTGTGATGTAATGTGTGCATGCAGGGTGTATTTATGTAGCTTACACTCCCCTGTCTACAACATGAGGATCAGTGTCTTTTAAAGTCCCTGTGATGGAATGTGTACATGCAGGGTGTATTTATTTAGCTTACACTCCCCTGTCTACAACATGAGGATCAGTGTCTTTTAAAGTCCCTGTGATGTAATGTGTGCATGAAGGGTGTATTTATGTAGCTTACACTCACTTGTCTACAACATGAGGATCAGGATCTTTTAAAGTCCCTGTGATGTAATGTGTACATGGTGTATTTATGTAGCTTACACTCCCCTGTCTACAACATGAGGATCAGTGTCTTTTAAAGTCCCTGTGATGTAATGTGTGCATGCAGGGTGTATTTATTTAGCTTACACTCCCCTGTCTACAACATGAGGATCAGGGTCTTTTAAAGTCCCTGTGATGGAATGTGTGGATGCAGGGTGTATTTATGTAGCTTACACTCCCCTGTCTACAACATGAGGATCAGGATCTTTTAAAGTCCCTGTGATGTAATGTGTGCATGCAGGGTGTATTTATGTAGCTTACACTCCCCTGTCTACAACATGAGGATCAGTGTCTTTTAAAGTCCCTGTGATGTAATGTGTGCATGCAGGGTGTATTTATGTAGCTTACACTCCCCTGTCTACAACATGAGGATCAGTGTCTTTTAAAGTCCCTGTGATGTAATGTGTGCATGCAGGGTGTATTTATGTAGCTTACACTCCCCTGTCTACAACATGAGGATCAGTGTCTTTTAAAGTCCCTGTGATGTAATGTGTGCATGCAGGGTGTATTTATGTAGCTTACACTCACTTGTCTACAACATGAGGATCAGGATCTTTTAAAGTCCCTGTGATGTAATGTGTACATACAGAGTGTATTGATGTAGCTTACACTCCCCTGTCTACAACATGAGGATCAGGGTCTTTTAAAGTCCCTGTGATGGAATGTGTACATGCAGGGTGTATTTATGTAGCTTACACTCCCCTGTCTACAACATGAGGATCAGGGTCTTTTAAAGTCCCTGTGATGGAATGTGTGGATGCAGGGTGTATTTATGTAGCTTACACTCACTTGTCTACAACATGAGGATCAGGGTCTTTTAAAGTCCCTGTGATGGAATGTGTGTATGCAGGGTGTATTTATGTAGCTTACACTCATCTGTCTACAACATGAGGATCAGGGTCTTTTAAAGTCCCTGTGATGGAATGTGTGCATGCAGGGTGTATTTATGTAACTTACACTCACCTGTCTACAACATGAGGATCAGGGTCTTTTAAAGTCCCTGTGATGGAATGTGTACATGCAGGGTGTATTTACGTAGCTTACACTCCCCTGTCTACAACATGAGGATCAGGGTCTTTTAAAGTCCTTGTGATGAAATGTGTGGATGCAGGGTGTATTTATGTAACTTACACTCACCTGTCTACAACATGAGGATCAGGGTCTTTTAAAGTCCCTGTGATGGAATGTGTGCATGCAGGGTGTATTTATGTAACTTACACTCCCCTGTCTACAACATGAGGATCAGGGTCTTTTAAAGTCCCTGTGATGGAATGTGTGCATGCAGGGTGTATTTATGTAACTTACACTCACCTGTCTACAACATGAGGATCAGGGTCTTTTAAAGTCCCTGTGATGGAATGTGTACATGCAGGGTGTATTTACGTAGCTTACACTCCCCTGTCCACAACATGAGGATCAGGGTCTTTTAAAGTCCTTGTGATGAAATGTGTGGATGCAGGGTGTATTTATGTAGCTTACACTCAACTGTCTACAACATGAGGATCAGGATCTTTTAAAGTCCCTGTGATGTAATGTGTGGATGCAGGGTGTATTTATGTAGCTTACACTCACCTGTCTACAACATGAGGATCAGGGTCTTTTAAAGTCCCTGTGATGGAATGTGTACATGCAGGGTGTATTTATGTAGCTTACACTCCCCTGTCTACAACATGAGGATCAGTGTCTTTTAAAGTCCCTGTGATGGAATGTGTGTATGCAGGGTGTATTTATGTAGCTTACACTACACTCCCCTGTCTACAACATGAGGATCAGGGTCTTTTAAAGTCCCTGTGATGGAATGTGTGGATGAAGGGTGTATTTATGTAGCTTACACTCAACTGTCTACAACATGAGGATCAGGGTTTCTTTAAGTCCCTGTGATGGAATGTGTACATGCAGGGTGTATTTATGTAACTTACACTCACCTGTCTACAACATGAGGATCAGGATCTTTTAAAGTCCCTGTGATGGAATGTGTGGATGAAGGGTGTATTTATGTAGCTTACACTCAACTGTCTACAACATGAGGATCAGGGTTTCTTTAAGTCCCTGTGATGGAATGTGTACATGCAGGGTGTATTTATGTAACTTACACTCACTGGTCTACAACATGAGGATCAGGGTCTTTTAAAGTCCCTGTGATGGAATGTGTACATGCAGGGTGTATTTATGTAGCTTACACTCCCCTGTCTACAACATGAGGATCAGGGTCTTTTAAAGTCCCTGTGATGGAATGTGTGCATGCAGGGTGTATTTATGTAGCTTACACTCCCCTGTCTACAACATGAGGATCAGGGTCTTTTAAAGTCCCTGTGATGTAATGTGTGCATGCAAGGTGTATTTATGTAGCTTACACTCACTTGTCTACAACATGAGGATCAGGGTCTTTTAAAGTCCCTGTGATGGAATGTGTGCATGCAAGGTGTATTTATGTAGCTTACACTCACCTGTCTACAACTTGAGGATCAGGATCTTTTTAAGTCACTGTGATGGCATGTGTGCGTGCACTGACAAGACCTCAGTTGATATTGTTATTGGAAGGAGATGGGGCAGTGCACAACTTAAGCATGCAGGTTATGTTATCAGTAGGCTGTGCTTTAACATCTCTATCCACAACAGTTTGGGTTCATTTGACATTGGAAAATACAGGCATGCTACTCTGAAAATTTTGTTTTCCAGGAAAATTTTGGAAGGATTAGCAGAGCCCCTAGGGGGGTCCGGGGGCATGCCCCCCGGAAATTTTTTTTTAAAAGTTAAAATCTGTGCAATCTGGCACATTCTGAGCACTTTTTGAGAGACGAAAAATCAATCAACAAAGACGAAAAAAAACACCAAACATTTTAGTTTAAACTATATAGTATATACAAGAAATGACACTGGTAGGCCTACATGTCTGTTAACATTATTGTATTATAGTCTGTCATTTAGAAATAACATCAGTCCTCAGAATAGTGAACAAAATAAACTAACCTTGAGTTTAAAAGTGTTCTTTTTACAAAGTCATGTTTTCTTCGATTGCTTTTGTAAAATGGAAGATGAGTATTCTTGATTTCTTCTCCAATTCGATCTTCTTCTCTCTGTGCCTCTTGGACTTAAGATGGCCTGCCAAGTCAGCTGCTCCAGAACCGCCATAACTTATTTCAGTCCGGCACAGTGTACAGTAAGCTTTGCCCAGAACCTTAAGCTTTTCGATGTGGTCGCCAAATTTCTCGACGTACTTCTTTTTTTTTTTCTTTTCCGACAACTTTTACTTCATAATCCAGTGTTCTCTGCAGCCAGTCCCAACGCCACTTGTTTTTGAGACCTTTGTCCCAGTCTCCTACTGTGTTTCTTATTACAATGTCAGTTCGAAACATTTTGATACTATGCTACTATTAGTAGTATTTATCATCTCATAAACGCTTCCACACGTTATCAAACTTAAAAAAAACAGAGAATCGTGGTGAAGACTGTCAAAAATCAAACGGAAACAACTGGCTATAACACGAGCGAATCACGTAAGAGAGAAGCAATCTGATTGGTGAGATAAATTTAGCTAGCCAATCACAACGCCGCTTTGATATGATCGTTAAATTGACTGTCATGGCGGTCTAGCAGACGAATCCCGCTGATATCGCCTACCGTGATAAGAACGCTTGCTTTTTTTTTTCTACACAGATTTTTTTAATACTCCCGGAAATTTTTCAATCACCCGGAAAGCCAAAGATCGATCTCCAGGAATTCCTGGAATTCCAGGAAAAGTAGCATGCCTGAAAATAGTACTGTTGTTACTCGAACTGAATAAAATAAAATTACATTAAATATTACATTGTTATATCAGCAGTTTTGCCAGGCAATGATGTCAAGTATTCATTTTATTAACTCTCGAAGTACTGTACAATGGTACATATTTTCAATACCGTTTTTAATCACTGCATGTACCTAAACTTCAACCTCGAATAAGCAGCATACCTCTGGAGGTAAGGAGGCTAAGAATAACTTTAGAGATAAAGAGATTAAAATTATCTTTGAAAATAAAGAGGTTAAAATTATCTTTGGAGGTAAAGAGGTTAAAATGACCTTTGGAGGAGAGGAGGTTAAGATTATCTATGGAGGGAAGGAGATTAAGCTTACTGTTGGAGGGGAGGAGATTAAAATTACCTTTGGAGTGAGGAGATTAAAATTATCTTTAGAGTGAGATTAAAATTACCTTTGGAGTTGAGGAGGTTGACAAAGTCGTGGTGTGTGGTATGGGATGTCAACTTCAGATGAACCACCACCGGCTTATGGCCTTGACCTTTCAGGCTAGCCTGTTAACAAAGGACACAAAATATCTTAACACCAACAATCACACTCTTTCACATTTGTAACAGTGTGGAGTGTGGGGTGTTGGGTGCATGTGGATGTGTGTGTGTGTGTGTGTGTGTGTGTGTGTGTGTGTGTGGCATACAGGTGCACACCACATAACCTCCTCCCCCCTCATGCACACAGATCCCTTCTTCCCCCTCACACACACACACATGTACCCATCATTTATTCCTGAAATGCCTTGTACTTTAGGATCATTGTTCCGATCCTCACAAATTCTTAACCTTTTGTACTCTTATTTGGGTACAATTGTAATATAACCACAACTCTGTAACAATAAGCTGTAAGGTACAAACTATTATCCTCATAAAATGTTGGAAATTGTAACAAACATGTAAAAGTCTTAGTCATTTGTTGATATCCTTTTTGTTTCCAGGCAATACAAACACGATGGATCAAAGTAATTATCACTTTTATTGTGATTCTATAACACTTTTCCTGCTCAAGCCTCTGGTCAATACAGGGTCTAACTCAAGCTGTTCAAGGTGATGGTCAATACAGGGTCTAACTCAAGCTGTTCAAGCCGCTGGTCAATACAGCAGGGTCTAACTCAAGCTGATCAAGGCGATGGTCAATACAGCAGGGTCTAACTCAAGCTGTTCAAGGTGATGGTCAATACAGGGTCTAACTCAAGCTGTTGAAGCCGCTGGTCAATACAGGGTCTAACTCAAGCTGTTGAAGCCGATTGTCAATACAGGGTCTAACTCAAGCTGTTGAAACCGCTGGTCAATACAGGGTCTAACTCAAGCTGTTGAAGCCGCTGGTCAATACAGGGTCTAACTCAAGCTGTTGAAGCCGCTGGTCAATACAGGGTCTAACTCAAGCTGTTCAAGGTGATGGTCAATACAGGGTCTAACTCAAGCTGTTCAAGGCGCTGGTCAATACAGGGTCTAACTCAAGTTGCTCAAGGCGATGGTCAATACAGGGTCTAACTCAAGCTGTTGAAGCCGCTGGTCAATACAGGGTCTAACTCAAGCTGTTGAAGCCGCTGGTTAATACAGGGTCTAACTCAAGCTGTTCAAGGCGATGGTCAATACAGGGTCTAACTCAAGCTGTTCAAGGCGATGGTTATTACAGGGTCTAACTCAAGCTGTTCAAGGTGATGGTCAATACAGGGTCTAACTCAAGCTGTTCTAGGTGATGGTCAATACAGGGTCTAACTCAAGCTGTTCTAGGTGATGGTCAATACAGTGTCTAACTCAAGCTGTTCTAGGTGATGGTCAATACAGGGTCTAACTCAAGCTGTTCTAGGTGATGGTCAATACAGGGTCTAACTCAAGCTGCTCAAGCTGCTGGTCAATACAGGGTCTAACTCAAGCTGTTCAAGGCGCTCACCTGCTGCTTTCAATGCATCCTCTGACTCCCCCAGACATCCGAGTATAGCTCTGGGGGCAGCTGGAATAAATGTAAACTTCTGAATGAACCTTTTTCTGTGCTGCTGCTTTGTGTTACTTACTGCCAAGCATTGCGCCAGCCTCTGGACTAGGTAAGACTTGCCACAGTTAAGAGGACCGTCAAACACCACTCTCTTGTGCTGGCCAACCTGAAAGATTGATGTACATGATGAAAAACATTGCAACCGCTCATTTCCTCTCCCCACAAAAAAAAAACCATAACAAACAGGATAATAAAATCAGTAAAACATAAAATATTACTTCTGTAAAAAAAACAACAACAACAACATGCAGCTAAAGAAAGAATGAAACGAAGAAAAAAAAAGAAGGTAAAAATAAATTTTAAAAAGAAAAAATTTAAACAAAATATTTAAGAAATAAAGAAATTGAAAGAAAAACATAAAGAAAGAATGGAAGAAAAAACAGAAATGAAAAATAAGAACAAAAAAAATAAAAAAAGAAAGAAATTAAAAAAAGAAAAAAAGGAAGAAAAAAAGAAAAAAAAGAAGAAAAAAAGACAGATAGAAAGACAGAAAGAAAGAAAGAAAGAAAGAAAAAGAAAGAAAGAAAGAAAGAAAATGAAATAAAAAGAAAAGAAAGAAAGAAAGATGCAAAAATCCCAAGGTAGACACAAACAAAGAAGCGTGAAGGAAAGAAAGGTGGAAGAACAGACAAAAGCTAACCACCTACCAGCTGCAAGTAGTCTCTAACGGCACACACAGGATGCAGAATGTCAAAGGCAATCAGCTCACAGAAATTGTCCTTGCCTGTCAAAAGGATCACAAAAAAAACAGGTGGTTGAAAAGTAGCTCCCTATTCAGCACTGCTTAGTAAACAGAGCTGTCCTTGCATCAAACTACACATATTGTCAGCCTTAACTGGGCTAAAATGTCACTGCTGAGCTATGGTTTCATGACAGCAGTCTACATGACACTTGGCTTTATGTAAATAGAGCTGTCCTTGCATCAAACTACACATATTGTCAGCCTTAACTGGGCTACAATGTCACTGCTGAGCTATGGTTTCATAAGAGCAGTCTATACGACACTTGGCTTTATGTAAATAGAGCTGCCCTTGCATCAAACTACACATATTGTCAGCCTTAACTGTGCTACAATGTCACTGCTGAGCTATGGTTTCATCAGAGCAGTCTATATGACACTTGACTTTATGTAAATGTTTTAGTGTGCTGCGTCAGCGTTTGTCTTTTGTGTTTAAACAAAAACTTGCCCTGGGTAAGCAACATGTCATTTTTAACTTGCCCGCTCAAAAAAGTACTTGCCCATATGGGAAAAAAAACAAACTCAAAAAACACCGGTCAACAGAGAGGAATGAGATAAAAGGCGTACTGTCATTGGCCGACGTTTGAACAATTGATTAATAAAATATGCTGTGACATATCGCCATATTATTCATAAAAGGAGCGCTGTCATTAGCTGAAGGTTGAACAACTGACCAATTAAATCCACTGTAATATATCGGATGAGAGTGTACCGTCAAAATTCCAAACACGCGTTCCCCAGGCTGCTACGCAGATCAGAGTAAATGTGATTCGGTGCCGATGATCAAGTTGTGTAGTTTTACGTTCACAGTGTTTAACTTATTCCCTGGCAAGTGACTTTCATGATTTGTCTTTCCCGGCAAATTAGTTTTACTTGCCCCAGGAACCGGGAAATGGGGTTTGGCAGTCCCTGTGCGTTTTATTTGTCATTGTTTCTTCTTTAATTAATCTCAACTTTCTGCTTATAAGCTTACTGGGAGATAGATACTAGGGATCTCGCTTCTCAGAGCGCCAGCAGAACTAGAAAGTTTACTGACCGTCGATGCTGATGACAACTTTCTTGTCGGTGTTGTGGCTGGCGATATTGTAGGGCGGTTTTTCCGTCTGCATGCCAGGACTCCAGCGATAGTAACCTGCAGGCACAAAGGTGTCAGAGTACACCGCATTTAATAGCTTAGTGAAAGAGGCCAGTGATGGCTGCATAATTTCCATGTCAATGTTTAGAGCAAGGCAAGAAGAACGTGCATCTTCTTATGACTACGGGCCCAAATCACACACTTAAGCCTCAAGGATAAGTTGTAAGTCACAGTGAGTATTGCCTTGCCAAATTAAGATTAAGTTAAAAAGCATAACCATTTTCAAAAGTATGGTTTTTAGATAAATCGATCAAATTCATTAGTTTATGTGTCCATTTATAGCACCTAAGTTGATTCTAACAATATCACTACAGTAAAAAGCGTATAGTTAGCCCAGTTGTGTGTTTACCTATCAAGGAAAGAGAGTCCTACACTTCAAAGTTAAGTGGTGGGTGTGAGCATTATATAGCCATCATATCATCTTATAAGGTGACAACAAAGCGATTTCCCAAGTAAAGTCCTTGTCAGCAAATCAACAAACAGCCCTCCTACCAGGGGCTGTTCAACATGCACCAGTGTGTCCACTGACCCATTTCAAACATGGTGATGTTGTTCATGGCCAAGCCTAGAGAGAACGGCCCTGGTCCTCCGTCTTCCACTCCACCCTCCTTCTCAATCCGGGCCAGGCGACGTGTTCGCAGGCCGATGTCCAACTCTGACAGGAAATTCCGCAACACCGACCTCAGGCCATCTTCCAGCTGTTTCCAGGAGGTCAAAGAGCGAAGGTCAAGGTGGCCGATGTGGGTGCAGCTGACCGTGCTGCCTTCAAACTGGGTTTTGAGTTCCACCAGCAGGCTCATGCTCTCAGTCATGTCGCTCACTTGGCAGATCTGGGTCAACAGATGTCGGCAGGCAGGGGAGGCAAGTGCTGCTACAGAGTTGCCCTGAGAGTCCACCAGGTTCCAGTGGTGTGGGACGTGCCTCAACAACTGGCGCAGGCATTCCTGCAACAGCAACCGTTACAATCATATTTCAGTTCTGTTGGTGGCTGTGTAGGGAAGCATTATCTTGTATATACATTCTGTAGGGGTTTTATCTATCTGACGAAGAACTTGGCTCACAAATATGTGTTGTAGGGATCTTGTCTTTGTCCAGAGTAGCATTATTTTATTTCAGGTAATTTATGGTTTGTCAGTACAGTAACAGCAACTGTTTAATATAAATTGGCAGGACCGGCGTTTATTCAAAATAGAGCAAAATTTGTGTTTGTACAGCGGGCATGCCTACCCATACGGAATTTCCGTATTTTTTCCGGAAATTTGACAAACTCGGAAAGCACTACGGAAAATACGGATACTTGTTTCACAGTCCGGAAATAAATAAAAACAACATTGGGAAAAAAAATCGAACTCGTTGGCCTGTGGTAACGCACCGCATGATGTTTCTACAAATCAGCCGAACCCGGTTTAATGCCGTAATGCACAGTCGCAGTAGAGACAGGTTGCATCAAAGTTTCCGTTAGAGGCGCCGAAGTTGCTGAACTAGTTTTTGCGCAGTCGCAGTGAAGATCGGTGCTCGTGAGACAAAATTCAAAACATGGCGTTCAAACGAATATCTAAGCAAAGTGATTGTGAATCTGAATCCAGTGTGGCATGGTGTCCAAACGAATGGCTAAGCAAAGTGATTGTGAATCAGAATCTTCAAAGAAACAGCGCAAGGGGCAGACATATCCTGCCTTGTATTCGGAAAAGTGTCCTTTCGTTATTCACTGACTCAAAACCAGTTTGGCATGGCGTCCAAACGAATGGCTAAGCAAAGTGATTGTGAATCAGAATCTTCAAAGAAACAGCGCAAGGGGCAGACACATCCTGCCTCGTATTCGGAAAAGTGTCCTTTCATTATTCACTAACTCATAACCAGTTTGCACAGCACCTCAACCAAAGCTTTTCAGATTTTGAGGTTAAGTCAGCCATGCTAGCTATAAATAACTTCGCCAATACTTCCTTTCACTGGAAGGGTGGTGCAGGCAAGCTATAAATAGCCTGCAGCATACGAAACGCGGAGGCACTGAAAAGTACTGTTCACATAGGAATTGAGCTGGTGTGTTTGGCATCTCCGCCATCAAGCGGCACGTGGAAGGCCCACATCTTATCAAGAACTACGAGGTTTTGGAGAAGAAAAAGAAGATTGTGCAGACATGAGACCAAGGAAAAGTGAAAAAAGCTGAAAATGATAAGCAGGGGTCCGGGGGCGCTGTAGGCCCCCGGTGGGGTTCAGGGGAATAGCAGAAGAATTTTTAACAAAAACAAGCAATAAAACTAAAAAATATGGCATCTCAGGAGATTAAATGAATGAGAAGAGTCACTGGCTGCCTTTATTTCTAGATCGACTTGTGCTTCCAGCCATCTAAAATTTCACTTGTTTTTCACTGGGAGGTCGATTTCACTAATTCGGGTCTGATCGCCTGGTTTTAACCGTGCAAACATTTTGCAACACTGTTCAAAGGAAAATCAAAGATGGCGGCCGGCTGAACAGTGATAGGCTAAAGCCAGAGGAAGCAAGGGTAGACTGAAGCTAGCCTACCAGTTTCCGCTTCTTCATTGTGGCCATACGTAGGCCTCACAACAAACACGAAAATTGAACTGAATAGGGATGAACCGTTTGGCGATTTTTCCGACTTCGCATAAAGTGACGACAGCCTAGCCGGTCCGCGATCTCGAAATCACAACCTCCCCCCTCCCCCCCTCCCCCCCCCCCCCCCCTTCATTTTCTCAACGGATTTGCACTGATCTCAAAAATGGTCTCTGGGACATTCAAATCAGCGGAAATCAGCGTAACAGCGGAAAAGTCTCATGTCTGATTGTGGCAGCAAATCAATCTATCACTGGATTCTTCGCATGATATCAAAAAGGATGAGTGCAAAAACAATAGGTAGTAAAAGTAAATATGGAAATCGTAATAGTAATACTGAAATTTGAAAAAGCTAATACTGAAACTTCAAACTGAGGGTAGGCATGCATGGTATAGCGCAGGTTCAGTCCTCATTTCAGCTAACAGCTTAGGGCAAGAGTAATGGGTGGTTGGTTTAATTGTTAATCGTTGGTATCACAATAAGAAACTTGTTACTACATACCTCACTGGGTAACTGAGCAGCAAGGTGTAGCAGTGTGGTACCCTGTGGCCCAGAGGTTACAATGTTGGAGCACTGCTTGTGCTCCGGGCCACAGTTCAAACCCTCCAAAAGGTCGGCTACGATGTTGACATTGCTGCTCAGTACTGCATGATGCATTGCTGTCAGCCCGTTCTGAAATCACAGGAAACCCCTATATTCGCATCATCAACACAAAAGTAAACATTATCTACAATTCACCAGTCATCGATGTAGAGTGGAGTGAACAAAAAAAGGACATTGACAAAGGCTTTAGGAACAACAATAATAACAACCAACAACAAACTCACTACATCAGGCTGCATAAGACTGGCCCCATGGGATAACAGCTGACAACAGCAGTCGCTGTGACTACTGTTTACAGCCAGGTGCAGAGCTGTATTGCCTCCTGCACCCATGCTGTTGACACTGGCGCCATGCTGCAGCAGCACCTGTAGGCACCTGTAAGACAGCAACGCAAGTATTTTTTTTAATAATAGTACTGCAAGCATTCTCCTGGCTGTCAAAATGTGAGTACAAATCCTTTTTAGTGGTCTCAATCTTTCACACTTTTAAAAGTGTGTTACGTTGAAACGCGCATGATGGTGCGTGTGAAATGTGCACGATATTATGTGTGAAGCGCGCGCGATAGATCTGTTCGTTTTATTTTGCAAAGCATGCAATAATAGATTGTATTTACCTTTGACTTGAGTTTGCATTGTTGTTAGAAGAAGCTTTGTATAACGTTGGTGGTTTTCGTTAGTCGATATTATTGGAGAATTCTCTAGATCAGCTTGTTTACTATCGATCGAAGTTTCGGGATATTTGAGAACATTCTTTTGACAGAAAGAAAGGTTGTATGATGTAAAACAGTGATGATGAAATTAATTCTGATTGGTTGAGGTGTGTCACGTTGGGGGGATTTTCTCGCTCTTTCTGGAGTTTAGAGAGACTGTATATATTATAGTGCCGCACTGTTTCAAAAGTGGGCTGTTGATAGTGAGTTGAGAATTGTATGCAGATGTTGATGTGTGCTGAATAAAAGTGGAAAATTTCATACGAAGACTCAGTGACTTGTATGCTGATTGAACGGGTTACGTGGATAATCGAATCCGAGCTTACACTCATCAGGAGCATTCACGCATTGGGGCTGAATCTACTACTGATCGAAAACACCACCATCAAATGGAGTGTAACAAAGTGGTTTTTTTCTTTTTCTTTTTTTGGATTGACTGCATCCAATATCATTATTGAAGGAAGAGAGGAAACCTGTGGTGAACTTGTAGAGGACTAGTGGCTTATTTTTCTGTCCCCTTTCCCATTCTAGCTTCAAAGATTCTGCAACGGATGACCTGACTTTCATTACAACTAAGAATGGTCAAGCAGAGAGAGGGTCTAGGACAGGAGATACACTGACACCATCTTCCCACAGAGTACAACTTGCTGTTTACAAATGTTCAGCGGCTGGTTACCGTTTTTCTAGGATACACAGACACCGTCTTCACACAGAGTACAACTTGCTGTTTACAAATGTTCAGCTGCTGGTTACCATTTTTCTAGGATACACAGACACCGTCTTCACACAGAGTACAACTTCACACAGAGTACAACTTGCTGTTTACAAATGTTCAGCTGCTGGTTACCGTTTTTCTAGGATATACAGACACCGTCTTCACACAGAGTACAACTTGCTGTTTACAAATGTTCAGCTGCTGGTTACCATTTTTCTAGGATACACAGACACCGTCTTCACACAGAGTACAACTTGCTGTTTACAAATGTTTAGCTGCTGGTTACCGTTTTTCTAGGATATACAGACACCGTCTTCCAACAGAGTACAACTTGCTGTTTACAAATGTTCAGCTGCTGGTTACCGTTTTTCTAGGATATACAGACACCGTCTTCAGTACAACTTGCTGTTTACAAATGTTCAGCTGCTGGTTACCGTTTTTCTAGGATACACAGACACCGTCTTCAGTACAACTTGCTGTTTACAAATGTTCAGTGGCTGGTTACCGTTTTTCTAGGATACACAGACACCGTCTTCAGTACAACTTGCTGTTTACAAATGTTCAGCTGCTGGTTACCGTTTCTCTAGGATACACAGACACCGTCTTCACACAGAGTACAACTTGCTGTTTACAAATGTTCAGCGGCTGGTTACCGTTTTTCTAGGATATACAGACACCGTCTTCACACAGAGTACAACTTGCTGTTTACAAATGTTCAGCTGCTGGTTACCGTTTTTCTAGGATATACAGACACCGTCTTCACACAGAGTACAACTTGCTGTTTACAAATGTTCAGCTGCTGGTTACCGTTTTTCTAGGATATACAGACACCGTCTTCAGTACAACTTGCTGTTTACAAATGTTCAGCGGCTGGTTACCGTTTTTCTAGGATATACAGACACCGTCTTCAGTACAACTTGCTGTTTACAAATGTTCAGCTGCTGGTTACCGTTTTTCTAGGATATACAGACACCGTCTTCACACAGAGTACAACTTGCTGTTTACAAATGTTCAGCTGCTGGTTACCGTTTTTCTAGGATATACAGACACCGTCTTCACACAGAGTACAACTTGCTGTTTACAAATGTTCAGCTGCTGGTTACCGTTTTTCTAGGATATACAGACACCGTCTTCACACAGAGTACAACTTCACACAGAGTACAACTTCACACAGAGTACAACTTCACACACAGTACAACTTCACACAGAGTACAACTTCACACAGAGTACAACTTCACACAGCGTACAACTTCACACACAGTACAACTTCACACACAGTACAACTTCACACACAGTACAACTTGCTATTTATAAATGTTCAGCCTCTAGTTACTGTTTCTCTGTTATTTTATTACAATGAGATTTAAAGGGCAAGGGTATCACAGAGGCTTATTATTTTCTGCCAAAGAGCTGACTTGGAAAAATGCATAATTGTCACATTAAAGGAGAATATATTGGGTAATCGATGCTCAGATCTACTGCCAAGCTTTGAATTGCCGGCCTCTCTTCCTTGCTGTGTAAACAAACAACTATGCCCACTATACATACTTTCACTGCAGTGCTAATTTTTAAAATCAACCTTGATGCTATTGATAAGCACATACACACATTTTCCATTCATATCAAAAACTACACTTTGGAACTTTTAGAGTATTTTTGTTTTTGCTGCTGTTGTCGTTTAGTCTTATTTGTGGTGGTGGGGCAACACTGACTGTGAATTTGAACAAAATCTGTGACACTGAGCTGTGTCATCTTGGGGTCTTACAACACCCTCATAATAAGGGTTCGTAAACTGTAGAAGCTAATGACCCATACAGAGGAATCTCAAAAAGACAACGTACTCGGTATATCCGTGAGAGGCAGCAATGTGGACAGGACTGACATGGTCGTCTCTCAAGGCATTAGCATTGGCACCATGGTCCAATAATAGCTGTAGACATTCTGAAATCATACACACACAAATAATAATAATAATAATAATAATAATAATAATAATAATAATAATAATAATAATAGTAATAATAATAATTATAATAATAATAGATGCTATATACACCTTATTGTTAAATCAGACTCAAAACACAGCAATCTGCAACCAATGTATAAAAGACTCACATGTTACAAACATTCCTACATACACAACAAACACACATTCATGCCATCACTCAAAATATGTGGTGTTAAAGGCAAATCACTATTACAAGATGGAAAGGACTTTTTATATATATTTGAAACTTCTGTTAACTGGCCACATCCATGGTATGGTCACGTCACCAGATCATCAGGTCTTGCAAAGACCATCCTGCAAGGCACAGTGCAAGGAGGTAGAAGAAGAGGGAGACCGAAAAAGAGGCGGGAGGACAACATTCGAGAATGGACTGGCTTGACACTGAGCGAAACAATCAGGTTTGCTGAGGACAGGGAAAGATGGAGTACGCTGGTTAAACGATCATCTGTGGTGCCCCTACGACCTCCGAGTTACGGGATAGGATAGGATAGGATAGGATAGGTCACATCCAAAAGTAACTACCATTACTGAATGGAGGTAGGAAGCCAGAGTACCTGAAAAAGTCTCAGTGACCTGAAACGCCTCGTACATAAATCACATAAGACGATAAGTTCCTCACCGTTCAGGGTTCAAACCTGTAACTTTCAACATAGGAAAACAGCGCTCTACCAACGGCACATTACCATGCCATCTCTTCTGTTTTGAAAGCAAGAGTGAGCACACGCTTTCTATCAAAACCCACAAAAAAACACAGGCTAACTAAAGAAAACCAAACATAAGACAAATACTAAAACCCTACCTGGCTGGTTATTTTCCACAGCGCAATGCACAGGGGTGGTTCCATCTTTCATGGGCAGGTTGACGTCAGCTTCGTGTTGCAGTATCAAAGCGCGCAAGGCATCCACATCGCCGTTGGCACACAGTCTATGTACAGCCGAGCTTTGTACGTGGGGGGAAGAAGGAGAGAGAGAGGGGAGAGGAAGAGAAGGACATGGTGAAGACAAAAGGGTGGAGGGTGATGATGATGATGATGATGATGAAAACAGAGAGAGTGTGTGAGGTTGCAATGAGTGAGAGTGAGCAACGGTGAGTGTGTGGGTGGGGAGAGTGGGAGGGATGGTGGGGAAGGGAGGGATGCTGCTGGACGACATCAAACCAGGTGGATCACGCGCACTGGCTTCACCTGCAAACAGAACAAAGCAAAGAGACAGTCACAAATGAACACTGCGATAAACTGTGCGTTCAACCTAGGCTAGACAGTCTGCAAACACAGCGTGACAGATTGCCAAGAATCACTTGCCAATATTAAAGGTAAAGCTGTAGGCTACCTAGTCTGCAAACACAGCGTGACAGATTGCCAAGAATCACTTGCCCATATTAAAGGTAAAGCTGTAGGCTACCCAGTCTGCAAACACAGCGTGTCAGATTGCCAAGTGTCACTTGCCAATATTAAAGGTAAAGCTGTAGGCTAGCCAGTATGCAAACACAGCGTGACAGATTACCAAGAATCACTTGTCAATATTAAAGGTAAAGCTGTTCCCATAACCTTTTGGTTCTTGGGAAGAGAGGCGTGTGAGACCTCTTTTTTCTGAACCAGCTTAATGAGGGTGGTGCCCATCTCCTCTTCCTCATTGCCTTACCTTCTTCAATACTAAACAGAACCTGGCACCCATTCACAGCTAGGTGGACTGTGGGGGGGGGGGGGGGGGAGGTGTTGTGTCATCTTTTGTCATCTTGTTCATGTTGTTTAGTGATTATATTCCAAGTATGGTCACCCATCGAAGTACAAACCCAGCTGGGCCTTACTGAACATAAAACGTTTCTTGCATGTGCCCAAGTTAGGACACTACTGTGCCACCCAATATTAAACTAAAAACCAAAACAGAGATTTTCTCACTTCTTCAGATCATTGGTTGCCATCCTTCATGAACCACTGGCCGATCAACCATTAAACAAGTGTTGCTTTATCGATTCATCTTTTTTTTTTTTTTTCAATTGAAAAGACTCATTAATGCATTAAAGTTATGCTGTACAAATTACAGTATTAACATTTGGATGATGATAATGCTTGGCACTGAACAACAATCTAGCGTTTATAATTTGCTATTTTAATATTACTGGTTACTGCTGTTAGTCACAAGGACTAGACTTCATGCTAACAATATAAACAGAATACTGTGCACAATATCGTCATTTGAAAAAACAACAATAATGCTAATTAATAAATAATTTTAAAAAATCTATACAAATGTTAAAAGGTCAAATCAAGAAAAATATCATATACAACATCAATGTCTCACCTTTTCAAAATCAACACACACATTTTTCGTTCAACTCAATATTAAGATACTACTACTACTATTACTACTACTACTAATGGATGCTATATACACGTTTTACCCCAAACCAATAAATAGGCTAAAAGCTCGGCGATCTGTACCAACATACACATGTTTCACCCACACACATCAAACACGTCTATCACCCGAACATGGGGTGTAAAGGCAGGGAGATGGCTATACAAAGATTTGTAAATAATAATACTATAATAAGCTATTCCCATGTTTGTTTTTTTATTCAACATAGCTGGAAGTGCGGCGGTCTAAGAAAGTTGTTATAATTTGAACAGTGGTGGAAAAGTAGCTGACTATTAAAAATTGCTTATAACTGGGGTGAATAAGTAGTACTGCCTTTGCATGAAACATGTATTGTCATCCTTACTGTAGTATAATGTAATTGCTGATCTCTGATATCATTTCACAGTGATGACAGCAGCTCAAAACGGCCCATCACCCGACACTGCATGAGGGAGTCAGGCTGACATAAGACCAAGTTTAAGTTTCAGGCGGCTGTGGTCACTGTGAGATACAATCAGAGGTCGGCAATTACGTCCTACCACTGGAAGGATCATAATATGTTTGGTTTCAGGCGCCTGTCCTACTACTTACAAAAACTACAACCTTGTTCGTCCCATAGGGAGGTACTTTTCAACCAGTGCAGTATAAGACTGAATGGGAAACATTATTATTATTGAGTTGTTCCTGCTTGGTGCGGAGGAGTGAAAATATATTAATAAATCTTCATGATGCGGTTTCTTCTTTCTGCTGCTGCTCTGGACACGGTGTTATCCTGACACCTGGGCTGTAGGAGGACGCATGATTGCCTGGGTAAAGTGGATCATCCAGATCTTCTGCCTAAGCTGACAATGTTTTATGCTGATCCTTTGTGCCCAAGACACACTGATGACATCCTCTGCTTCACCTTTCAATACATGGGAGGCTACTGATGAGGATGGAATGTTCCCCCTTGAGGCTGTGCGAAGGAGTTGTTTCCCTCATTGTCAGTCTACCTTTGGGTGGTTCCTGTATGCATGTGAATGAGAACACTTGTGTTTGCACCTGTGTATGTTTCTCTCTCGCTCTGGGCATGTAGGTGCATGTTTAGAGAACGAAAACAGGTCAGCTTTCACAATAATGTTAATGAACAAACAAATCTAGCAATGAATTTAAAGACATCTGTGAAATATAATTTTGAACTTCATGTTTATTGACAAAAACCTGGTCACTAAAAACTTCGTTGGAAACTGAAATAATCAAATAAAAACAATATAAGACAGTGACGCGCTCTTAGTTGTATTTTTTACAAGGACCATCATGACTGTTACGCACTCACTGACATTTTTTTATGTGGTAAAATTAATACAATATGACACACTCCCTTTTTATCCAAAGAGCTCTGGCAAAGGGAGGCTACACAGGCAAAACCACTCTATCACACTATTTTATTTCAACATTTAAACACAACGTAAATGAATGCACAAATTCATGCCATTACAAAATTATTTGGAAATTGAACCTAGCTATAAATAACTGTAGGATTTTGTGCACTTTACAACATTTTAATTCTACACAGTTTCAAATTGCAGCATTTCATTTGTTGGGATCATTAACAGTGATCATCAATTAATCACATTTACAATGTTTTATTTACAATGTCTTATATACAAAATGATAATCACTGAATTTTTGCAGTTGACATTGAATATGACTTTTTTTTTCTCAGCCAACCAATTTACAATAGGACATGAAATCATTCAATAAAAAATTGTTTTAAAACCTTTCGCTCTTCTGCTTTCAATCTTTAAACATATCTTTAATAAAATATTTTATTTGACTTCTTCATTTTCATTTCTCATACATTCTAAGTCCACCAAACACTGATACTATTCAATTGATATCATTCCTTCCATTGAGCTGTTTCAACAATTTAGTTTTTTAAAATATATTTAACTCTTTTATTGCCAAATGTCCACGACTTGTCAATTTGTACAAATGGATGGCATTGTCATTGACATCAAGGGGTCATGTCAAATAGACAAGCTTCAATGGGAATGGTACTTAATTTAATATAATTATAACCCTACAATGTTACAAACACACATACATAGTGGTTTTAGGTCCACCCCATAACGCTGACAAATGTTGACCACGATACCTCACAAAAGCAAGTCCACTAAAGTGGACGATACTGGTGTTGAACAACAGTCAAAGTAAGAAAGAGAGAGCGGCAGTGTTACGTTAGCGACACTCACGATAGTACGTGTGAGACGCGCATGATAGATCCAATTGTTTTGTTTAGCAAAGCAGGCAATAACAGAGTGTATTTAACTTTGATTTCATTTTGCGTTGTTGTTAGAAGAAGCTTGGTATAATGTTGATAATTTTCGTTAGTCGATATTATTGGAGAATTTTCTAGGATTGCTTGTTTACCATCGACCGAAGCATCTAGACAGATCCACTAGAAGCTGAGAAATACTTGGACCGTATGGAAAGTTGTATGACGTAATACAGTGATGACGAAGTTTATTTTGATTGGTTATAATTGCGTCACATTGAAACAGTCGAACGTTTTCTCGAGTATTAGAAAACTATTTAATTGATGCACTGTGTCTGAAAAGAGAGTTGTAAAAGTGAAAGTGGAAAAAGCGACTGTATGCAGTTGTTGATGTACGCTGAATAAAGTTGGAAAACTTCATACGACGACTCCTGCCTTGTTGCTGAGTGAACAGATTGCGTGGATGAACGAATCTGAGTTATACTTATCAGGATTCAAGCATCGGGGCTGAATCAACTACTGATAAAAACCAACAACGAGTATAACAGGCAGACAGAGACTGAGACAAACTGTGAAAGTTCATTAGTTAGTTAGTCTTTGTTCATAAGATCCAGCGGACTGCAAAGAGCCCAATCAGGACCACAACTTGGTTGAAAAAAGACTCACCCCTGATCCATATGAAAGATTTGCTGTGGTGAGAGACAAAAAGAACTATAGGGGCAAGAGAAATGAATGAGGAAATCCATGACCTTCTTGGACTGACCCAAGTGCAGTGGCAACATAGCTGACATTGTCTGACCTTAACCCTAGTGCACTAACAACATAGCTGACCTTTTCTAACCTTGACCCTAGTGCAGCGACAACAAAGCTCACCTTGTAGGACCTTGTCTGACCTTGACCCTAGTGCAGTGACAAGTGACAACACAGCTGATCTTGTCTGACATTGACCCTAGAGAAGTGAAGAAAACTAACCACCTGGGAAGATAAGCCCCTACAGGGAGGGTGAGAATAAACTGGACGCAGAATAACATAAATTATTTCGTAGTTAGACATGCACAAAGATTAATTAAAGTAATTGAACACTCTGTCAGTACCCGTGTGTCAGACACTCCAATATCAATTCTGTCATACATACATAAACACACACCCACACACACACACACCCACACAATACTCTGAATCCTAGAAACACACTGTAATTAGTTTAAACACTTGAAAAATATCACACTCCAGGTTTCTGTCATCTTTAAAAAAAAAAAAAAAAGAAGCACAAAATTGTGCAAAAAAATAATATTCAATCAAACTGCTGATCCCCAACCCTAAAAACCAAAGATAATTAAAAGATAATATCAGACACTATAAAAGTTGTGTGAGTGTTTTTGTTGTGTGGTGATCAAGGACAAACATGCCTTGCACAACTACAACACTGTACAAGTAGTCAGCACTGTCATAATTGTATTGCAATATGCCTCGGAGATATATTATTAACTTCTTTTTTAAAATTATGAATATATATATATATATATATATATATATATATATATATATATATATATATATATATATATATATATATATATATATATATATATATACGAGGACAGTCCGATAAGTACTTAGCCTCACCGCCCAATGGCGCCAGTATCGCAAGAGCAATTTACTATCGTGTACTACATTCTTGTAAACGGCTACTGTCAAAATTTCAGCCGGATCGGACTCGTGGTTTTATTTTGCTAACGCACCGGCTCACACCTCCGCCCTCGCCACGGCCAAATTGGTCGAACTGGGCTACGAACTGCTGCCCTATCCACCGTATTCTCCAGATTTGGCCCCGTGCGACTTCTTTTTGTTTCCAAACTTGAAAGAGTCACTCGCAGGGCAGAAATTTGAGTCGAATGAGGAGGTCATTGCCACCAACGGAGGCAAACTTTGCAATGCAGACCTTGAGAAAACGTATTTTTCAGACGGTTTAAAGAAGTTGGAGCATCACTGGGTCGAGTGTATTGAACTAAAAGGAGACTATATTGAAAAATAAATCGCCACTTTTTCAAACTTTTTGTTTTTCTTTTGTAGGCTAAGAACTTATTGGACCACCCTCGTATATATATGGGAAAACCCACATGACTCACACATTCCTCATTGAGCTTGCAATATTTTACAAGAAAATTAGTGCCAGAAAACTTAAAAGAAACGGTGGCATTAAAATGCAAAGCAATGCTGACTTTGATCTTGTGATGATCTAGACCTTCAGATGATTTTGATCTCATTTCCAAATGGACACTCATGTACGATCAAATAAACTACAGCAAGTTGTATTATGCCAGAAAGCAGCGACCTTGGGATGACATTGACATTCAATGACCTTCACATTTAGATGAGCTAGACCTTCACTTGAACTCTGATGTTCATGCATGAACAAATGACTCACTGTTGATACATACAGATGGGACAAATATAAAGCTATTCCCCTTGTTTTTGTAAGGCCTGAAATGACATTGACCTTCAAGATCAATGCAAAAATGGAATAAATATGAGAGATCAATCTGTTACCTCTAAATACAACAAGTTTTTACTGTTTATCTCTCCTAATTTAGGGTGAAGGTCACTTCAAAGTATCCTTGGGCACCAACTTTAGACAGCTCCAGTCATTTTGCCCTTGGAGCAAGTGTGACCAAATTTGCCTGGCATGTGCATCTCATTAATATCTATTATGCATCCAAGAATCATAAGTTCAATATCAACAACTGAGATAAAACGTAAAATTTGGTGAAAATGTGTCATATTTTAACTAACATATGTTGACCCGGGCGACCTTGATCTTAAAGTGAAGTCATTCATTCACGGGGTGTCGGATAGTGCAGTGGTTGGAGCACTCGCTACTGTGTCGAAAGTGAAGCACCGTCCGGTGCGGTTAGCACTTGGATGGGTGACCGCTAAGGTGTGAAGCGACAAACAACAACGCCCCCAGTTGACTCAACTGTGATTGAGTACCTACTCTCTTGAGGGTGGGGAAGGTAAAGCAGCGAGGGAGAGAGTTGGGCATCACCCTCATTACGCTGGCCCAAGATAAGTGTGATCTCCAACATCACGCTCCCCTACGGCCACAAGGCTATGGGACTACCTTTACCTTTTACCTTTTACCTTTACCATTCATTCACTGATAATTTTTGAAGTCTCAGGAGTATACAAAATCCTACCAAGGTTAGCTGCGTTATATGAAATAGGTTCTGAGAAATTTGCGGACTGCTGACAAATGGATGGACAGATGGACAGACACAAACTTTTTTTGAAATATTTTTGAACTATTTAAGACATACAATATCACACAGATTTGAAGAAAAAAAATCTGATTACAAAAAAAAAACAAAAAACAATTGGGGTTTAGTGGGTTAGTTAGTTATTTATTGTTTATAGGGTAAAGCGGACTGCAAAGAGCTGAATCAGGACCACAAAATCAGGACAACTTGATTGAAAGAGGACTCACCCCTGACGGCGATGGACTGGTAGAGGTGTGAGGGGTGAGTACATAAACTCACAGTGCTACATGCATGCCAGTCAAACATCTGTACATTTGACAATTAAACATGAAAGATATCTAAAAGAACATAGTGTTGAGTGCTGGACATTACATCATGAGGCAAAACGCCTTGTTAACTCTTTCCCTGCCAGGCATGTTTCCATGTTTGTGCCAGACATTTCTCTGGCACCGGAAAGAAAGTTCAGTACCTTAGGCATTTAAGCTACTGTTCTTTCAATAATAGTTGTTAAATATACATATTTCATATCAAATTAAAGGTAAAAGAGTGAAGAATAAGAAAAAAAACCCACAAAAATGTTAATTTGATTATGTTATTGAAATATGTGTTTTGAAAGCATGTTGATCTTTTTGAAATGATAAAATAAAATAAAAATATTTCTACATACCACAGTGATAAAAAAAAAAATCTGGAGGAATAATTCCAATCACTGAATCAGCTTCACACACCAGAAAGAAAATTTATTTAGGATCAAAATACACTTTACAGTTTGAAATTATATTGATTATTAGCAGAGTTTGATACACTGTCGATTGTGCCCATCACAATGCTTAGTAAAATGCACAAAAAACACTCTAAAAACGAATCAATTTGAAGAAACAACGCACGTGTCGATCGAGAACGAAAGTAGAAAGAGTTATCTCTCTTTGGTTAAAATAAAACTTGGATTGGACTGCGCAAAAAAACTGAACGAAACGGAATACTGAAATCGACGATATATCGTCGATTGGCACAAACATGGTGGCTCAGATCGACGATATATCGTCGATTGGCAGGGAAAGAGTTAATATCCATAATCAAATGTCAGTACTAATATACTTATCCAATTTTAAATGAATACTCAACTTTGAAGTTTAATATTCACATCCACTATTGGCGATATTACGACAGACATGGATAGCCATCCCCAGGGAAGAGTAATCATATTATGGATAAGAAATATAAACCTCAGGACCCCTATCAATAATAACTATCCAGTTGCTGACTCAACAACAAAGTATGAAGCCATGCAATATATTCTTATCAAAACTAGTACCAACCAGCTGTAACAACTAGTACCAACCAGCTGTAACAATCAATACAACTGAACAACAATACAGCATCACTAACCTGGCACAATCAACGTTAATTTAAACATCAAAACAAAATATTGTGAATATCACCCAGCTACAGTGCTAGATAATGATAATACATTAAAAACACATGGTACTTTCTGTAGCAAAACAGTCCCTTATGAGTGCACAGCCCTTGCAAGTAAAATTATAGATTAAAAAAATGTCTACTGCACTAACAAACAAACCTGAAATTGTGTGCAATTAAAACAATGTTAAATTAGAAGAGCAAAGCCCATATGACTCACATGCTCCTAATGGAACTAGAAAATGAGTGCCCAGAAGAATAAAAAAATTAAATGGTGGCATTAAAATGCAAAGTAATAACTAATACTGACTTTCATTTTTCTATGCTTTTGACCTTGAGATGAGATTGACCTCTGGCTCCAAATACACTCATGTACTATCAAATAAAGTACAATAAACCTAGTATTATGTAAAACAAAAAAGTGAACTTGGGATGACCTTGAGATGAGATTGACCTCTGGCTCCAAATACACTCATGTACTATCAAATAAAGTACAATAAACCTAGTATTAGGCAAAAAAAAACTGAACTTGGGATGACCTTGAGTCTCAGTGACATTGATTTTGAGATGACCTTGACCCTCATGTGATCTCTCTTGCATGTCTGATCAAATAATCCAATATTGTTGCATACTATGGGTTAAATAAACAGCCATTCCACTGTATGATGACCTATTTTAAAAAATGTGTTTGCAAGGCCAAAAAGGACCATGGCCTTCAAAATCAATGCAAAAACACAACACATATGAAAGACCAACCTATTATCTCTAAATACAACAAGTTTGGACTTTATGCCTCTCATAGTTTAGGGTCAAGGTCACTTCAACTGACTTTGGACAGCTCCAGTGACCTTGACATTGGATTGAAGTTGACAAAATTTAAATAGCATGTGTGTCTGATTGATATTTAACCTGCATAAAAAAATCATAGAGTCAATATTAATAACCTAAAAAAAAAAAATTTGTGAAAATTGTCATTTTTTAAACTAAAATTTAATGACCCTGTTGACCTTGAAGTGAAGTTATTCATTCACTGATCATTTTCGAGGTCTCATGGGTATAAACCATCTTCATGGGTATAAACCATCTTACCAAGTTTGTTTGTGATAGTTGAAATAGGCTCTGAGTACTTAGCCGCTTTAAAGTTTCTGCACAGATAGATGACGGACGTTAGACAGACAGACGGACGGACGAACAATTTTTTCAATATCATTTTTGGACTATTAAGGACTCATCTCGCACAGATTTGCGAAAATCTTGAAAGAAATTTTTTTGGGGGGGGGGGGCCAGTACATTAAGTCTTACTGCTATGCATAAGAGTCAACAACCAAACACACATAATCACACACTCATGAACTGCAAACCGTGCTTTCATCAATGCCTGCATGTGCACATATCCATCAAGGTCATCATCACTAAACCAGTGCATGTTTGTACAGACAAAAGCATACACTATCATTCTTTCACAATGACGGGTACATACACAGGTACACACACAAATATACCTTCAGTCTTAAACCAGTGACTTCATTTTTTTTGTAAAAACAAACATGGATAAAACTAATTTGAAGAAATAGTGTTCACCTTTAAAACATTCATCGGGTAAGATCAAACAGAACAAGAGGTCAGCTAAGACTAGTTCAGTCCTAAAGTTCTCTACAACAGAAATTAACGTTTTGAACAAAGCGGATCTATGCAATTAGCCATCTTTGAAAATAAAAATTACATGTTTTTTCTTCAACAGTTTAGCCAGTAAAACTTGTTATCACATTCCGCAATTCCTCAAATGTAAAAAAAGTGTGAATGGGAAACTTTGGTAAATGGTTGATATTAGCAGCACAAATTATTTTTGAATAAAATGTAGTCACTAACACACAGCTCTATTGTTATTCGCCAATCAAAGACAGTGCTATTTTGGACTTGCTTAATGCATATTCACAACAGAAACTAATAAATGGACTTGCTGACTGCTATGTGGAGTATGTCAAATAATGTGCTTTTAGCTGTCTGGGGTGTGCAAGGGTGAGCACAATGTTTCAACCAGACATTTTATTAAATTGTAGGGAGTTATAAAACAAATTATGTTATTATAGTCTGCAAATTTAAATCACTTGATTACCAATATTTTGGTGTTTACCCAACAGCAGATCCATTTGATGGCATCATCAGTAATTCGCTAGATATGTTTAAAGGACTAGCTTTCACCATTCAGCGTTACTGTTTTTTTCTTCAAATTCAGCGAGTGTGGCCCCAGGGACTAGTTTTCACCATTTAATGTTGCTTTTCCTTTTCAAATTCAACGAGTGTGGCCCCATCAGAATAAACCAAAATATAACTTCTTTCAAAAGAATGTGATGAATAAAACGATAAATTTATTTGTTTATGTTTCAAATTAGCAGGACCACCAGCCAGAATTGTAACAATACCCACGCAGCAAGCATCAGATCTACAACAGCACAACAGAAGCTGCTGTCTTAGCCACGTTTTATAAATTAAGGTTTGTTCACATATTAAGAAACAAACTCCACAACTCAAAGTCTATTGTCATCTTGCTTGGTTTGAGTAACAGAACCTCAACTCGCTGTCACCAAAAAAGAAATAACATTTTAAAAAACTTGGAAGTAAGTCGCTTTAAATACTGAATGACGAATATCTTCATTTCCCCTCATTACCACTAGACAAATTTGACTGAACACTTGAAAGTATGGAAGTGAAACAGAAATCTGTAGCTCTTCACAAAGGCTGCATCTGAAGGTCCTAACAATGGCTTTCCAAAAGAAAATATACCATACACAGGCACACAAAATTCTAGCAATGATGCAATAAGCAGAATGATGGGATGGTACTGACTGCAAAGTTACGTGTTGTATGTATGTAGCATTTTGCACTGACTGCAAAGTTACGTGTATGTATGCTGCATTTTGCACTGACTGCAAAGTTACATGTATGTATGCTGCATTTTGCACTGACTGCAAAGTTACATGTATGTATGCTGCATTTTGCACTGACTGCAAATTTACATGCATGTATGCTGCATTTTGCACTGACTGCAAAGTTACATGCATGTATGCTGCATTTTGCACTGACTGCAAAGTTACGTGTATGTATGCTGCATTTTGCACTGACTGCAAAGTTACATGTATGTATGCTGCATTTTGCACTGACTGCAAAGTTACATGCATGTATGCTGCATTTTGCACTGACTGCAAAGTTACGTGCATGTATGCTGCATTTTGCACTGACTGCAAAGTTACATGTATGTATGCTGCATTTTGCACTGACTTTAAAGTTACATGTATGTATGCTGCATTTTGCACTGACTGCAAAGTTACATGCATGTATGCTGCATTTTGCACTGACTGCAAAGTTACATGCATGTATGCTGCATTTTGCACTGACTGCAAAGTTACGTGTATGTATGCTGCATTTTGCACTGACTGCAAAGTTACATGTATGTATGCTGCATTTTGCACTGACTGCAAAGTTACATGTATGTATGCTGCATTTTGCACTGACTGCAAAGTTACATGTATGTATGCTGCATTTTGCACTGACTGCAAAGTTACGTGTATGTATGCTGCATTTTGCACTGACTGCAAAGTTACATGTATGTATGCTGCATTTTGCACTGACTGCAAAGTTACATGTATGTATGCTGCATTTTGCACTGACTGCAAAGTTACGTGCATGTATGCTGCATTTTGCACTGACTGCAAAGTTACATGCATGTATGCTGCATTTTGCACTGACTGCAAAGTTACATGCATGTATGCTGCATTTTGCACTGACTGCAAAGTTACATGCATGTATGCTGCATTTTGCACTGACTGCAAAGTTACGTGCATGTATGCTGCATTTTGCACTGACTGCAAAGTTATGTGCATGTATGCTGCATTTTGCACTGACTGCAAAAGTTACGTGCATGTATGCTGCATTTTGCACTGACTGCAAAAGTTACGTGTATGTATGCTGCATTTTGCACTGACTGCAAAGTTACATGTATGTATGCTGCATTTTGCACCGACTGCAAAGTTACATGCATGTGTGTAGCATTTTGCACTGATTGCAAAACTACGCATCTGTACATAGTCTGTTGCACTGACTGCAAAGTTACGTGTCTGTATGTAGTCTTTGGCACTGATTGCAAAAGTACGCATATATATATATATATATGTAGTCTTTGGCACTGATTGCAAAATTACGCATATATATATGTAATCTTTGGCACTGATTGCAAAAGTACGCATATATATATGTAGTCTTTGACACTGATTGCAAAAGTAGGCATATATATATTTAGTCTTTGGCACTGATTGCCAAAGTACGCATATAGATATATGTAGTCTTTGGCACTGATTGCAAAGTTATGCACCTGTATGTAGTCCTTGGGACTGATTGCAAAGTTATGTGTCTGTAGTTTTGGGCACTGATTGCAAAGTTACGCGTATGTACTAGTCTTTGGCACTGATTGCAAAGTTACGCGTATGTATGTACTTTTGACAGTGGATTCACAATTTTGGTGCCAGTAGATGTAACATACTTTTTGTTGCTATACGGCTGCTACTAAGCTTATAGAGGCAGTCAGCCCGAAAGCAGCGCTAATCCTAATCTGAGTGGCAGAAGTTGCAGAGGGCATACATCTACACACATTCATCATATGCTATAACATCCTATGACAGCCTAGGCTTGATAGATATCGGACACTAAGCTAACGTCAATATTGCCGGTTAAGTGGAAAATGGCCTATTTCCAGCATGCCTGTGTAAGGGTAAAATAAACCTTTTACAAGTGTTCCCGTAACTTTTTGGTAATAGATATTGCAAAACCGAATGTGCCTGCGCCATCCATGAGAAAATTAGTTTGAAAAGCATGCACACCAAAATGCAAGGGGAATAATCCATACACAACAAACACAAGCACACTACAAAAGACAAAACAAAATAGTCAATAATACAATGAGGACCAGAGATCAAGAAATCAGTCATGAACACTCAATAAAATAAATGCAAAAATACATTTATACACAAATGAATTAAAACTTCAAAACAGAAATCAGAAAATAATAAATAACACAACATCAATAACGGAAAAAAACCAACACTATTATTTTGAGTTTGACCTATATGGCTGGGAAGGTAAGACCACTAAACATTACGTGCATGAATGAAATCACAAAAACTAATCCACAGAAAATAATCAGGGTCTACAAATATGGACAGAGTAACCATAAATGCGTATCATTTGGGAGGGACGTCAGTGAAAGTCCGCCTGTTGCATGCTGTGTGAGTGAAATGACAGTGAGGGACTGTTACAGTGTTAGTACAAGTTATAAATGGAAAACCACTGTTGGACTGGGGCTACCAATGCTCTTGTCTCAATAGTTTCCTATTTATCTTATCTATTCTTTTGCTGGTACTGCATTCTTTAAAATATTTTAACGCCTCCACTTAAAGCATGGATAATGTTCACATCAGCTAGTATTAAGAACTCTAAAATATATAAATGAATAAAATGAAATAAAATAAAATAGGGATGCCCACATGGTAAAGTGCGCAGAGTATGCTAAATTTTCTTGAAATTTATGGAAGCCATAAATATATCTAGAATCCTTGAACGAAATACCCTAAACCCATGCAACCGTAAACTGTACTAGTGAAAAATCCGTTCAATAATTACCTGTGGAGAGAGAGGCTAACATCTGCTGCAGGTTATCCATTTCTGGACTAAGGAACTCAAGGCTAGTGGGTTCTGCGGGGTCGGCCAGGCCCATGCGTGGGTCAGAGGAGTAGACATTAGCAGACGACTCGTGGTCAAGCCACAGCTGAGCATGCACCATGCAGCACACACAAAAACACACCAAGCAAAAACCAAAAGTCAAAACACAACATCGAGTCCACACGACAACCATAATGGGAATGACAAACAAAACTCAGGTTATGTACCGTAACTTCCGGGTTGTACTTGTAAGCTGATACTATTTTCCTCTAGAACGTTTTTTTTTCTTCTTAATACGACTTTAGGGTTTGATAGTTAATTCATGCGTAATGCTAATATACTAGGACCTACCATATACCTTGTTCTTGGGCTATTCAACTGACCTGCCTGTAACTTATTCTCTTCCTTGGCAGCAGTTTGGCTTATTTTGTATTTAGGGAGTAGTTAATAAAACTGATTTTTTTCCCCCTTGACATTTTTGAAATAATAATCTGATCTTCCTATGGCCTTGTGTCAATGATTGACTCAGCTACTCGCTATATTCTATAACAGACATGTATCACGCTGTGCCCATGAGATTTACACTAATAATGACAATAAGGAATTTTTGATGTACTTGATTTATCACTGTTCAATCAGGAACTCACAAACACTCGAGGGCATACGCCAAACTTCTCCGTAGCATTCTGTGAAGGGAGATAACCCTGTCAAAGTGTGACCCTAATGTAGTTGTGGCATGTAAACAACCCGGAAAATACGAAAATACAGAAATCATTAAAACTAAAAGTAAAACTAAGAAATAAATAAATTAATAAAATCGTACAACATTAGGTAATTTTTAAAAAAAAGCAACATCAAGAATTATTGCAAAGATAGAATTCACACTACAACATTAATTAATTTTAACACTGATGCAACAACCCAACTTTGGGTAAACAAAACAGGTAACTAAATTAAACATCAAAACATGAAATTAGGCAAAAACAATAAACAAATTGCTTTAAAAGCGACAAAGATCATCTACAAAAAAACAAAACATAACTTTAAAAGGTTTGAAATGATAGCGTATCAAATGATAGAGAATAGTGAAAGCATGGAAGCTTGTTTCAAGGGCCACTTGACAAGGGACACTCAAACAATGAATATCCTTAGTAGTACAGTGGAACCTCCGGTATCCGTCTCTCTGGTATACGACTCCCTCCGTTATGTGACCTGAAAACTTCTGACGGATTCACTTCCAATAATAAATGACCTCTGGTATGCGACAACCTCGTTTATGCGACCAGCGACCGTGCCTTAAGCCATTTATACGACCGTCTTAGGGCAATTTAAAAGAGATATCAGTTAATTTGTTGTCTGTACCTTCCGTTTTTTCTTTCATGTTAGTGTACGCCTGCTGTTGTCTGCTATTTCCGGATCGCAAATAAGGGACATTACTCGCCTACACTGGCTTGTCAAAATGGCGTCGCGCAATAAAAACGTTTTGAGTTTGGCAGAGAGAATGAAAGTGATTGAAAGAAGTGAAAATGGGGAGAGTTGTTTGTCTATTGCAAGAAGTTTAGACGTTGGGAAGACCCAAATTCAGCTCATCATAAAGGATAAGGAATCTGTGAAACTACGATGGGAGAGTGGAGAAAGTGGCGAAAGGGAAACATCGAAACTGAGAGCTTCTACATTGACAGACTTGGATGAACGCGTCTGGCAGTGGTTCGACTGTTTTCTATTTTTGAAGTTGTGAATAAAAGACAAAGCTAAAAATGAATCATGTTCTACAGTTTCCTTTGTCAGAGAATACATGCTGGTGAGTGTTAAAATTATGACTACATACCCCTCCGGGCCTGACACCCCTCCCCTCTCCCAACCCCTTGTTTCTGGTATAAGACCACCTCTATTATAAGACCGTTTTTTCTCAGATTTTGGACAGTCGTATACCGGAGGTTCCACTTTACCTCCTTAACTACTTGTTCAGTGATGTATTGTTAGTGCAAAAATTAGCTGCTGTGACTGTTTGCATCACATCTCTGTTTGTATGTAGATTATAGTCACACGACACTTTCGCATATAGGTGACTACTGGACCGATTTATACTGACACCAGCGGGCCAGTTGTTGGTAAAGGGGAAAATAATATGATCACACGTTGACCAATCCGGGATTCGAACCAGCGACCTTTCGGTTACTAGCAAGACGCTCTTACCAACTGAGCTACCCGGCCTCTCATCACATCTCTGTACTGGACTGCCTTATATAGTGCTCTGACAACCCCAAAAAGCTGCTTAAGGCCCAGAGTGCTCTAGCTATAAAAAAAAAACACAACTTGGTGAAAACATTCGTGAAGCATGAAGATAATAATGGCTGTGATGACGATAACGATGATGATGACAAAGATTATATTGAGGATCATAATCATGATGATGATGATGATTGTAATGGCAATGATGATGATGATAGCAAAACTAATTATGATGATGACAAACACAAAGATGAAGATGAGGATGATAACGACAATGATGATGATGATAACGATGATGATGACAAACACAATGATGGCAATGATGATAATGATGTTGACAAAATACAATGATGACAATGATGATGATAATGATGATGATGAAGACTTATGAATTAACTAAATTTATACAATAAAGACCTTGCCCTGGGTCTCTCTGTTCTTAACTCTTTTGCCCGAAGAAGAGTGCAGTATAATAAATCTATGTTATAATGACTAAAACTTCAATCCATAAAACAGTGAATCCTGATTGTGGGTTGTCGGCCAACCAAGCAGCTTGAAATTCATAACAGCAGCATGTATAACAATACATCAGCAAAATTAGCGTGTTGTGCTATTTCAGCGTTGTAACAACACTTTTTTTAAAATTTAAGATTAACAAGTTTTACTTTTTTATTTTCTCATAGCTTAGTGTCAAGGTCACTTCAAAGTACCCTTACGAACTGACTTTGGAAGCTCCAGTGACCTTGACCTTATCAAAAACTTCGGAAAACAGTTAAATTTTGTGAAAAATTGTCATTTTGTGCTAACATTTGCTGACCCTGTAACCTTGACCTTGAAGTGAAGTAATTCACTCACTGATCATTTTGGAGACATGTCTGAAAATGTACACCATCCTACCAAGTTGGATTGTGATACGTGAAATAAGTTCCAAGTACTTTGCCACTTTAAAATTTTGCGCAGACAAACAGACAGCGGACATACAGACAGACGGATGTACAGACAGCGGACATACAGACAGACGGATGTACAGACAGCGGACATACAGACAGACGGATGTACTGACAGATTTCTTTTTAAAAATTATACCTTTTGGACTATGTAGGACTTGTTTTACAAAAAATGACAAAATCTGGGACATTTTATTTATTTATTTATTTTTTTTTGGGGGGGGAGGGGGAGGGGAGGGAGAGGAATGAAGGGGAAGGGGGGTGAATAAATTCACTATTAAGGGGAAGGGGGGGGGGGGTGAATACATTCACTATCAGTATCAAAGCACACATTTAAAACAAAAACAGTTTTGTTTTTCACAACTCACCGACCGTGTTGGCCACAGCAGGGCAAAGAGCGTATCTAGCAAAGGGGGAAGAACTGATGTGGCCCTTTGCTAAATACTATTAAAAAATATTACATTTAAGATTGAACAAAATGTGTCACAAGGTAATCACATAAGCAGGTGACTAGACACTTTGGCCCTACAAAAATCAGATGAGATGAATGTTAAGATGATCATGAGATATGAGATATTAGCAACTACTTGTACTCAGGCATCTAACAGATGGCCCTTATTGAAAGTGGAGAAGTGTGAGGCAGTCATGAATAGAAGTACGTACACTGTATGAATTAGATGCGGAGCTACTGGCGGTTAAAGCAACCAAGAGGTGTCTCTGCACAAGTCAGTGACGTGTTAGTGAGTGAAGAAGCCTATGGTACACACAGTAGGGTGTTGCTCATTCAAAGGGGTCACTTAGCGTGTACACAAACCTGCGCGGCCTTGCGGATGGGTGACGTGTCACGCGATGACTGGTTGCTGCCGCTGGGACTGGGTGACGGAGAGGGTGAAGAGGCGGAAGTAGCCACCACGTTGACGGGGATTTGCACCACCTTACCGTCCATCCCTCCTCGCCCCATCACTCCAACTTTGGGCGGCGGGGTGGGTTTTGGGGAGGAGCCAGGCGGGATGTTGGGTTTGTTAGGAGGTACGGGGGGAGGACCGCCACGCCCGGCGAAAGAGATAGGGGTAGGGATGGGGGAGGAGGGGGTGATAGTCCTGCGAGGGGAGATTGCGTTCCCCACCCCTACGCCAACAGGCGTGGAGCCGGGAGACACGTGGAAAGAGATCTTGCCGCCACCCTGCGTCACCACAGTGGCACTGTTGCCCGGGGCGATGCTGACTCGAGATGCGCTGTTGGCCCCGCCTACCAATGTTGGTCCCGAGTCAGGCCCAGAACTACCCACTGTCACCACACGTGCCTCTGCTCTGGGATTGCTGGACAGGGAGGCGTTGGGTCCGTTCCCTGTCGTTCTCTCCACACCGACGTTGTAGCTGCCAGATTCTCCCGGCATTTTCCTGATTGCGCTCTCTACAGGACGGTGGATGACTTCCCGTTCCGGAGACCCTGACCCGATGCGGCCACCTTCCACCACTTTATGAGCCCTGGCCATTTGTCGGACCACGGGGGAAGTGGCATTACCTCCCATGATGGCCACTTTGCTGGACACGGTGGAAGTCGACGAAGAGGGCGAACCCCATGTGGGAAACATGCCTGTCCCGCTGCTAGGGCCAGGGTTGATGCTGGGAGACAAAGCGCCCGCTCTGTGGGGACTGTACAGATTGGGAGAAAAGGACGATGAGGAGGGACTGTTTGTGGCGTGAGGACTGATGCTAGACTTGATCTCTATAGAGTCCACTGACGTGCGTGCTGCCATGGATTGCACTTGTCGTTGCAAAGCTTCAACCTGTGACTCCAACTCCCGGGTGCGGTTCTGCTCCTGCTCCAGGCCTGCTCGCAAAGCCACCCTCTCTGTATCAAAGCTGCTCAGCTGCTCTTCAAACGCCGCTTCCATGGCAAGAGAGCGCTGAGATTCACTCTCGAAACCTGGGTCGTCTGACCTGAGATCAGGCTCATTCGACCCCTGCAAAAGAGGCAGATCATGTCATCATAAGAATGCACAGTTTATCAAAGTCAGTGTCATCTTCCAAACCTGTAACTATTTTCAGTACAATTTGTGCCTATCCTATCCTATCCTTTCCCGTAACCCAGAGGTCGTAGGGGCACCACAGATGATCGTTTAACCAGCATACTCCATCTTTCTCTGTCCTCAGCAGCCCTGATGGCTTCGCTCAGTGTCAAACCAGTCCATTCTCGAATGTTGTCCTCCCACCTCTTTTTTGGTCTCCCTCTTCTTCTACCTCCTTGCACTGTGCCTTACAGAATGGTCTTTGCAAGGCCTGATGATCTGGTGACGTGGCCATACCATCGGAGTTTCCGTTTCTTCACCACTGTGAGCAGGTCATCGTGTTGTCCAATGGCTTGTGTGATGGTCTGTCGGACTTCGTCATTGGTGATGTGTTGGGTATAGGAAACGCCCAGAAGTCTTCTGTAGCACCTCATCTCCATGCTTTGTATTCTTCGTTGGAGATCTGCTGTGAGGGTCCATGCTTCGCAAGCATATATAGGAAGATGGAGATGATAAGGGAGCGCAGCAGTCTTACTTTGGAATGTAGACTGATGGTTCTGTCTTTCCAAACGGGCTTCAACCTTGTCAGGGCAGCAGTTGTTTGTGCGATCCTGGAGAGGACTTCCTGTCGGGACCCATTGTCTGATACAATGGCTCCTAAATATTTGAAGCTATGCACTGTGTTGAGGGATTGGCCTTGGACTTTGATGTCCGTGTGGATGCCATTGGTGTTGTTGGTCATCATTTTGGTCTTCTCTGCACTTATTTCCATTCTATAAGCTCTGGAGGTGGTGTCAAGCCTCTGTACGAGCTGTTCAAGTTCTTGTTCCTCTCCAGCCAATCCATCCAGCAGCCAATTTGTGTCATTCTATGTGAACGTCAACGCAGGTTTGTATTTTTACCTTCAGTCATTTCCAAAAAGTCACATATAAGCATAAAACCACGGTAAAGGATGTGGAGTCATTGGGTAAGTGAACACTGGACAAAGCACCTTCCTATCTTAGCTTGACATATCAATTTAGACAAAGCTAGCCTGGTCTGCTTTTATACTGCCATAGTACTCAAAGGAAAAAGAATTTCCTGCGGGTCTTTTTCTCCAATAAACTTGTTTCCCAATGTGTGGGTCTAGAAGCTATTTGTCATCAGTCATAATACAAATAAAGAGCACTGATGTTGTACTGAGACATATATATGCACTTTGGTGGCTGCCACAATGGTTTTGAAAGAATACATACAATTGTGGTGGAATGGAGTGGGTGGTATTTTTGGTGTTATTATAGGGGATGGAGTGGGATACGAGAGTCCTAACCATTGATCATGGTCAGCCGACCTGATAACCGGTGGTACAGAGATACACACACACACACTAAAAAGGATGCAGTACAGTGAATGGATGGAACGCTGTACCTGTGACTGGGACGCCAGCTTGTGCAAGATGTGTTTGCGTTCTTTCAGCAGGAGTAGCGCCACCTGCTTATGCCTGGCTGCTGAGGCCCTCTCCTCTTCCAGGGCTGCTAGCGTACGGCGCAGATCTTTCTCCAGCTTTTTGGAGTTGGACTTTTCAAAGTCGATCTGCACACCACACACACGTCATCTTCACCCACACTAACCTAGATTGTAGTGCTGTCATTGGAGAATTAGTTTTCATAATGACAGTAAAATACCAATAGGAGTTTGGTTCCTTCCAGCCACTCCACATGACATTAGCCACGCTGCGTAGCCGAGACTGGCCAAGACTAACATTTGCCTCTCATCAATCTCTGCCGCTGATTGCCGGTTTTCTTGAATTATTATGTCATCGCATACCCACCCCCCCTGAATTGAAAAAGAAGGGGAGACTTAAGGGTTCAAATATGTGTCGCCGCATGACAAAACCCGGCTAAAGACGCCAGGATTGATTCGCTGCTACAGCCGTAGAACACTAAAAATAGGCTACCCCATCAATTTTAAGATTGTTGCCTCTTTGTCTTTATTTAAGACTTTTCTTTAATATCCCAAACGGATTTTGTTCAAAAATTACTAAAACATTGTTTATTTTGTTGATTTTGATAAGGGTGTTGATCACACCTTGCTAAAACAATGGCACTAATTGACCTCCGATACCCCAACTTTTCTTGTCCGACTATGAAGGGAAATCTCTAATGTGGATTGATATATAACGTCTGGGGAGTGAAAAGTCCCTATTGGTACTACTTTTTGGTACATAAAAGTGTGTGGCATATGAATTTTTCATGAAATTCCTTGTTCTGAAGCTTGCTTGTGACACAAGTTGTGTTCGAATGCGTCTCTTGCCGGGTCGTGAAAAACGGAAGTGTTTCCTATAGATTTTCGACGATTTTTAGTTCAAAGTGAATTTTTTAATGTAGATAAACTCATCATACATCTATTTCAAGTGTTTTCTTGCAATATTTATGTTGCATTTGTTAGAAACAATTTGTCAAAGTAAGTGACCGATTCTTTTTTGGAAACCGGAAGTGATGGCTTCGTCTCCAGCGTCAGTAGATGTGTCGTCTGCTAGAGTAGCTAGGGCCTTGAATCGACCCGGTTTTGCTTCTGAAGAGCTCCAAGACCTGCTTTCGGACTATTTTTATGATGGTGCCGGTGGGAACTGTGATGAAGATTATGATTCTGACGAGCAGAAGCTTGATCCCGTTATTTAACGATACCGTTTGTTTTCATTCAATGATTCATGTTTCGTAGGCCTCTTCGCTATAGGCGTGTCTTTAATAATCCGTCATTCTACTTGCATAGATTTAGGTAAAGGTTGAAAAGGCGATATCAGTGAAAGAATTACAGTAGGAGTGTGGAAAATATTTCAGTAGTATATTTTGTTGGGTGGGGGTGGGGTGGGGAGGGTTGAAAAGGTAAGTAGTCTGGCCTGCATTCAATATTACTAGCATGACAAGTTGACTATGTTCTCAGTATTTATTATTGTTGGTTTGTCTGTTTTAGGAAATGAACATGAGGACTATTTACCAAATTACTAGTAATTAGTATTTGCTTTGATATTTGTGTTTATTTAAACTTTATAGAGCAAAATTACATGTTATTTTGATTTACACCTGTGACGCGACAGATTTATTCGACGTGCGGAAGGGAGTGGAGAATCGGGGAATTATTAAAGCTTGATTATTAGGACTGAAAACTACCTAATGAAACTTTTGTTTTAGGTTTGTAATCTTTGTTTGACTATTTGAACTGAGCTGATGCAGCTGCTTGCAATTAAACAAAAGATTACTTGAAGGACGAGGGCTTTAAGAGGGGGGAGGGGGGGGGGGCATTATGATAGGGTTTATTTTAGAAAAATGATTGATTCAGGCCATGTTCTTGATATATTATTATGGGTTTGAGTTATTATAGACTTGCTAAACACTTGCTTTATTTCTAATATGTTTAAAAACGCTATGCATTAAGGATGGGTACAGAATAAAATTGTGCGTACTGTTTTAATTTCTTTATGTTCAGTATTGTGTGGATGGTGTATAATGTGAATTTTCTCATCTTATCTCAACTCATTGCCATATTGCTGCCATCTTCCTGATTGTTTTGATACCAAATACATGCATGGGAAAATTCTGGTTGTGAAGTAATGATCATTTTACAATTTAAAACTTTGAAGGCAATTTCTGGAAATTAGCCCCCGAGAAAATAAAATATTTAAAAAAATAATAAAACATCAACGAATAAAGATAAAACAATTTGTTTTTTTGCATTTTGAAGATTATTTTTAGTACTTTGTAAATAAGTAAATAAGTAATTTTTCATATTTTGACACTTTAGCCTGGTTTTCTCATGCTGCAACACATATATTACGTCACACGGTGTAATAGGTAGGCATTATGACCAGCAGCAGAGATTGGGGAAAGGTGAACAAAAGCCTCGGCCAGTGTCAGCTTTTCAGCGTGGACGTTATTTTGCCTTTGTTGTACAACCGCCTGACCAGAAAGAAACAGTGGTAGTCCTTTATGATCAGGTACTTAATCATTAATGATCATACATACAAACTGAACAAAATAATTATAGTTTGGTTCAGCAGTAATGTTAAAGTACTGTCATGAGAGGACATAATGATAATGACGCAAAATTAATTAGCACGACATTTTCTATAGAGAATATATCATCCCAGCAAAGCTACAGATCAGGAATCAGGAATGAAAAGAGCGGACCAACAGAGAGAGATCAATTGAAATTGGGCTTGTTCTGATTTATTAACTACTCCAAGTATTTCCATGTAAGTGTTGGAAGACAAAACTAGCCTGGCCATTGTGAAGTTGTACTGTAGTACTAGCCTGGCCATTGTAAAGTTGTGCTGTAGTACTGGCCTGGCCATGGTAAAGTTGTACTGTAGTACTAAAAGCTCCTTACCTCTTGCCGTAAGCGTTCCCGTTCTTTCTCCAGCATATAGGTCACATCGTCCCCTTGTGCAGTGTCCTGTGCATGTTTTCTTTTCTCATCTTCCAGCTCACAGCACACCTGTTGGTGATTTAATATTTATTTATATTTATATAGCGCTTTTCTAGCTCAAGAGCTGCTCAAGGCACTGGCCGATACAGGATGTGCCCATTTGCAGCCTTTGGGTGTCATACTATTTGGTAAAGTCCATGTGATGGGATATGAGTGTGCACAAACCTAGGTTTAAGCTCTCATTGAAAGGAGTAAGAGCGCAGTGTCTCAGGGTCATGTTTTGTGTGTGTGTGTGTGTGTGTGTGTGTGTGTGTGTGTGTGTTTTAAATTCCAGGATGCCAACGGGCTTTGAGCCACTGCCTGTACAGGCTGCAATGTTGTCACTTGACATTGAGTACTTCCTTTGTTTTTGCCTTTTTGAGTACGCCAGTAAACTAACTGTTTCTCAGGGTGATGTCATTTTTGTTTGGGTACTCCTGGCAGTCAAGGGGTTTGCAACTGCTGTCTGTGTGGTCGGCAATGTTAAAGCCTGACATTCAATACTGCAATTGTTTTACCATTGCATAAACCCCTTGGCCAACTGCACTCCCAACAACACACTCACAACTCAACACTACAAATATTTAATAATAATAATAATAATAATAATAATAATAATAATAATAATAATAATAATAATATTAATAATAATAATTTTTACATAGCACAATTCATTGTAAACAAGCTCAATGCTCAAATTTGGGCAGGTGAGGGGAGGGTTTGGTGTGAAAGCCACTTACACATTTAGTAAGTGAACTTGTGAACTTGACACTGATAACTAGAAAAGGTTAAATAATGATACTATTACTATTACTATAAAACGAATTAGTAACACTAAAAAGAGAGACAGAAAGATTAAACTTCATTTAAAATATATTGTTACATTATTTACCACTGGTGAGAGAGAGAGAGAAAGAGAGAGAGAGAGGGAGAGAGGTAGAGAGAGAGGGAGAGAGAGAGAGGGAGAGAGAGAGGGAGGGAGAGAGAGAGAGGGAGAGGGAGGGAGAGAGAGAGGGAGTAAACTTGATTTTTGTACTTATTAACAATTGAAGTCCTAGACATAAAAGCTCAAAACAAAAAGTACTAATCAAAACACAGCACCTTGTGGTATCTTTTCTCGGCACTGGCCAGTTGTTCCCTCATTTTGAGCTGAGCTTTGCGCTGTGTGGCAATCAGATTTTCCAGCTGCGCCAGTTGATTATCGTACATGGACTTGACAGCAGTCTCATCAAAATTGGAATCCCTGGTCCCTACAGTGTCTCGCTGAAGCGCCACGAAAGGGTCGCCCAGACCAAAGCGGCCGTATTTGGCCTGATACAGAAGTTGCTTGGCTTTCTCCGCCTGAAAAACAAATTAAACAAAATGATATGTGATTACGATAGACCTTTTGCGGCATTAGAATGCTATTAGCTTAAAGAGGCAACCAGTAACTCATGGCCCGAAAATGACGCTGACCCCAATCAATGTGAGCTGAAACAGCTTTCTGGTCAGGATGGCTAACAAATAACATGGAGACACATTTTTAAAACCCATAATGCACATTAGTAAGAGAGTGTCACTCTCAAAGTTGGGGGTTGGATTGAATGCTTATGTGCTTGCAGAAAATCTTCCCCTGTCACCCAGGAACAGTGTTTCCCACACCTTTTTTTCAGAGGTGCAAAATTTCAAGAGTCCCCTTACAAAATTTGAGGGTCCCCTTACAATTCCTACATTTACCTTGATTTTGATTAACCAACATTACGGACACACAAATACACTTCAAAGTCAAACAAAGCTTAGTTTTCAATGCAACTTTATTGAAAATTATGAATAGCCATAAAACAAGCAACACAACAAAAGGAATACTGTTCTGATAAATGTTACAAAGGAATCCATCATTGACTAGAGGAACCTTAAAATCACATAAAATGACCATAGAACAAACATGAAATGGTCATACGACAATTTACACACATCAATCTGCATATATACTGACAAATTGTCTCTGTAAAAGCAGTTAGTGTTAGAGGGGACTATGACCACAAGAAAAAAAAAAGAGACAAAAAAGTCTGTTCAACTGCGTGTTACAGACAAGATCATCATTGCCTAGTCTAGGGAGAACTGAAAATGATGATTCAACATTCAACGATTGCATCGTCTTCCGCATTTCTGCGGGTTATCGTTTTCTGTAGCCATGTGTCGAGCGACATGTTTCAGCTTTTCGTAAGCAAACAAAAAGGCTGCGCATGCGTGTCAGCGCGGTCAGTGGGTAGGGGAGATCACCGCGCTTACTCGGCTCGGGCGCACGATAGCTCAGAGGTGCCAGGATACTTAACGGCAGTTTAAAAAATACGTTACGTCCCTTGTGACGCGCCAGTTTTTTTTTCATGCGTCCTTTTTCAGTTTTTGTGCGTCTCTGACGCACACATGTGCGTTTTGGGAAACACTGCAGGAAGGTGCTCAGCTGTGTGTGTGGGGCATTAGACAACGCGCCCAACGCGGCACATGGACGCCTGTGCTCCATCCTGCATCGCCCAGCGCCTTGAGCAGCTCCTGAGCTAGAAAAGTGCTATATATATGATTAAATAAATAAATACCAGTGTCCACACAACTAACCCTAGTGACTCTTGTTGAAGACAGAATTGTAAACAGAGAGATGGCTCTCACCTTCAAAGCAGCAATGGTGATGTCTCTAGCCTGTAGCTCTCCTTCGAAATAACTGAGCAGCCGCAGCAAGTCATTCTTACTCCAGTCAGGGCTGGGCTGACGCTGCACGAAGAATACAGTAACATTTAGTATGCTGTGGCCAACGACACCAGATGGAAAAATCATGGAGAGTGATGGGAACAACACCAGACCACCGCTTAATTAATGTATCAACAGAAAATCAGACAGTGTTGGTCACCTCAGCATAAAACCATTTGACTCATAATATCAACAGGCTTACAGTTACAGAGCTTTGCAATACCAGAACACTGCAGAAGGTCAAGGTATAAAGTAGTTCTTTAGACCTTGCACACTGATGAACCAAGTTCAAATCTAGGGGTGGGCAAGACGAAAGTGGCCATTTTTCACTGTCCATCTTGGCAGGATGTTTGATTTGGTGGTTCAGTGTTGATTGAGATCCCCCAACCCTCTTCTCTGGGAGAATTATCCTTTTCTGCCTTGTCACCTGCCATAGCGGGCGTAGACGTTGAACTTGTTCATTCGATGAAGAGCTAATTGACTTGTACTCATCATTACTAAACAGTACTACTGTCTCTGCACCAGGCATAACAGATTCAGATTCAGATTCAGATTCAGAAAACTTTATTATCTCCAAGGAGAAATTCTAACATGGATTTGCTGTCAGCAAAAGGTAATAAAATGTAACAATACTATAAACATGTAAACATGTACGTGTAATCACGCTTATGATATTAACAAGAACATTTCCGACACATTGTAAAACTTAAAATACATCCAGTATCACACTACATGTCCTTATTGCACTTCAACATAAATAAATAAAACACCTACCCACAAACACACACGCCCACACACACACATCCACACACACATGGGTTAGACATTAGATTATAAAATTATAAACGTTATAAAGCATCTTAAAAAAATATACAATCATCAAAATCTGCGTATCATTCTAGCACTGACAATCATAGATTTTAAAACTTATGCATTAGTTAACTAGATACATACTGAATAGACTCAATAGTTGAAAAATTGCTGCAAATATTATAAAATTCATCTCTAGTACTCCCATAAACCACTCGCACCCAACTCATTCAGTCAACGCTTCATACACAGTGGCAAGCTGGCCATGTTTTATGTGAATCTGAGAGAGTCGAATTGCCATACCTCATTAAGTTGCCTCCCTAATGAATTTAATTTTTTTTATGCAATACACAAGTCATCTGCTACACCCCCCATTGGGCAAATTACGCAGCAGAAGTCTCAATTTTGAGTGTATTTAACGAAGTTGTTTCATAAACATTGTATTGACAGATTATTTAGTGTGAATACAGTACATATGTGGGTGTTTATGGATGTGTGAGCACAGGTAAGATCATAACTGCCATAAGGCAAGAGAGCTCTAGAGAGAGAGAGACAGAGAGAGAGAGACAGAGAGAGACAGAGAGAGAGACAGAGAGAGAGAGAGAGAGAGAGAGAGAGAGAGAGAGAGAGAGAGAGAGAGAGAGAGAGAGAGAGAGAAACTCAGACAGATTTTTAGTTAGTTCTTCATTGCTTACACTTTACAGGGTCCAGCGGACTTCAAAGAGCCGAATCAGGACCACAAAATCAGGACCACAACTTGGTTGATAGAGGACTCAACCCTGATCTGTATAAAAGATCTGCTGAAACAACCCTAGTGGTAACACTGAAGGCACTCCACCAGCCGGTCACTTTACAATAAAGGCATCCCACGCAGGGGACACAGAGGCTATACTCTAATTTATCGAACCTCCGTTTACAAAAACAAAATAGAATATAAACATCATTATAAAATATCAACAAAACACATACTGTATATAAAATGCCTACATTGCTAAATAATAATATCATAGGAAGCCCCAGGCATGATATGGCAGAAAGCGTCCAACAGACCTCATAGTCATACACAAATGAGGAGTTTTCAAGAAAAAAGAATTGCCAGTAAAACTGAGTAAAGCCAAAGGACTGTTGTAGTTTGTACGCATGGAAAATTTCAGTTTTGTTCATTTACTATTTTACACTATTTTATTGTTATATTTTAAATAAAAATACTATTTTTTTGTAAAGATTGCGCTCAAACTGGCCAAAGGCAATTTTCTGCTTTTATGTATAATGTGAAAGTTGGACAATAAAGACGTATTGTATCGCATTATTATTATTATTATTATTATTATTATTATTATTATTATTATTATTATTATTATTATTATCATTATTATTCTTATTATTATTATTATTATTATTATTATTATTATTGTAATGTTATTATTATAAATATTATTATTATGATTATTATTATTATTATTAATTTGTTGAATTGTGAAAGAATATGTTACATCATCGAAAAAAAGTCTTGTTGTAGGGAAATGACAACTACACATTTTTTATAAATTGGAACGGGGCCATGACAAACAATAGCGCACAGCGTGTGGCATTCCTCTCATAATATACAGAGCAGAAATAACCAGTAAATTAAAATAAAATATCTCCTATCCTATCCTATCCCGTAACTCGGAGGTCATAGGGGCACTACAGATCATCGTTTAACCAGCGTACTCCACAGAGCATATAGATCTACAAGTGCTAAATCGTGGGATGCATCTTAATGATCTTTTAATGTCAATCACCTTGAAGTCCATCAAAAACTGTAACTTATTTAAACCATATACAGTCAAAAGGCAAATTTCTATGTAAATTAAAATAGCCAAACATGATATTGATCTGAATCTAACTCAGTAACTGACATGACAGTATGATTTCACAGGGGTGCTGACAGCATTGGTCCATGTTTCAAATATGAGTAAAAAAAAAAAAAAGATTATTCTCACAGTCACAACCTAATAAAAAGTAATATAGTTTGCAGGCAAATCACCAGACAGGCAACTTTTTTTCATCCCTTCCACTTTGATGCTTAATACTTGGATGTACTGTACTCTGTAGTAAATGATACTTTTGTCAACTTTCACAGAACTGTGTACACAATGTCTTTCATTATTTTTCATACAAAATTTAAATTTCATGTTGTGTGAATATTGTTAACAGACTAATAACAATCCTGCTGGTGGGTTAATGACTTTGGTTTGTAAATCACTACTACGACACTAGTCTGATCACTAGCGGGCTGGTTTTCCACACCCATCAATCATAATTCATGGTTATTACATTATCTGATCTTCTAGTACCACAAAAATGAGAGGGCAATCATACAACCAGTACAATAGTAACACTAACATCCAACATTTCAAGACTCAAATGTGACCTTTAGGTCTGAATTCACTAAAGACTGGAAGGATTCAACTTAAGTTCTTGGTTTACACTAGTCTACAGAAGTTCGTAATAATTAAATAACAATAGTTTTTACACATCCACTCATCACTAAAGTTGGGCCTGTTAGTTACCGTTTATAAATTCATTATTGAAATTCTACACTGATTCACTATCCAAATATGTCAGAATCCCAATCTGTAAATAAACAATATAATGTAGGCTAATATGAGTATGAATTAAGCTAGGTTGTCTAGCAAGTGTTGAAATGAATCTCATCTGCAAACTTGTCTGGCTACAGAAGAAATTTAAAACACTGGAATGCCAATTATTTCCTGAGTCACTCACTAACTATTCAAAGTCTGCTACAGTGCTAGTACTAGTGAGTAGTGCTATGACTATGTTCCTCTAACATTGGACTAAATACTAATCATCTAATGACTAGTCTAATGCCATGGTAGTTATGTTTACAAATTACATGAGACTACTATAATATATACTGTTGCACATCTTGTATGGACAGTCCAGAACAAACTATACAAGGGATATCTTCTGCATAATGTGTTAAACTATTGTTGTAGGTACGTACCTTTAAGGTGCTGGACTGCATTTTATCTGTAGCATCAAATCCTGGTACCGATTTAACATTTCTGGCAGCCATCTTGGACCTGGAACCAAACTCGGATGGCCCCTTTGAGAACGTCCAATTGTTCAAGAACACATAACAGACATGTTAACAGCTATGCAACGAATAAAGCTGAACATAAATGAGATCATCGGCAAGTTTCGAGTCAATATTCGCCTCCGATCATCAAAGAGACTAACCCAACAAGGTAGAAATGTGCTTTTGTTAGCAGTCGTCTGCCATTGTAGTCACGTGACTAGCTCATTTTTATGGAAGGGAGGTGCGAGCTGCCAGTTTCGAAGACTGACCAAAGGAAAATAATTGGGGAAGGGTGGGGGAAGGGAGGGAACAGCCACAAGTCCTCACATTCACACGCACAAGGATACAATTTTCAAATGTAACTGAGTCTCAAGCAATTATAATAAACTGAATTCACTGAGAAACTGTTTTTCCTCCACTTTCACTGAAGGAACGTTCCAAGATTAGTACCCTCCACCTCCGGGCCTTTGTCATTTTCCGGGCCATTCCCCATAATTATGCTACCAGTATCATCCACCCACAGGCGCTCGCATCTGGATACGATAGCGTTCTCTCGTCCCTCTCAGCACTTTTATATCAAGGTCTCAAACTCCTCTAAGCGAAAAGTAATATGCGCGTCTATTTTCAAACCAATTCAATTTATTACATTACATTACATGGTTATTGCTTTAGGTCCAGCGGACATTCAATTTATGTAAAATTGTTTTACAAAATAAAATGATTCACATTTATAATGATTACTTGACGGAAGTTGGCTCTGTGACATATAAGCTTATCGCAACTATCACTACAGTTGGTAGTAACTAATTTCGGTGTAACTGCCATTATGTGCTTTGCGATTAAAACGAAAGAGGAGTAAGTTGCCTTGAATAGGCCTAATAGTCTAAAATGTCACTCCTATACATTCTACATCCCTCCAGTGATCATGATAAACGTGAAGCTTTTTTTTTTTTTTTTGGGGGGGGGGGGGACAATTTTACCGGAATTGAACGGGGTTGAAAATAGACTGCGCATACTTTATTACTTTCGATGTTTGCATGAATCACTGTTAAATCGATTGTCCCCTTCTGTCGGGTGAAAGATTCTAGTTCATTTAAATAGATGTGAAAAATGCGACGACCCGCGATTTTCGCTGAGAGAAGTTTGAGGCCTTAATATGAAAGTACTGAGAAAGATGACTTCTATAGAGAGGACGCTAACGTCTCCAGATACGAGCGCCTGTGCATCCACCTCATTAGCTTAATTAGTCTGAGAGGTGAGCGCGATTTGTTTAAATAAAGAGTAATCTCTATCCAATCAAGTGGCTTCTGTCATCACTTTACCTCATTAAATACGCTGCGGTGTGTACTGAATGAAGAAGCAACGATGGAGCGCTGTAAAATGGCAGAAGGCAGTATACGACTTGATTTATTGATTGATTTATTGTTGCTTTAGGTCCAGCGGACTCTTCCGAGCCAAATCAGGACCGGACAACCCCCGATCCGCATAAAAGATCTGCTGAAACAACCCTAGTGGGAAAATTGAATGCCCTCCACCGGCCAGTCACTTTACAATAAAGACATCCCACGCGGGGGACGGCTGAGGGTTGACCACAACTACGCGAACACCCCGGTTACAAAAACAAAATAGAATACAACCATCATTATAAATCATCAACAAAACACATACATATAAAATGCCTATAGTGCGAAATAATACAATCATAGGAAGCCCTAGTGACCACCCGGCAGAAAGCGTCCAACACTCCCAAGCTGATCCAACAGACCCCATACACAAACAAGGAGTCTTGTCCAGGAAGAGTTTTCAAGAAAAAAGGTAGGTCATTGATCTAGCGAAGAAGAAGAAAGTATAGCAGAGTGATAGGACAGATCAGGAATGGGAAAGAGCAAATGATGAAGACAGCGACAGTGGGAATTGAAAGCACTAAATTTCCAGAAAGTGGGGATACTATTTATACTGAAACCCCCGGCACTCCAACGGGGGGAACTGTTGCCGCAGTGAATTAGTCATGCCTACAAAGGCAAGACAGGTTGTCAACTGGGGCTTTCACTGTTCCCTTTATAGGTTAGAACAATCTACAGTGACAAGATTGCTCATGACCCCAAGGGGTAGTATACGACTATTCAAGATGGACGGACACTGACAAAAAGAACATGGATGGGGTGGGGGATGGGAAGAGGGGGGAGATGAGAAGGAAATTAGGATTCAGACGGTGCCAGTGGAAAGAAGAGGGAACATGGGAACAGAAGGTGAAAGGGGAAAGGGTGGATGGTTTGAGAGGGTCGGAAGAATGAGGTAGAGATGAAGGTTTGGGAATATGGGGTGATGGTGCTTGGTAATGAAGGTGACAATGACAATGGTTTATTTGCGTATGGCCATCGGCCCCTTGCAAAGGGGTGGGGGATGGGGGTTACAACCAATATTGATCCGAGATGAATCTCCATTTCATAAATGTACAGTAACTCCGCGATAGGAAACCATTCGCGGTACACAAAAGTCTGCTTTGATTTGTTGGCAATCGATGACGAATTGATATAGCATTTTCAAAGCGTATCAAATTTAATCATCACCGAACTTGACCTTTCGGCCCATGGACTTGATCTCCTCTCTGAACTCCTGACTGAACTGCTGATAGCTGCGCCTTATAAAATAATAATAATAATAATAATAATAATAATAATAATAATAATAATAATAATAATAATAATAATAATAATAATACAGGATGCTATGTACGCGCCTTTCCCCAGATCAATCAGGCTCAAAGCGCGGCGATCTGTACCAACATATACGCTCACCTGTCTCATCCACCCTCACACACACAACAAATATACATCCATCACTCAAACAGGTGGTGTAAAGGCAGGGAGATCGCTATTGGAAAACGGAAAGAAATTCGAATTTTTTATTTTTGAAAATTGTGTATTGACTGCATCCAGTACCATTATTATACTATCATTCCGATCAACCTGTCTCTGAGAAAGTCAGTTGAAATCTTCGTTGATCATGATAGCAACGACTATTCTGCTTACTTCTGCGGTGTGAGTGTCAACAGGTCTATTGCTAGCAGCAAGCATGCAGCAATCATCGTTGTCAGTGCGAAGTTGTTGTTGGCCTATGTTGTTAAATGTGCTGCTGCACGTGCTTTCCTGCCTTCTTTGTCTCTTGCGGTGAGGATGACTGACCTCTGACCTCGCACGCACGATTATCAGGGGCGGATCAGTTAGTTTTTGGGGGAGGGTTTCCAAAAGTCTATTAAAGGGACTTACTCGGTAAATGTTAATGATGGTCAAGAAACGCTTCAGATCAAGCATCAACATTGGCAGGACACGCACTTTTCCAGGGGCAGACATCGGAAGTGACCACAATCTTGTGATGATGTCTTTCCGGCTTCACTTGAAGAGAGTAAACACAGCAAAGTGCACTAGACTGAAGTTCGACCTGGACAAACTGCAAGACCCGGAGGTGACAGAAATATTTCAGGCCACAATTGGAGGGAAATTTACAACACTGCTCATTTTGGGAGCTGGTGAAGTAAATGTCAACACCATGACCACCACCTTCAACTTAGTTGTGACAGATGCCGCCACGGAGATCCTTGGAAAGCACCGGTCAAAGAAGGGGCTGTGGATCACACCTGAACTTTTGGACCTGTGTAATAAACGAAGAGAGATGAAAAAGAAAAGGAACACCTGACAGGAGCCTACCAAAAAATCAACAATGACATCCGAAAAGGCATGCGCACAGCAAAGGAGAACTGGATAGAAGCTCAATGCCAGGAAATAGAGAACAGTCTGAACAAGAACAACAGCAAGAAGGCCTACCAGACTGCGAAGCTGCTGACAAGTGTTAAACAGCCCAATGTCTCCACGATCCAAAGCAAGTGGCTTATGCCTTACAGAAGAACAAGAAGTCTTGGACAGATGGACAGAGTACTGCTCTGACCTTTACAACCACAAACCAAACGGAGACCCATCAGTTCTAGCATGTCCAGAGAACAGAGAAGAAGAAGAAATCCTCCCAATTCTCCGAGAAGAAGTTGAGGCAGCAGTGCAATCGCTGAAGAAGAGGAAGTCAGCGGGAGTGGACAACATACCCGCGGAACTGCTTCAAGCAGGAGGAGAAGCGATGATCGACGCACTCACCATTATGTGTAACAAGATGTGGCAGAGTGGGGAGTGGCTTACACCATGGACCCAGTCGCTTGTCATCACTTTTCCCAAAAAAGGTAACCTTCAGGAATGTAACAATTACCGCACCATCAGCCTCATCAGCAATCCCAGCAAGGTCCTCCTGAAAATAATACTCAACAGGTTGAAACCCCAAGCTTAACAAATCATAGCCGAAGAGCAAGCAGGATTTAGGGCAGGGCGAAGTACCACTGAACAGATTTTCAACCTCAGAATAATCTGTGAGAAATACCTACAGCACCAACAACATCTATATCATGTGTTCGTAGACATCAAAATGGCGTTTGACCGAGTCTGGCATGCAGCTCTGTGGGCAAACATGAGAGTGTACAACATCAGCCCTAAATTTGTTGAAGTCATCAAAAGCCTTTATGACAAGGCTACCAGTGCAGTCCTCCACAACAGCGCCATCGGAAACTGGTTCAGAACAACAATCGGTGTGCGTCAGGGATGCCTACTCTCTCCAACACTCTTCAACATCTTCCTATAGCGCATCATGTCAGATGCCCTTGCAGACCACGAAGGCACAGTCAGCATAGGGGGAAGAGCAATCTCCAACCTTCGTTTTGCGGATGACATTGATGGATTGGCTGGAGAGGAACAAGAACTTGAACGGCTGGTACAGAGGCTTGACACCACCTCCAGAGACTATTGAATGGAAATAAGTGCAGAGAAGACCAAAATGATGACCAACAACACTCATGGCATCAACACGGACATCAATGTCCAAGGCCAATCCCTCAACACAGTACATAGCTTCAAATATTTAGGAGCCATTGTATCAGACAATGGGTCCCGACAGGAAGTCATCTCCAGGATCGCACAAACAACTGCTGCCCTGGCGAGGTTTAAGCCAATTTGGAAAGACAGGACCATCAGTCTACATTCCAAGGTAAGGCTGCTGCGCTCCCTTGTCATCTCCATCTTCCTATATGCTTGCGAAACATGGACCCTCACAGCAGATGTCCAACGAAGAATACAAAGCATGGAGATGAGGTGCTACAGAAGACTTCTGGGCATTTCCTATACCCAGAACATCACCAACGACGAAGTCCGACAGACCATCACACAAGCTATTGGACAACACGATTACCTGCTCACAGTGGTGAAAAAACGGAAACTCCGATGGTATGGCCACGTCACCAGATCATCAAGTCTTGCAAAGACCATTTTGCAAGGCACAGTGCAAGGAGGTAGAAGGAGAAGAAGACCAAAAAAGAGGTGGGATGACAACATTCGAGACTGGACTGTTTTGACACTGAGCGAAACAATCAGGGTTGCTGGGGACAGGGAAAGGTGGAGTACGTTGGTTAAACGATCATCTGTGGTGCCCATACGACCTCCGAGTTATGGGATAGGATAGGATAGGATATGTTATTTACTTGTAAGATTAAATTATCAAAATAATAATTACCTCATTTGCTCCCAAAATATGTGCTGAGCTCTGCCACACCTTTCGAATCGGAGGGCTTCAATGACGGTGTTCGCGGCATTTTGAAGCGCTGCCGCGAGTCGGAATGAGGAAGCAAATGGACGGAACTTTGACTATTTGTCTTTTTGCTAAAACGTCAACGTAAGCCAGGGTTGCCCACACTATGACTTTTTCAACATGCGATGTACTTTTAAAATGACCAAGCCAAAATGATCTACCTACCACCAAAATGCGAAACATATATATAGTCATATAATAGTATGACGTCAATTTTTTTTAACTGCTACACGATCTACTCAGTCACACTGCCTTCGCGATGGACCGGTCGATCGCGATCGACGTATTGGGCACTCCTGTCGTAATCCATTATATTATCCATTAGGAATATCGTCATCTTTCTTTTCATTTCTTCCACTCGTGCCCCCCGCTCCCCTCCCCCCCCTTAAAAAAATAAAAATAAAAATAAAATAAATAAATAAATAGAATGTCGCCGAAGACGGGAAATATCAGCTTTGCTCTTTGTGGAGCACGAAAGACGGTGTTCGTCTGGAGATTGTTTAGAATGATTGTAATGATTGAAGTTTTTTAGGGAGAAGATTGTGAGGGCTTGCATATCGTGGGAGAGGTCAAATCCTATCCTATCCTATCCTGTCCCGTAACCCGAAGGTCGTAGGGGCACCACAGATGATCGTTTAACCAGCATACTCCATCTTTCTCTGTCCTCAGCAGCCCTGATGGCTTCGCTCAGTGTCAAACCAGTCCATTCTCGAATGTTGTCCTCCCACCTCTTTTTCGGTCTCCCTTTTCTTCTACCTCCTTGCACTGTGCCTTGCAGAATAGTCTTTGCAAGGCCTGATGATCTGGTGACGTGGCCATACCACCGAAGTTTCCGTTTCTTCACCACTGTTAGCAGGTCATCATGTTGTCCAATAGCTTGTGTGATGGTCTGTCGGACTTCGTCGTTGGTGATGTGTTGGGTATAGGAAATGCCCAGAAGTCTTCTGTAGCACCTCATCTCCATGCTTTGTATTCTTCGTTGGAGATCTGCTGTGAGGGTCCATGCTTCGCAAGCATATAGGAAGATGGAGATGACAAGGGAGCGCAGCAGTCTTACTTTGGAATGTAGACTGATGGTCCTGTCTTTCCAAATGGGCTTCAACCTTGTCAGGGCAGCAGTTGTTTGTGCGATCCTGGAGAGGACTTCCTGTCGGGACCCATTGTCTGATACAATGGCTCCTAAATATTTGAAGCTATGCACTGTGTCGAGGGATTGGCCTTGGACTTTGATGTCCGTATTGATGCCATTGGTGTTGTTGGTCATCATTTTGGTCTTCTCTGCACTTATTTCCATTCCATAGGCTTTGGAGGTGGTGTCAAGCCTCTGTACCAGCTGTTCAAGTTCTTGTTCCTCTCCAGCCAATCCATCAATGTCATCTGCAAAACGAAGATTGGAGATTGCTCTACCCCCTATGCTGACTGTGCCTTCATGGTCTGCAAGAGCATCCGACATGATGCGCTCTAGGAAGATGTTGAAGAGTGTTGGAGAGAGTAGGCATCCTTGACGCACACCGATTGTTGTTCTGAACCAATTCCCGATGGCTCTGTTGTGGAGGACTGCACTGGTAGCCTTGTCATACAGGCTTTTGATGACTTCAATAATTTTTGGGCTGATGTTGTACACTTTCATTGTTGCCCATAGAGCCGCATGCCAGACTCGGTCAAACGCCTTCTTGAAGTCTATGAACACATGATATAGATGTTGTTGGTGCTGTAGGTATTTCTCACAGATTATTCTGAGGTTGAAAATCTGCTCAGTGGTACTTCGCCCTGCCCTGAATCCTGCTTGTTCTTCAGCTATGATTTGTTCAGCTTGGGGTTTCAACCTGTTGAGTATTATTTTCAGGAGGACCTTGCTGGGATGGCTGATGAGGCTGATGGTGCGGTAATTTTCACACTCCTGAAGGTTACCTTTTTTGGGAAGAGTGATGACAAGCGACTGGGTCCATGGTATAGGCCACTCCCCACTCTGCCAGATCTTGTTACAGATAATGGTGAGGGCATCAATCATCGCTTCTCCTCCTGCTTGTAGCAGTTCCGCGGGTATGTTGTCCACTCCTGCTGACTTCCCTTTCTTTAGCGCTTGCACTGCTGCCTCAACTTCTTCCCGGAGAATTGGGAGGATTTCTTCTTCTTCTCTGTTCTCTGGACATGCTAGAACTGATGGGTCTCCATTTGGTGTATGGTTGTAAAGGTCAGAGCAGTACTCTGTCCATCTGTCCAAGACTTCTTGTTCTTCTGTAAGGCATATGCCAGACTTGCTTTGGATAGTGGAGACTTTGGGATGTTTGACACTTGTCAGTCGCTTCACAGTCTGGTAGGCCTTCTTGCTGTTGTTCTTGTTCAGACTGTTCTCTATTTCCTGGCATTGATCTTCTATCCAGTTCTCCTTTGCTGTGAGCATGCCTTTTCGGATGTCATTGTTGATTTTTCGGTAGACATCAGCTCCCTGTGAGGTGTTCTTTTTCTTTTTCATCTCTCTTCGTTTATCACACAGATCCAAAAGTTCAGGTGTGATCCACAGCTTCTTCTTTGGTCGGTGCTTGCCAAGGATCTCAGTGGCGGCATCTGTCACAGCTGAGTTGAAGGTGGTGGTCATGGTGTTGACATCTACTTCACCAGCCCCCAAAATGAGCAGTGGTGCAAATTTCCCTCCAATTGTGGCCTGAAATAGTTCTGCCACCTCCGGGTCTTGCAGTTTGTCCAGGTCGAACTTCAGTCTAGTGCACTTTGCTGTATTTACTCTCTTCAAGTGGAGCCGGAAAGACATCATCACGAGATCGTGGTCACTTCCGATGTCTGCTCCTGGAAAAGTACGTGTCCTGCCAATGTTGATGCTTGATCTGAAGCGTTTCTTGACCATGATGTAGTCTATTTGGTTGTGATGCTCCCCGCCAGGACTGTGCCATGTCCATCGTCTGGAGTTTTTGTGGAGACCAAGCGTGTTTGCCAGTACCAGATTGTTGTATCTGGCAAACTCCAAGAGGTCAAATACTCGTTCAAAAAAAAAATAAAAAAAAAATTTAAATAAATTATATATATATTATATAATCTCTGGGCAGAAGAAGAGGGAGACCGAAAAAGAGGTGGGAGAATGTCACGTGGGGTTTATGGGCTCTGCACAATGGAATTATGGACCCTCACGTTTATTCGGTGGGAACTGCTAGTAAGTCACCCTATGAATTACTTTAATAAATTTATTTGTTTAGCTCGTTCTGTGTTAAGGTTGGGGTACAGAAATAGATAGAAAAATGGTAAGAGATTACTGTCACACTAGCTTTCACACGGCTATGAATCATATGTAGTCCAGCCACTTGATAACAGTTAAAATCACACATTTATTTCTTCTACTCTATACAAGATTCTCTAAGTACTAATCTAACTTAAAAAGTCTCTTTCAATGCTAATAGTTCGATCGCTGATAGTCTAGGCAGCTGTTTTATCTTCCTCGGGCACTTGCTATTATATTTCATGTAGATTTGGACTACTGTGGTCCGTTTTACAGTTTCTGAAGAGTTGGACTACTGTGGTCCTGTTTTGATCAGGTTAAGTGCACTTTCGGAGAATACACTTAACTTTCTGATGGTGCGGTCGAAGTCCTTCTGTGAGGTAGCTTCTGGTACACCTTTGTCGTTGTGTAGTTGGGTTCCCTTGCCACGCTGTGGGGTCTGACAGGGTATTTTTACGGGTAGCTCTTTCTGTCTTGTGCGGTAGAGGATACGCCACCAACTTGTTTCTGTGGAGTGGGGTTCACAGGATAGCTCGGGATAGCTCGCCTGCTCGTCTGTAATATAAGAGACGAAATTCTGCACAACCCTGAATAATCGGTTTGTGCAGAGCGTCTCACTGAAAGCCAAGTAGCCCTCATGCTCAGTGATAGCTCCACATCTCTATACATAAGCGACGAACATTCTGCTACTTCCGGGTTCCACTGGAATCTCAACTCTAAATTCCTATACATACATAAATATCAATCGTGTCTAACTATACACATACAGAATTAATAATAATATAAACATTCAGTGGTACAGCCACTGGTCTGCAAACATGCATATAAGTTAAACAACAGTGGTTCCGTATGGTATGCAACATGGCGGCGCAACCGGTCGTGTTTCGGCTCGTGGTCGGCTCTTCCACGTGGTACGGCAAATTCGGATTAACAATTCACATTTATGCATAGCAAATTCCACAAACATAATTTCAACAATAATATAAATATATAACGATGAAACAGAAGGGTGTTCATTTACCTGTTTGACAAGTTCAGGCCCGTTGTGACTTGAGAGAATTCTAAGATTCTAAGTCCTGCTTCCTGGTCTATGTGTGGAGAGATTTCTCTGCCAGCTTTCTAGCTGTTAACACTTCGGTGTATTCCTCCCAACTGACCAAAACTGTGTTAGGCTCTGACACAGTAAAACTGCTCTACCCGCTAAGCTGAGCTCTCATTGGTTAAAACGGTCAAATTCAAAGCTCAAGTGCTGACTCACTACGCAGCGTGGGTCGGGCTCGCGGTGTGTACTTTATTTGCTGCTGTGTTATATACTGACTCTCTACTGTTACAAAAACTACACAAGGCTGAATAGTAATAAGCAGAGTTAAAACTAGCCAGTTCATGACAGAGAATAACATTCGAGAATGGACTGGTTTGACACTGAGCGAAACAATCAGGGTTGCTGAGGACAGGGAAAGATGGAGTACGCTGGTTAAACGATCATCTGCGGTGCCCCTACGACCTCCGAGTTATGGGATAGGATAGGTTAGGTTAGGTATAATACTTTCGAAAGAAACTTTTTTGGAGGGGGGAAGGGGGAGGGGGAAGGGGGTGGGAGGAGGAGGGTAAGCTTTTTTTTTTAAATTGGAGCAACACTCACTATTTGTCGATGGGGTGTGGTCAGAGCGGACCCCTTTAATGTCTGTAATGTAACTTAATGAAAACAAAAATCAATAGCACAAACAGTCAGTCTCCTCTCTGAAAATCCTTATCGGGAAGAGAGGGGACTATAAACTGATACAAAAAAATGGCACGCCGACTACTACCGATGGTCCTAAGGTAACTGGTACGGTGTGATGTCGCGGGGAATATCGTTGACATTGGTGGCAAGATTTCACGTAGCGCTTGACATCCTCCGTGATTCCTGGCCAATAGTAGTGTGCGCTGATTCTCTGCACTGTGGCTCCAATTCCCATGTGTCCGCTGAGTGGCATGCTGTGGCCTAATTCTAGTACTTGGGCTCGAAGGGTGGCTGGTAGTACTAGTTGGGTGTGATCTCCATCTCCTTGTCGATGTAGAACTCCCTCTTCCATGTAGAAGTCTCCCTTGTGCGGGGGTGTGTGCGCCTTGGGTAGCTTCTGGAAGCACTTCGCTATCGAGGTGTCTTCTTTCTGTGCTGTTTTGATCTCTTCGAGTCCTGGATTCGGAGCGAACTCGGGCTGGGGTGGTTGGGTTGTAGCTTGGGCCCTGGTTTGCACTGCAGCTATCTCTACAGTTTTAGGGGGCGTGCCTAAGAACACATACCTACAACCTAGCACTAGATCATACAGGGGTTTCTGTAAAACAGCTGCTTGGATTCGTCCTGTGACGTACCTACTCTCTACTTCTATCCAAGCTATTGGGCAAGTAGTCGTCGGTTTCGTCAAGTCTGCTCCTTGTAAGTCGACTGTCTTGTCCGTCAAGTCCGCGCGCGATACAAGAGATTCGCTAACTATCGCGTCGTATGATAGACCTGTGTCATACAGTGTCACGTGGGGTTTATGGGCTCTGCACAATGGAATTATGGACCCTCACGTTTATTCGGTGGGAACTGCTAGTAAGTCACCCTATGAATTACTTTAATAAATTTATTTGTTTAGCTCGTTCTGTGTCAAGATTGGGGTACAGAAATAGATAGAAAAATGGTAAAAGATTACTGTCACACTAGCTTTCACACGGCTATGAATCATATGTAGTCCAGCCACTTGATAACAGTTAAAATCACACATTTATTTCTTCTACTCTATACAAGATTCTCTAAGTACTAATCTAACTTAAAATGTCTCAGTTACTGCTAATAGTTCGATCGCTGATAGTCTATGCAGCTGTTCTATCTTCATCGGGCACTTGCTAGTATATCTCATGTAGATTTGGACTACTGTGGTCCGTGTTACAGTTTCTGGAGAGTTGGACTACTGTGGTCCTGCTATGATCAGTTTAAGTGCACCTTGGCGTGTTCACTTAACTGCTAGATGGTGCGTGCGAAGTCCTTCTGTGAGGTAGCTTCTGGTACACCTTTGTCGTTGTGTAGTTGGGTTCCCTTGCCACGCTGTGGGGTCTGACAGGGTGTTTTACCGGGTCGCTCGTTCCGTCTTGTGCGGTAGAGGTTCCTCAACCAACTAGTCGTTTCTGTGGAGTGGGGTGCACAGGATAGCTCGGGATAGCTCGGGATAGCTCGCCTGCTCGTCTGTAATATAAGAGACGAAATTCTGCACAACCCTGAATAATCGGTTTGTGCAGAGCGTCTCACTGAAAGCCAAAGTAGCCCTCAGTGATAGCTCCACATCTCTATACATAAGCGACGAACATTCTGCTACTTCCGGGTTCCACTGGAATCTCACTCTAAATTCCTATACATATATAAATATCAAACGTGGCTAACTATACACATACAGAATTAATAATATTATAAACATTCCGTGGTACAGCCACTGGTCTGCAAACATACATATAAGTTAAACAACAGTGGTTCCGTACGGGATACAACATGGCGGCGTAACCGGTCGTGTTTCGCCTCGTGGTCGGCTCTTCCACATGGTCACGCAAATTCGGATTAATAATTCACATTTATGCATAGCAAATTCCACAAACATAATTTCAACAATAATATAAATATATCACGATGAAACAGAAGGGTGTTCATTTACCTGTTTGACAAGTTCAGGCCCGTTGTGACTTGATAGAATTCTATGCTTCTAAGTCCTGCTTCCTGGTCTAAGTGTGTAGAGATTTCTCTAGCTATCTAGCTGTTCACACTTCGGTGTATTCCTCCCAACTGACCAAAACTGTGTTAGGTTCGGACCCAGTCAAACTGGCTCGAACCGCTTTGCGTAAGCTCCCATTGGTTAAAATGTTTACGACTCTCGTAATTACGATGATGTCATGGCCTCAGCCAGCGTCAACTATCACTGTGTGTATGATCGGCAGTATGCTACCGCTACGCTTGATTACTTTCATCGTCTGCTCCTAACTTTGAAATTCTAATATTATATATACTAACCAAGCTAAATATTAAAATAAGCAGAGTTAATACTAGCCAGTTCGTGACAGGCTCCCTCAACTGAAAAAAGGCGATGACTACTGGATTCGACCTTTTTCTACTACAGGGCCTAGTTTAACACTGCTCTATCCTAGGGTCCTCTTTACAAACTAAGTAAGTTGCTCTACCTGAGCTGCAATGCTGTGCCAGGTAGCTATGGACACTAGTGACAGGGTATTACTGGGCGGGGACGAATTCTGGTGCTGTGGCCCTTAGTTGTGTTGGGTGGGCGACAGCTGCTGTGTCCTCCACGAGATGGCGACTGAGGTAGTCGGCTCCGTGGTTCTCTTTGCCGGGGATGTACTCGATTTGGAATGAGTATGCCTGAAGGGTGAGTGCCCATCTCATCAGGCGAGAGTTCAAAGACTTGGAGGCTGCCAGGAACGATAGTGGTTGGTGGTCCACCTGAACTGTGAAGTGGGTCCCATACAGGTAGAGTTGGAATTTCTGTATGGCCCAGACTAGTCCAAGGCATTCCTTCTCCGACGTGGCGTAGTGGGTCTCGGCGGGTCTCAATTTTCTGCTGGCGTAGGCGACAGGGAATAGCGTCTCCGCATTCTTGGGGTCGCGCTGTAGCAGTACTGCTCCGAGGCCTAAGTCGCTTGCGTCGGTGCGAAGAACGAATGGCTGAGTCAAATCGGGTAGATGGAGTACTGGCGCCGATGTCATTCTGTCCTTGAGTGTTTGGAAGGCTGTCTCGCATTCCGCTGTCCATACGACTTTGTCCGGGGCGATTTTCCGGGTTCCATTTGTCAGTGGCACGGCGATGCTGTTGTAGTTGGGGATGAACTTCTGGTAGAAGCCGCAGAGTCCTAGAAACGACTGTACTTCCTTTTTGGTCTTGGGCCTAGGAGCGTCGAGTAGGCGTTTCACGGTCTTTTCTACCGGTCGCAGGCTTCCTTGACTGATGGTGTGTCCCAGAAATTCTAGTTCTGTGAATCCAATCTGACATTTGGTGGGTCTTGCCGTCAATCCCGTGTCTCTGAGGCGGGCGAGTAGTTGCTGTAGGAGCGTGACATGTTCCTCCCACGTAGGTGTTGCGATGAGGATGTCGTCCATAAACGAATGTAGGTGCTCGCTGCTCAGGGGTGCCAGGAGTTTTCGCATCATTGCGCTGAAGATGCTGGGTGCGTTGTGGAGTCCGAATGGAAGTACGTTGAACTCGAAGTGTCCTTCCATAGTGCTGAAAGCTAGGTACTTTCGGACTTGTGGTTGTACTGGTATCTGGTAGTATCCTTTGCTGAGGTCGATGCGTGAGAAGTACTTCGCTCGCTGTAGCTTGGCAAATAGGTCTGTCTGGTCTGGGAGTGGCTCTGGCTGGAACTGCGTTACGGCATTCAGGAGTCTGAAGTCGATGCACAGTCGATGCTCTCCGTTGGGTTTTCGCAACAATACCGTGCCTGCGCTGTAGGGTGAAGTAGACTCTGAGATGATTCCGGCTGCCAGTAAGGTGTCTATCTCTTCCTTGATGGCTCGCTGCTGTGACAGTGGCATCGGGTAGAGCTTCTGGCGGACGGGTGTTGGGTCGGTCACCGTTAAGGTTACTTCGACGAGGTCTGTCCTCCCTGGTCGGTCTGTGAGCACAGTCTGATGTTGGCGAATGACCTGTCGTACTTGCTGTTGCTGTTTAGCGGCTAGGTCTCCGTTGAGTATCACGTCTTTGTAGGTTTCTTTGGAGTGCAGGGGATACTCTACTGCATTGGTCTCCATGCTTTCTCCTTCTTCCGCGATGGCGATGGCTAGCAAGTTGTGAGTGCTGGGGGTCGCTGGTCTGTCCGTATACTTCTTAAGGAGATTGATGTGGTGGTATCGGGCTCTCCCGTTCACCTCTACTTGGTAGACTGTCTTGGATTTCTTGGCAGTTACCCGGTACGGTCCTCTCCAAGCGATGTCCAGCTTGTTGGTTCCACTTGGAAGTAAGAGTAGCACTTGATCGCCGACTTGCAGTTCTCTGTCCTTCGCGTGGCGGTTGTAGTACTTCGCCTGACGGGCTCTTGCCTTCTTCAGTGCTTCACCAGCTTTCTTCCACGTTGCTTTGAGGGTTTCCTGCAGGTCTGCGACGTACTTGGTGGCACCTCTTGGTGTGTCGTCTAATCTTGGCCTCCGTCCAACTTCTGCGTAGGGCTTCTAGCGGTCCTGCTAGAGGTCTGCCGAATAGCAATGTTGACGGGGTGTAGCCTGTGGCTGCATGGGGCGTTTCTCGGTATGCGAACAGTGCCGCATTCACGTAGGTGTCCCACGCTTCTGGGTTGTCGTCGGCGACTTTCCTGAGTATGGTGAGAAGGGTTCCATTCAGTCTTTCTACTTGTCCGTTGCTGGCTGGGTGGTATGGTGGTGTGCGAATGTGATGAACTTGTATCAACTCGAACACGTCTTGCATCAGGCGGCCGGTGAACTGAGATCCGTTGTCCGTTCTAATGCTGTCCGGGAATCCGACTCTGGTAAAGATGGCGATGAGTGCATCTGCAATCTTCTTGGTGTCGATCGCTGGCAACGGGACTGCTTCGCACCACATCGTACATGCGTCGACGAGTGTGAGTAGAAATCTGTTCCGCTTCTTGGTCATGGGCAGTGGTCCTACTATGTCTACTGAACTTGCTGGAATGGTACGCCGACTACTACCGATGGTCCTAAGGTAACTGGTACGGTGTGATGTCGCGGGGAATATCGTTGACATTGGTGGCAAGATTTCACGTAGCGCTTGACATCCTCCGTGATTCCTGGCCAATAGTAGTGTGCGCTGATTCTCTGCACTGTGGCTCCAATTCCCATGTGTCCGCTGAGTGGCATGCTGTGGCCTAGTTCTAGTACTTGGGCTCGAAGGGTGGCTGGCAGTACTAGTTGGGTGTGATCTCCATCTCCTTGTCGATGAAGAACTCCCTCTTCCATGTAGAAGTCTCCCTTGTGCGGGGGTGTGTGCGCCTTGGGTAGCTTCTGGAAGCACTTCGCTATCGAGGGGTCTTCTTTCTGTGCTGTTTTGATCTCTTCGAGTCCTGGATTCGGAGCGAACTCGGGCTGGGGTGGTTGGGTTTTAGCTTGGGCCCTGGTTTGCACTGCAGCTATCTCTACAGTTTTAGGGGGCGTGCCTAAGAAGAACACATACCTACAACCTAGCACTAGATCATACAGGGGTTTCTGTAAAACAGCTGCTTGGATTCGTCCTGTGACGTACCTACTCTCTACTTCGATCCATGCTATTGGGCAAGTAGTCGTCGGTTTCGTCAAGTCTGCTCCTTGTAAGTCGACTGTCTTGTCCGTCAAGTCCGCGCGCGATACAAGAGATTCGCTAACTATCGCGTCGTATGATAGACCTGTGTCATACAGACAGTTCGCTTCTTTTCCGTTGACCTTGACCGTGTCTGTCACCGATGGGTGATCTCCGATCGTGTGTGGCTTGTTCCCGCTGCTTTGAGTTAGAACTCTGTGCGCTGGCCGGCTTTCGCGCTCTTCCCTACGTTGTGCGGCCAACTTGAAACATTCTGCGGTGGAGTGATTGTTTCTGTTGCAGAACGAACAATACCGTCTTTGCTCTGCAGGACCTCTTTTCCCGAATTCCGTGTTGGGTCCTTTATTCTGCCCAGGTCTGGGGTTATCGGCTTATTCGCGGTGCGCTCTTCCCGGTTAGGGCTTCGTTTCTGTGCCTCTTTCCCGTTAGGCTTTAGGTCTCGCCTGAAGCTCTTGGCTTCTCCGTGTGCGGCCACGTACCTATCTGCGACCTTGACCAGATCCTCCAGTCTTTCCGCGCCCTGCTCTACTGAGAATGTTCTCAGCTCGGGGGTCATGGTTTCCCGTAGCTGTTCCCATACTAACAGTTCTGTCAGTCCATCATACGTCTTAGCCGTGGCTGACTGGCTAATCCACTTATCCAGCATTGTGGACAACCGATCCGCGAACTGCGCATAGCTCTCTCCTTTCACTCTCCGATTGGTGCGGAATTTTTGCCGATAGCATTCTCCTGTTAGTTCGAATCCCGTTAGGAGTGCCTCTTTTACTTTGTGATAGTCAGTCACTCTGTCAGTCGGTAGCTTACTGTAGATGTCATAAGCCTTTCCTCTAAGCCCATGACTAAGCTTAAAAGACCAATGAGTGGGATCTAGTTTGTACTCTGTTGCTAGACGCTCAAACCTAGTCAGATAGAGATCTAGACCTTCTTCTCTCTCATTGAATGTTCCCAGTGGAAATGACATTCCTTGTACAGGGTTGGATGCTACCTCTAGCTGATCTGAGTGGGGAGGGGTTGAGGAAGAACTTGAAGCTCCTGATCCCAATCTTCTTAGCTCTAACTCATGCTGTCTTTCTTTTTCCTTTTCTTCCCTCTCTTTTTCTTTTTCTGCCCGCTCTTTTTCTTTTTCTGCCCGCTCATAATCCCACCTCCTAATTTCTGCTTCTCTCTCTGCTGCTAATGCTGCCTTTTTCTGTTCTGCTTCTAGCTCTAATTTCTTCTGTTCTGCTTCTAATTTCTTCTGCTCTGCTTCTAATTCTAATTTCTTTTGCTCAGCTTCCAATTTCTTTGCCTCTCTCTCTGCCTCTAATTCTGCTTTTTTCTGTTCTCTCTCTGCGGCCCTCTCTGCCGCTTCGAGTTTCTTCGCCTCTCTCTCTGCTGCTCTCTCTGCCTTAGCCTCCTGTTTCTCTACCTCTGCATTGATATACGCAATTAGGTCTCCCCCTGCTAAGTGTAAAGCTTCCCCTAATTCCTTGAAGCGCAATCTCAAGGCTACTGGGTCCGACATTGCCAAACGTGTTTATGAACAACCTCTGAATCACGTGGAATACCAAAACACTAGCAATATTGCAATTCAATAAAAACAATGCAAAGACCATAAAATTCGTAATCAATAATAGAATAAAACAAGAGTCAAATGGCATACAACAGTTATTTAAGCAAAACCTGCAAAAGAACAATGCAACATACAGACACAAAAATATTTGAAGCAAAAAAGTTTTTAACTAAAGAATAGTGCACCCAACTGATCAGTGTTATACCCTTACACTATTCTAAGTTATTCTACTACTACTACTGTTATCTAATTTTATTGTACTTAGGTCCGGTTATACCCAATTCCTATTATACCCAGATCCTGGCAGGCTCGCCAATTAAAGTGTCACGTGGGGTTTATGGGCTCTGCACAATGGAATTATGGACCCTCACGTTTATTCGGTGGGAACTGCTAGTAAGTCACCCTATGAATTACTTTAATAAATTTATTTGTTTAGCTCGTTCTGTGTCAAGATTGGGGTACAGAAATAGATAGAAAAATGGTAAAAGATTACTGTCACACTAGCTTTCACACGGCTATGAATCATATGTAGTCCAGCCACTTGATAACAGTTAAAATCACACATTTATTTCTTCTACTCTATACAAGATTCTCTAAGTACTAATCTAACTTAAAATGTCTCAGTTACTGCTAATAGTTCGATCGCTGATAGTCTATGCAGCTGTTCTATCTTCCTCGGGCACTTGCTAGTATATCTCATGTAGATTTGGACTACTGTGGTCCGTGTTACAGTTTCTGGAGAGTTGGACTACTGTGGTCCTGCTATGATCAGTTTAAGTGCACCTTGGCGTGTTCACTTAACTGCTAGATGGTGCGTGCGAAGTCCTTCTGTGAGGTAGCTTCTGGTACACCTTTGTCGTTGTGTAGTTGGGTTCCCTTGCCACGCTGTGGGGTCTGACAGGGTGTTTTACCGGGTCGCTCGTTCCGTCTTGTGCGGTAGAGGTTCCTCAACCAACTAGTCGTTTCTGTGGAGTGGGGTGCACAGGATAGCTCGGGATAGCTCGGGATAGCTCGCCTGCTCGTCTGTAATATAAGAGACGAAATTCTGCACAACCCTGAATAATCGGTTTGTGCAGAGCGTCTCACTGAAAGCCAAAGTAGCCCTCAGTGATAGCTCCACATCTCTATACATAAGCGACGAACATTCTGCTACTTCCGGGTTCCACTGGAATCTCACTCTAAATTCCTATACATATATAAATATCAAACGTGGCTAACTATACACATACAGAATTAATAATATTATAAACATTCCGTGGTACAGCCACTGGTCTGCAAACATACATATAAGTTAAACAACAGTGGTTCCGTACGGGATACAACATGGCGGCGTAACCGGTCGTGTTTCGCCTCGTGGTCGGCTCTTCCACATGGTCACGCAAATTCGGATTAATAATTCACATTTATGCATAGCAAATTCCACAAACATAATTTCAACAATAATATAAATATATCACGATGAAACAGAAGGGTGTTCATTTACCTGTTTGACAAGTTCAGGCCCGTTGTGACTTGATAGAATTCTATGCTTCTAAGTCCTGCTTCCTGGTCTAAGTGTGTAGAGATTTCTCTAGCTATCTAGCTGTTCACACTTCGGTGTATTCCTCCCAACTGACCAAAACTGTGTTAGGTTCGGACCCAGTCAAACTGGCTCGAACCGCTTTGCGTAAGCTCCCATTGGTTAAAATGTTTACGACTCTCGTAATTACGATGATGTCATGGCCTCAGCCAGCGTCAACTATCACTGTGTGTATGATCGGGAGTATGCTACCGCTACGCTTGATTACTTTCATCGTCTGCTCCTAACTTTGAAATTCTAATATTATATATACTAACCAAGCTAAATATTAAAATAAGCAGAGTTAATACTAGCCAGTTCGTGACATACAGACAGTTCGCTTCTTTTCCGTTGACCTTGACCGTGTCTGTCACCGATGGGTGATCTCCGATTGTGTGTGGCTTGTTACCACTGCTTTGAGTTAGAACTCTGTGCGCTGGCCGGCTTTCGCGCTCTTCCCTACGTTGTGCGGCCAACTTGAAACATTCTGCGGTGGAGTGATTGTTTCTGTTGCAGAACGAACAATACCGTCTCTGTTCTGCGGGACCTCTTTTCCCGAATTCCGTGTTGGGTCCTTTATTTTGCCCAGGTCTGGGGTTATTCGGCTTATTCGCGGTGCGCTCTTCCCGGTTAGGGCTTCGTTTCTGTGCCTCTTTCCCGTTAGGCTTTAGGTCTCGCCTGAAGCTCTTGGCTTCGCCGTGGGCGGCCACGTACCTATCTGCGACCTTGACCAGATCTTCCAGTCTTTCCGCGCCCTGCTCTACTGAGAATGTTCTCAGCTCGGGGGTCATGGTTTCCCGTAGCTGTTCCCATACTAACAGTTCTGTCAGTCCATCATACGTTTTAGCCGTGGCTGACTGGCTAATCCACTTATCCAGCGTGGTGGACAATCGATCCGCGAACTGCGCATAGCTCTCTCCTTTCACCCTCCGATTGGTGCGGAACTTTTGCCGGTAGCATTCTCCTGTTAGTTCGAATCCCGTTAGGAGTGCCTCTTTTACTTTGTGATAGTCAGTCACTCTGTCAGTCGGTAGCTTACTGTAGATGTCATAAGCCTTTCCTCTAAGCCCTTGACTAAGCTTAAAAGACCAATGAGTGGGATCTAGTTTGTACTCTGTTGCTAGACGCTCAAACCTAGTCAGATAGAGATCTAGACCTTCTTCTCTCTCATTGAATGTTCCCAGTGGAAATGACATTCCTTGTACAGGGTTGGATGCTACCTCTAGCTGATCTGAGTGGGGAGGGGTTGAGGAAGAACTTGAAGCTCCTGATCCCAATCTTCTTAGCTCTAACTCATGCTGTCTCTCTTTTTCTTTTTCTGCCCTCTCTTTTTCCTTTTCTGCCCGCTCATAATCCCACCTCCTAATTTCTGCTTCTCTCTCGGCTGCTACCTTCTTCTGTTCTGCTTCTAGCTCTAATTTCCTCGTTTCTCTCTCTGCCTCTAATTTCTTCTGCTCTAGTTCTAATTTCTTCGCCTCTCTCTCCGCTTCTAACTTCTTTGCCTCTCTCTCTGCTGCTCTCTCTGCCTTAGCCTCCTGTTTTTCTACCTCTGCATTGATATACGCAATTAGGTCTCCCCCTGCTAAGTGTAAAGCTTCTCCTAGTTCCTTGAAACGCAATCTCAAGGCCACTGGGTCCGACATTGCCAAACGTGTCTATGAACAACCTCTGAATCAAGTGGAATACCAAAACACTAGCAATATTGCAAGTCAATAACAACAATGCAAAGACAATCAAATTCGTAATCAATAATAGAATAAAACAAGAGTCAAATGGCATACAACAGTTATTTAAGCAAAACCTGCAAAAGAACAATGCAACATACAGGCACAAAAATAATTGAAGCAAAAAAGTGTTTAAGTAAAGAATAGTGCACCACAACTGATCAGTGTTATACCCTTACACTATTCTAAGTTATTCTACTTCTACTGTTATCTAATTTTATTGTACTTAGATCCGGTTATACCCAATTCCTATTATACACAGATCCTGGCTAGGCTCGCCAATTAAAGTGTCACGTGGGGTTTATGGGCTCTGCACAATGGAATTATGGACCCTCACGTTTATTCGGTGGGAACTGCTAGTAAGTCACCCTATGAATTACTTTAATAAATTTATTTGTTTAGCTCGTTCTGTGTTAAGGTTGGGGTACAGAAATAGATAGAAAAATGGTAAGAGATTACTGTCACACTAGCTTTCACACGGCTATGAATCATATGTAGTCCAGCCACTTGATAACAGTTAAAATCACACATTTATTTCTTCTACTCTATACAAGATTCTCTAAGTACTAATCTAACTTAAAAAGTCTCTTTCAATGCTAATAGTTCGATCGCTGATAGTCTAGGCAGCTGTTTTATCTTCCTCGGGCACTTGCTATTATATTTCATGTAGATTTGGACTACTGTGGTCCGTTTTACAGTTTCTGAAGAGTTGGACTACTGTGGTCCTGTTTTGATCAGGTTAAGTGCACTTTCGGAGAATGCACTTAACTTTCTGATGGTGCGGTCGAAGTCCTTCTGTGAGGTAGCTTCTGGTACACCTTTGTCGTTGTGTAGTTGGGTTCCCTTGCCACGCTGTGGGGTCTGACAGGGTATTTTTCCGGGTAGCTCTTTCCGTCTTGTGCGGTAGAGGATACGCCACCAACTTGTTTCTGTGGAGTGGGGTTCACAGGATAGCTCGGGATAGCTCGCCTGCTCGTCTGTAATATAAGAGACGAAATTCTGCACAACCCTGAATAATCGGTTTGTGCAGAGCGTCTCACTGAAAGCCAAGTAGCCCTCAGTGATAGCTCCACATCTCTATACATAAGCGACGAACATTCTGCTACTTCCGGGTTCCACTGGAATCTCAACTCTAAATTCCTATACATACATAAATATCAATCGTGTCTAACTATACACATACAGAATTAATAATAATATAAACATTCAGTGGTACAGCCACTGGTCTGCAAACATGCATATAAGTTAAACAACAGTGGTTCCGTATGGTATGCAACATGGCGGCGCAACCGGTCGTGTTTCGGCTCGTGGTCGGCTCTTCCACGTGGTACGGCAAATTCGGATTAACAATTCACATTTATGCATAGCAAATTCCACAAACATAATTTCAACAATAATATAAATATATAACGATGAAACAGAAGGGTGTTCATTTACCTGTTTGACAAGTTCAGGCCCGTTGTGACTTGAGAGAATTCTAAGATTCTAAGTCCTGCTTCCTGGTCTATGTGTGGAGAGATTTCTCTGCCAGCTTTCTAGCTGTTAACACTTCGGTGTATTCCTCCCAACTGACCAAAACTGTGTTAGGCTCTGACACAGTAAAACTGCTCTACCCGCTAAGCTGAACTCTCATTGGTTAAAACGGTCAAATTCAAAGCTCAAGTGCTGACTCACTACGCAGCGTGGGTCGGGCTCGCGGTGTGTACTTTATTTGCTGCTGTGTTATATACTGACTCTCTACTGTTACAAAAACTACACAAGGCTGAATAGTAATAAGCAGAGTTAAAACTAGCCAGTTCATGACAGAGAATAACATTCGAGAATGGACTGGTTTGACACTGAGCGAAACAATCAGGGTTGCTGAGGACAGGGAAAGATGGAGTACGCTGGTTAAACGATCATCTGCGGTGCCCCTACGACCTCCGAGTTATGGGATAGGATAGGTTAGGTTAGGTATAATACTTTCGAAAGAAACTTTTTTGGAGGGGGGAAGGGGGAGGGGGAAGGGGGTGGGAGGAGGAGGGTAAGCTTTTTTTTTTAAATTGGAGCAACACTCACTATTTGTCGATGGGGTGTGGTCAGAGCGGACCCCTTTAATGTCTGTAATGTAACTTAATGAAAACAAAAATCAATAGCACAAACATTCATACTTGCAAGCATGTCTTTTCTTCTCCGTTGGCCTGATGTATATGTATATAATAAGTATATAATTGCACCGTGAGCATGCATATGGAACAGAAGTAGCGTTTCAAATGTCTAACCTGTTTAGATACGTGTGACTGCGTATTAAGAGTTTGGACGTGGTACTAGTTGCTACTTTTATAGGGGTTGATACATCATTTCATCGACAAATTACAATTACTTATATTGAGTTCGTATGCTATAAACTTTTTTTTTTTTAAATTGAGGGTTATTTTATCTGGGTCTAGGGTGTCCAAACAAATTGGGTGCGGTACACTCTATTTTAATGAAGAAGAAGATGATAATGATGGAGGTGGTAGTGGTGGTGGTTGCGGTGGTGATGGTGATGATTATGAAGATGATTATAAAGACGATGATAATGATGATGATGATGATGATGATGATGATGATGATGATGATGATGATGATGATGATGATGATGATGATGATGATGATGATCAATTATTCCATGAAACAAATGTATTGCATTAGTCAATTTTTATGTGCCTATAATTACGCCCTCAGACAAACTATATGTATTTTCCATTTCCCATGCTCACCCGCACACAGCCATCACCCCAAAAATAAATATATAGGTATACGCATACATTACAAATAATATTTATTGTAAAATATACCGCCAATTCATAATTATAGGCAATGTGCGAGTACGCGTGCGTTGGTCCAAACATAAATTAAGCAATTTAAAATATATATATATATATATATATATATATATATATATATATATATATATATATATATATATATATATATATATATATATATATATATATATATATATATATATATATATATATATATATATATATATATATATATATATATATATTAAAACTATTTACCCAAGTTACAGGGGGTTGAGGGTGGGGTGGGGTGTTAATCAGATTCGTAATGAATAGGTCATGAATATTATGTCACCAATCAAAATCGAGCCCAAATCTAACCCGAATGTTTGAGACTATATATACTGAAAGTGTCAATCAGCTATGATAGGCCTATCCAGTCTGTGCATGATTGATCACTGAAATCACTCGTGAAGTGTAGGCAACCGGCACTTTCAAATTAATTCCATTATGTAACTGCAATTACCTCATCAAGCGCCAGATGGTGACGCTTTCATAATTGTTCCATTATGTAACCACACATTCATCAAGTTAATTATAATAATAAAAAAAACAAAATAACGCTATTTTTTTTTTAAGGCAAAACAAGACCAAACGGCACTAATTATAATCAAGTGTTGAGGGTAGGTCCTTTAGCAGTCGCTCGAATTGGGCTAAATTAAGGCTTGGCAACCACGAGAAACCGCGGACAAATACGTTTATGAAAGAACCGTTTATGTGACAGAATCAACAGGCTGCAGTGGGCTATGCTTAGCCTCTGAGTGATTGAAATGGCGTCGTAATTATTATTTCATGTCCTTTAGCCTTTTTTACTTGCCGATTATTATTACTATTGTCATGTTACCATTACTTCATGGATGATATGCCGCCCTCTTCACTATTTTCCTACCTACTCTTCCTCGCTCAGTATGACCAAAGAGCTTGGTATGACCCTACAAAGCATGGAGATGAGGTGCTACCACAGACTTCTGGGCATTTCCTATACCCAGCACATCACCAACGACAAAGTAAGATAGACCATCACATAAGCCATTGGACAACACGATGACATGCTCACAGTGGTGAAGAAACGGAAACTTTGTTGGTATCACCACGTCACCAGAGCATCCGGCCTTACAAAGACCATCCTGCAAGGCACGATGCAAGGAGGCAGACGAAGAGGGAGACAGAAAACGAGGTGGACTGGCTTGACACTGAGCGAAGCCATCAGGGTGCTGAGGACAGAGAAAGATGGAAGTACGCTGGTTAAACGATCATCTGTGGTGTCCCCAACGACCTTCGAGTTACGGGATAGGATAGGATAGGACTGAGAGGAACGCTGAGTGACTAACCGTACCCAAGCACAGACGGCCGACACGGTCGCCTCTCCACCGGCATTACCCCTTGGGGTCATGAGCAATCTTGCCACTGTAGATTGTTCTAACCTATAAAGGGAAAAGAGAAAGCCCCAGTTGAAAACCTGTCTTGACTTTGTAGGCAAGACCGATTCACTGCGGCAACAGTACCCCCGTTGGAGTGCCGGGGGTTTTAGTATAAATAGTATCCCCACTTTCTGGAAATTTAGTGCTTTAAATTCCCACTGTCGCTGTCTTCCTCATTTGCTCTTTCCCATTCCTGATCTGTCCTATCACTCTGCTATACTATCTTCTCCTTCGCTAGATCAATGACCTACCGTTTTTCTTGAAAATTCTTCTTGGACAAGACTCCTTGTTTGTGTATGAGGTCTGTTGGATCATCTTGGGAGCGTTGGACGCTTTCTGCCGGATGGTCACTAGGGCTTCCTATGATGTTATTATTTAGCAATATAGGCATTTTATATGTATGTGTTTTGTTGATGATTTATAATGATGTTTGTATTCTATTTTGTTTTTGTAACCGGGGGTTCGAGTAGTTGGGGTAAAGCCTCAGCCGTCCCCTGCGTGGGATGTCTTTATTGTAAAGTGACTGGCCGGTGGAGGGCATTCAATTTTCCCACTAGGGTTGTTTCAGCAGATCTTATATGCGGATCGGGGGTTGTCCGGTCCTGATTTGGCTCGGAAGAGTCCGCTGGACCTAAAGCAACAATCAATCAATCAATCAATCCACCGGCATCTCTTCACTGGTCGTGAACAAATTGCAGGTTTTATTGAAGTATTACGTAATCACTTTCCCCGTCCCGAACTGAAAAATGGAGGGCAGACTGTAGGTTCAATTACGTGACCTCACCCGGCGCACAGGCGCTTGTATCTGGACACGCGAGCGCCTATGCCAAAGGAGACGCGTCACAGGCATAGGCGCTCGCGTGTCCAGATACAAGCGCCTGTGACCCGGCGTAACAGTAGGAAGGCCAGCAGCAGAGATGGTTACCAGGTTCTCGACATCACGCCTCATCCTGGTTCCGTGGATCAGTTACGGGATAGGATAGGATAGGATAGGATAGGATAAGTAGCGATAGCTATTTCTGCTTGAGCACGCATTGAAAAATTATAAATATCTTCGCGTGATCATGTTTAATTTACAGCTTTGGCTCTAGCCATTCCGCATGGAAATGCGCCAAAACCGAAAATTGTAATTATCACATAATAATTACAATTTTCACTGGATAATTACAATTTTTACGTGATCATGTTTAATTCCGTCTAAGGCGGCTAACTAGCGCCAAAACGCTAGTAGGCCGTCATATATCTCGTCAGCTGCTTCCCAGTCTCGTTTTCGCCTGCCATCCTCAGAGGAGACGAACAAAAAGAGATCTGGTGCTCGAACCCTACAGAATGCAGTCACCAAGTTATGGAATACACTGCCTGAGACTGTCAAAGGACAGACTGTGTCGAGTCGTTCAGGAGAAGGCCAAGACTCACTTGTTTACATTGTAGAAACCTAGTGAACCAAGCACCTCTCTCTCTCAATTCTGCTGTCCACCTCCATCCCCCAAACCGGACTTTATCTTTTCTGTCGTTTTTGTTACTCGTTTCTCCTCATCGCGCATTGAGAGTTCGAAAATGTTATGTTATGTTATGTTATTAGTTTATAGTCCCCTCTCTTCCCAATAAGGATTTTCAGAGAGGAGACTCTATGTTATGTTATATCAGTTTATAGTCCCCTCTCTTCCCGATAAGGATTTTCAGAGAGGAGACTATGTGATTGGGACACGCGCGTTATAGCCTAAATAGACATCTATGGGAGGCGAGATATAGCAAACGCGCGAGCATTTGCGCGAGCAAATAATAATAATAATAATAATAATAATAATAATAATAATAATAATAATAATAATAATAATAATAATAATAATAATAATAATAATACGGTAGATTTATATAGCGTGGTACCCCAACAAACATGGGCTCGCCACGCTTTACAATGCACTAAAAAAGCAATAGTATTAAAACAAAATAAAATATGTAAAACAAAACATGCCTAGTAAAAACTGCTAAACCAGAAGTATGTACATTAATTAACAATATACACTCACCCCCACACACACACAGAGACGCACGAGCGCCTGGCCAAAGTACATGTCCACAATAAAAACATTCATTATCACATCATTTAACAAAGCAATACAACTAAAAACATTACACACCTTAAAAACAAAACATAAGATTGTAATCATTTCTTAAAACAGTAAAATACAATGAAAAGACATGAATCACAACATTAAAAAGGACTAGACTCAACTACAACAGATACATTTAAATAAACTAGTAGTATAAAAGAAATTGTACGAGATTGGTAAATACCCTTATATAAAATTAATAGATGACCTTCAACACGGACACAAGCATTCAACCCAAGGTAACAGTTTAAAACTGGGCAGTCGACTGGATGTCAGCAGGCGGAAGAATTGTGATGTTCGTTAGTTCAATCAGTGGGAAAGTAATGCTTGAAAAGATGTGTTTTGAGTGCTTTCTTGAAAGTCTGCGTGGATGCAATACTACGAATGTTAGCTGGCAGCGAATTCCATTGTTTAGGGCCACACAAAGCAAAAGATCTTTCACCGTAGGTTTTTGTGCGTACTCTTGGTGTGGTGAGGACATGAGTGTCTGCGGACGAACGCAGGTGAGTAAATGATCGCGCACTTGCTCGCGCATTTGCTCGAACACTTGCTGGAGCAAATGCCCGAGCATGGGCGCGAGGTTTGCGCATTTGCTCCAGCAAGTGTTCGAGCAAATGCGCGTGCGTTTGCTATATTCCGCTCCATAAACGTAAAAATTATACCTGGAAAAGAATGTGTATGTAAAAGAATTTGAGACGTGCACAAATTAAATATTTATTGCATTTATAAGTAATAATATTAATTATAATTAGTGAAAACTAGCACTACTAAACTTAATATCATTCATGAAATAACCTTATCATAACATTAAGGACGATTCAGAACTACTTTTTCTCACCATGATTCACCATTCATAATGGCTACCGAAGAATTAGAAGAGCAGTTTCTTTTCTTCTTCTTCTTCTTCTTCTTCTTCTTCTTCTTCTTCTTCTTCTTCTTCTTCTTCTTCATCTTCTTCTTGACTACCTCCTTCAGCATTGTGAAGATTACGTAGACGTTTAGGGTTTTGCGCTTAGGTATATTGTACAGGAAATATGAAAATCGCTGCCCGGGTGATCAGCTTGTGGGGTCAGGGATAGGGGATTGGGGTGGGGGAGAGGAGGGGAGGGCTAGATCCGGGATTTGAACTCTTCCAGAGTTTGGCTGCGAACAGCCTCTTCTGGGAGAGCATTCCACTCGGCAATGGTGCGTGGAAAGAAGGTTTGTTGCCTGTATGCCGTTCTGCAGGAAGTCAGCTGGTACTGCTCAGAGTGCGTCTGGCGGGTAGTCTTCAGGGGCGGAGCAGGGGTGGGTTTCCTGGAGGATGTAATGACAGTTAGGCCTTTGTGCTGCTTGTAGAACAGGCAGAGTCTGGCTTGGCGGCGGCGATACTGGAGTGTGGGCCATTGTTCGAGCATTTCAGCCACACTTGAAGTCTGGCGGTAGCGATGCACCACCCATCTGGCGGCACGGCGCTGTACAGCTTCAATGCGCTTGATATCCTTGCTGGTGTGAGGGTCCCACACTGGGCACGCGTATTCCAGGATAGGGCGGACGAGTGAGGCGTACGCTTGGTGCTTAATTTTCTGGCAGCCGATTTTGAGATTTCTTCTCAGAAATCCAAGTGTTTTGTTGGCTTTGTTGGTTACGCTGGTGATGTGGGTGTCCCACTGTAGATTGCTCTCAATGGTGACCCCCAGGTACTTGGCCTTGTCAACTGTAGATATAGTGTGGCCGTGGAGGTGGTATGCACAAGGCAGAGGCTTCCTTTTCCTCGTGACACAGAGTGTCTGACACTTGTCAGGGTGGAAGCACATGAGCCACTGTTGCTCCCACTCTGCCAGTTGGTTGAGGTCATCTTGTAAGACAGACTGATCAGCAGGGGTGTTGACTGTTTTATGGCACATAGTGTCGTCAGCGAATAGCCGGGTTGTTGATTTCACTTTTTCTGGGAGGTCGTTAATGTAAAGTACAAAGAGGCTTGGGCCCAGTACAGATACTTGAGGCACTCCAGACTCTACAGGAGCAGGTCCCGAAACAGCCCCGTCCACCAATACGCGCTGCTGCCTATCAGCAAGGAAGGCCTCTATCCAGCCGAGCACTTTTCCGGAGATGCCATAATGGCTGAGCTTGTGGATTAGGAGCGAGTGACACACCTTGTCGAAGGCTTTGGAGAAGTCCATTATTAGGGCGTCTGTTTGCTTTCCCTTTAGAAGTTCGTAGGAAAGTGACGCATTGTGCCAATTTATTACTGTCTGGGAATCAGTCAGCAGACGTTATAATACGGTATGTCGTTAAAAGTCCAGGCCATAAATGCTCGAGCGGTTGCTACGCCCGTTGCTATATGGGTTTTGCTGAAAACTGTCAACGGAAAGGAACTGAAAATGAACACATGTTTTTTTGTTGTTGTAGATCTCCGACCTAGATATTTTGTATTTATCCGCATTGGTTTGATGTTAAATATTTACGTAATATTTGTGGCCCTTAAACTTAATTTCTAAGTAGAATACAATTTAAATAACTATCTCAATATATGTTTTAAGATAGCTTTTATTTTAAAATATGATTTAAGTATTTAGTAATTAATATGTAAATATATATAGAAACTCGCCTCCCATATATTAAGTTTAGTATTGCTAGTTTTCACTAATTATTATTAATATTATTACTAATAATTGCAAGAAATATTTAATTTGTGCACATCTCAAATTCTTTTACATAAACATTCTTTTCCGGGTATAATTTTTACGTTTATGGAGCGGAATATAGCAAACGCACGCGCATTTGCTCGAACACTTGCTGGAGCAAATGCGCGAGCAAGTGCGCGAACCTCGCGCAAATGCTCGAGCATTTGCTCCAGTGTTCGAGCAAATGCGCGAGCAAGTGCGCGATCGTTTGCTCGCGCCAATGCTCGCGCAAATGCTCGCGCGTTTGCTATATCTCGCCTCCCATAGCGCACTTGCTCGCGCATTTGCTCGAACACTTGAAGGAGCAAATGCGCGAACAAGTGCGCGAGGTTCGCGCATTTGCTCGTGCAAATGCTCGCGCAAATGCTCGAGCAAATGCTCGAGCGTTTGCTATATCTCGCCTCCCATAGACATCACCATCGTCATCATAGTAGGCCTACGTTACCTATGGCACAACGTTTGAGAACACGTTTCGTGGCGGCTGTCTAGCGCGCGCGATTTGGCTTCGTGAAGACAGCTTTTGCTGAAGACAAGGAATACAGTGTGCTTGCGCTACAGCATTCAGACCGAACTTTGATGCACGCCCAGTCCGGATGGAAGCCGAGCCGGCAAAAATATCGCACGTGGGGAAACGTTGGTCGTTAAGTATCACGTGACTTAATTTGCACGTGAGAAAAAGTCTGTGTTATGGCGTCCAAAACATAGAAGATCTGACATGGTGGTGGAAAACAATTTATATTGTCGTTTACAACGTTTTACTAATCGAAATTTGGTAACATTTAGTACTGCTAGGTATGAAAATGTAAATGGAAAATGGTATATATGTTGGTACGTGGACAAATTCTCAGAATATTTGTCATTTCCGGAACCTGCGCAGAGCCCCGTGCCATCTAAAAATAGCCTAGACATGCTTCTTGTCGCGTGACCGGAGCCACAGTGCCTGCTGTGCAGCAGTCTGTACAGCTGTAAACACACGTGACGTCAGACGGAGCTGCAGCACAACACGTGAGGTTCAACATGCACAGGAAAGTCGATAGCCGCTCAAAACATCAAGGTGGAAAAACGTTTAGTGTTGACAAAATGCAACATTCACAGTGCGATTCATTTCCTTCAGGTTGTGTTAGTGTTTATATGTTCCAATGGAGGTAGTGGCTGACGAGTCTTTCGACGGTTCTGAAGTTGGAGGTGGCCACATTCAACCCAACGAGAATACTTCTAGCTCGTAAGTTGAAGTTGGTCGTCTTCTTTATCAGTATCAGTTAACTGTTATCGCTATATGCTGACACTATGGATGGTAGAGAACAGTTCTTATATGTTTCCTATACTCTGTCTAACACTTTGCTACTGATCTATAGTGTGAAGCGTTTGCGGAATGGTACATTGGCAGATAGAATGTCGTTGCGCTATAAAACTTGGATGCTGTCTTTACAATAGCCTACTCGTTACTTTGGTAATAGGAGGGTTTGTATTAGAAATCAGATAAATTATTGCTCTGTATTTTACCGTGATTGTATACCAGGATCCTATAATATATTGGCTATAGATCTATGTATATGATTTAACCACAGATTAAAGTCTCTCTCTTAGTGGTAGAGTACAGTAGGCCTACCTATAGAGAGGAGAGGGAGTGGAGACTTCAAAACCTGTGATTTAACATGCAACTGTGCACTCTACATACATTTTTATTAAGTGTTTTATTGAAATGTACAAGACGGCAGGCTTTTAAAGTCAGTTTTTGTTGATTTAAAAATATTGCATCCATTAGTAGGCCAGGTCATTGGTTAATAGATTGCACATTTTGATTGAAAATTTTGTTTTTATTAGTACTCTGTAGAATTCATGGGTTATACAATTACAGTTCTTAAATAATCAGTTTCTGTAAAGTGTGTTGTCATACTGTTTAAACACGCTTCCCAGCTCAAAGAGCTGCTCACAGTCCACAGTCACCTAATTTAACCGAAGATGCCTCAGACACACAGGGAACTTGCTTCAACTTGGCACACCGTGTAACATCATTGACCACTGATCCATCTGGCTAGACTTTGCATATTTTCTTCTTCATCGGGTTAATTAATTAATTAATTAAGCAATTTTATTTGTTGTAATCATTCCTACAAGTTCTACAACACTAAAAAAAAGGTACTATATTGCTTAACAATGATCCCTCAACACAGTGCATAGCTTCAAATATTTATGAGCCATTGTATCAGACAATGGGCCCCGACAGGAAGTCCTCTCCAGGATCGCACAAACAACTGCTGCCCTGACAAGGTTGAAGCCCATTTGGAAAGACAGGACCATCAGTCTACATTCCAAAGTAAGACTGCTGCGCTCCCTTGTCATCTCCATCTTCCTTTATGCTTGCGAAGCATGGACCCTCACAGCAGATCTCCAACGAAAAATACAAAGCATGGAGATGAGGTGCTACAGAAGACTTCTGGGCATTTCCTATACCCAACACATCACCAACGACGAAGTCCGACAGACCATCACACAAGCCATTGGACAACATGATGGCCTGCTCACAATGGTGAAGAAACGGAAACTCCGATGGTATGGCCACATCACCTTATCATCAGGCCTTGCAAAGACTATTCTGCAAGGCACAGTGCAAGGAGGTAGAAGAAGAGGGAGACCGAAAAAGAGGTGGGAGGACAACATTCGAGAATGGACTGGTTTGACACTGAGCGAAGCCATCAGGGCTGCTGAGGACAGAGAAAGATGGAGTATGCTGGTTAAACGATCATCTGTGGTGCCCTTACGACCTCTGGGTTACGGGAAAGGATAGGATAGGATAGGCACAAATTGTACTGAAAATTAGTTACAGGTTTGGAATCTGTGGTGCCCCTACGACCTCAGGGTTACAGGATAGGATAGGATAGGATTGCTTATTAAAACAAAAACAAAAAAAACAATCCTTTAGGTAAAAAAATGTTACAGGGCCAAAAAGCATACATTTGTAAAATATGGAATAACCCTAGATCAATCCAGGATCAAATGTGTTCTATAAAATTTGCATCCTTTGTTAGCATTTTGTGCTTGGTTTTGTTTTGAATTGCTATCTATCTGTATTTTAACAAGTTAGAATTTTTGCTATAAGCTTTGTACTGAATTGACTTCAATCATTAATGTTTGCTATAATTGACATAGATCATTAATGTTTGCTATGATTGACTTGGATCATTAATGTTTGCTATGGTACTATTATTGACTTTGATCATTAAAGTTTGCTATAATTGACTTAGATCATTAATGTTTTGCTATAATTGACTTGGATCATTAATGTTTGCTATGATTGACATCGATCATTAAAGTTTGCTATGATTGACTTAGATCATTAATGTTTGCTATAATTGACTTGGATCATTAATGTTTGCTATGATTGACATAGATCATTAAAGTTTGCTATGATTGACTTAGATCATTAATGTTTACTATAATTGACTTAGATCATCAATGTTTGCTATAATTGACTTAGATCATTAAAGTTTGCTATGATTGACTTAGATCATTAAAGTTTGCTATAATTGACTTTGATAATTAATGTTTGCTATGATTAACTTTAGATCATTAATGTTTGCTATGATTGACTTAGATCGTTAATGTTTGCTATAATTGACTTAGATCATTAATGTTTGCTATAATTGACTTAGATTATTAATGTTTGCTATGATTGACTTAAATCATTAATGTTTGCTATAATTGACTTAGATCATTAATGTTTGCTATAATTGACTTAGATCATTAAAAATTGCTATAATTGACTTAGATCATTAAAAATTGCTATAATTGACTTAGATAATTAATGTTTGTTATAATTGACTTAAATCATTAATGTTTGCTGAAGTAAGGATTGGGAGTGGTAGGGTAACTGGAGGCGAGGCTCACAGAGGCGAGGCACAAGCTGCTCCAGTGGTGCTAGGCAAAGCAAACAGTGCCAGAATGGCCGCTGTCAACAGCTTAACAATGCATAGCTCAGGCGTAGTGGTGCTGAACAGTGCCAGACAGGGCAAAGGGTAGGAGAATAGTGGGTCAGTTCATGACCTAGCCTAACGTTGGTCAGTTCATGACCTAGCCTAACGTGGGTCAGTTCATGACCTAGCCTAACCTGGGTCAGTTCATGACCTAGCCTAACGGAGGCTGAACTATTGAAGGCACAAAGTGAACAGAGAGAGAGAGAGAGAGAGAGAGAGAGAGAGGACGGTGGCAAAGACATGTCTTAGTGTCACATCAACCTAACCTTCTGGTAGCATGCATCTAGCCTAGCCTACGCGTAACATCACCATGATAGTCAAGCGGCTCACTATCATACTCCTCAGACAATGCCCTGAAGGCAGCAAGTTGGTGCCTTGGATGGTTTGAGTTAGATCCTATATATATCACCCAACACCTTGAGCAGCTCCTGAGCTGAAGAAGTGTTATACAACAACTTTACAATAAATAAACACAGCTACCATTCATTACAGATAGTGGACCCTTGGGAGAAATTTCTGCGCTATTCTATCCTATCCCATAACGCGGAAGTCGTTGGGGCACCACAGATGATCCTTTAACCCGCATACTCCATCTTTCTCTGTCCTCAGCAACCCTGATGGCTTCGATCAGTGTCAGGCCAGTCCATTCTCGAATGTTGTCCTCCCAGCTCTTTTTCAGTCTCCCTTTTCTTCTACCTCCTTGCACTGTACCTTGCAGGATGGTCTTTCTGTCACCTGAAAAAATTCTTTCACCAACGTGGAATCAAATCCTGCATTGCTATGGAATTCGTACACCATACCCATTGTTATCCAGTCTGTACCCAGCATCCCAGTGTGTAATCTGAAATTCCAGGGCAGAATCATAAAACCATGGACACACAATCTTGGGCCTGTACAACTGGTCAAGGATCCAGGGTCATTGTACTGTATATATGTAGGTCAGATTAGGGTGCACAGACACTGAATAAGACCAGAGACCTTATTACCATAGTCTCTTATAAGACAGAGTCAGAGTTTCTGAAGCCTGCTGACCCATGCATACTGTTCGCCTCAGTACCTCGGACACTCTGGTTGGGCAGTCTGCTTGCTGAGACAGAGAGCAATCAAGAGAGTCGAGGAATTACAGGGGCTAAGAAAGCGCATTTTTTTAGACCAGGGCTGGCGTGCATGAACGAACTTAAAAGCCGACTTAGACTTAACGCTTCACTAAAACATGCTACTTAAGTCTAAGTCGGCTTTTAAGTTCGTTCATGCACGCCAGCCCAGGGCCAGCGAGGGCGCATTTCAGTTTTGGCGTCCTGTATTCCGGCTGTGGAAAAATGGAGTCTGCAGTCATACACATTTGTTTTTCATGATGGCGTCTGTGAAATGACATGGCAAAAGAAATCAATCTGAAACTCTGTTTACAATCTAGACATATGTACTAAACTAGATTCATTGCAAAGTAGAGCTAAAGAGTTGAGGACAGTGTCAAATGGACGTGTCTTCCCATGGAAGTGTTAAGTAACAAAGTTAGATTTTGTCAAAGCTTGTCTGTGATATATACACATGTCCATTTTTGATACTTGACATGTCCATTGTGTATGCTCTTAATGATGCAACTGTGTATGCAAGATATTTTAATTGAAGTTTTAAAAGGTGTTGTGTGTAGTGTGTATGTGTATTCGACTGTCTACCAGTACCAGCATCGGGGCATTTTCCATATATATGCAATGTATGTTGTCATTTGGCAGAATAAATTCTGTATAACTGAAACTTCTCATTCAACGCTATTCATGTTCTGTGGTGTCCTCATTTCATTATCACACCTGTCATTATCCTCATTTCACTATCACACCTGTTAGCTTCTGTGCGAGCTGAGGTAAGGGAGGTAAATCAGCATGATATATTCTTAGCTGCTGGGACTATTTGGTTGTCTCCCTGTAATGATGTAACGTATGTTAAAGAGGTTTTCAAGGGTGGGGGTGTGGGGGGGGGGGGGGGGGGGGGGGGGAGTGAAAGAGGAAGAGTGAGAGGAGGGGTGAGGAGGAAGAGTGGGATGGGAGGTACCAAGCCACCCACCATCCAAACCTAGAGAAATACATGGTTGAATGAGGGTAAGAGGGAGGGGGATGGGGGGAGAGAAGAAGTTACTTTTACATTGTTTTCCTTTAATTATTTTTTGTGATAACTTTTAAGTTACATTTGTTTTAAAACTGTAATGCTTATGATTATGAATTTTGTTTGTGTGCAGACTGCTGAGTTTTTCAGCATCTGCAGATGATTTTGATCTTCAGAGTGCTAAACGACAAAAGACATCTAGAGTATGTACAGTTTTAATGTTGACTTTCTTCCTTACTTTTTGTGACGTTCATTTTGGCATTAACATCAGAGTTGGCCTAAATATAACTTATTCATGGATCCATGATATCTATTTTTAAAATACCAGTACTTTTATCTGTGATTTTGTATTGGATTGTTTATATGTGATATGATTTTTCTTGTCATTTAAAAAAAAAAAGAAGACTATTTGTACAATTTTGAAATTCTTATTGACCTTACAAGTTCTCCAGATATTCATTTAACTTGCGTAGTAGGGCTGTTTGCAATTGAAGATACATTTCAGTGTGATGGTGTTGATGATGATGATGATGATCACAACTATGACGATGATGGTGACGATGATGATGATGATAATGAAATTTCCTCATGAATCTCATTGCAGCAATGTTCAGATTTACATTAAGTTTCCCGCTTGTTGGTTTCAAGCAGAAAATACAATGTTATTTTGATTTTTCCAGGATCCAATGTCTCACCGAATTATTGAGAAGCGTCGGCGTGACCGCATGAATAACTGCCTTGCTGATCTTAGTCGTCTCATTCCTACCTCTTACCTTAAGCAGGTTAGGCTTTACCACTCATTCTGTGCAAGTTAGATTAAATTGCAGTGTAGTTAATTCAATAATCAACTTAACTTGATCGTTTGAGTTTGGAACATGTATTCATTCAGACTCTTTCGACGTTTCGTTTACAATAATTAACTGTACTAGAATAAAGCAACGTCCGCCCCTCCAATCACTGTGTCTTGTGAGATGTGTGTGCATTATAAATTCTTGTTTGAGTATTATTATTATTATTTTTATTTTTATTATTATTATTATTATTATTATTATTATTATTATTATTCCTTCTGTTTGACATAATAAACTTCGCTAGGTAAATTAACACAAAGACTGAAAAAAGAATAATATAGAATTTATTCCATCAGGTGACATTAAAAAATGATTTTGCACTGATGTTGGTAAACATACAAACACACACACACACATACATAACACACACACACACACACACCCACACATACATAACACACACACCCACACATACATAACACACACACACACACCACAAGAACCTAGTCCATCATTCCTCTCAAACATGCACCACACCATTTATATAAATAATAACAATCAAGGTTAGACTTTTGAGTGCATTTTGGGTGTTGGTTTTTACAGGGTCAGGGACGTATTGAGAAGACGGAGATCATCGAGATGGCCATCAAACACATCAAGATGTTGCAGAAACAGGTGGACCAGTCACAGTCACAGGCCTACAACCACAATAAACCAGGTCAGATTCAGATTTTTTAAAATTTGAAAGTCTTTTCATTGATAAAATGATTTCAGACTTTCATAAACATGTACATGTTTAAAACATCCTATCCTATCCTATCCTGTCCCATAACCCGAAGGTCGTAGGGGCACCACAGATGATCGTTTAACCAGCATACTCCATCTTTCTCTGTCCTCAGCAGCCCTCATGGCTTCGCTCAGTGTCAAACCAGTCCATTCTCGAATGTTGTCCTCCCACCTCTTTTTCGGTCTCCCCCTTCTTCTACCTCCTTGCACTGTGCCTTGCAGAATGGTCTTTGCAAGGCCTGATGATCTGGTGACGTGGCCATACCATCTGAGTTTCCGTTTCTTCACCACTGTGAGCAGGTCATCGTGTTGTCCAATGGCTTGTGTGATGGTCTGTCGGACTTCGTCGTTGGTGATGTGTTGGGTATAGGAAATGCACAGAAGTCTTCTGTAGCACCTCATCTCCATGCTTTGTATTCTTCGTTGGAGATCTGCTGTGAGGGTCCATGCTTCGCAAGCATATAGGAAGATGGAGATGACCAGAGAGCGCAGCAGTCTTACTTTGGAATGTAGACTGATGGTTCTGTCTTTCCAAATGGGCTTCAACCTTGTCAGGGCAGCAGTTGTTTGTGCGATCCTGGAGAGGACTTCCTGTCGAGACCCATTGTCTGACACAATGGCTCCTAAATATTTGAAGCTGTGCACTGTGTTGAGGGATTGGCCTTGTACTTTGATGTCCGTGTTGATGCCATTGGTGTTGTTGGTCATCATTTTGGTCTTCTCTGCACTTATTTCCATTCCATAAGCTCTGGAGGTGGTGTCAAGCCTCTGTACAAGCTGTTCAAGTTCTTGTTCCTCTCCAGCCAATCCATCAATATCATCCGCAAAACGAAGATTGGAGATTGCTCTGCCCCCTATGCTGACTGTGCCTTCGTGATCTGCAAGAGCATCTGACATGATGCGCTCTAGGAAGATGTTGAAGAGTGTTGGAGAGAGTAGGCATCCTTGACGCACACCGATTGTTGTTCTGAACCAGTTCCCGATGACGCTGTTATGGAGGACTGCACTGGTAGCCTTGTCATACAGGCTTTTGATGACTTCTATAATTTTAGGGCTGATGTTGTACACTTTCATGGTTGCCCATAGAGCTGCATGCCAGACTCGGTCAAATGCCTTCTTGAAGTCTATGAACACATGATATAGATGTTGTTGGTGCTGTAGGTATTTCTCACAGATTATTCTGAGGTTGAAAATCTGTTCAGTGGTACTTCGCCCTGCCATGAATCCTGCTTGTTCTTCAGCTATGATTTGTTCAGCTTGTGGTTTCAACCTGTTGAGTATTATTTTCAGGAGGACCTTGCTGGGATGGCTGATGAGGCTGATGGTGCGGTAATTTTCACACTCCTGAAGGTTACCTTTTTTGGGAAGAGTGATGACAAGCGACTGGGTCCATGGTGTAGGCCATTCCCCACTCTGCCAGATCTTGTTACAGATAATGGTGAGAGCATCAGTCATCGCTTCTCCTCCTGCTTGTAGCAGTTCCGCTGGTATGTTGTTAACTCCCGCTGACTTCCCTTTCTTCAGCGATTGCACTGCTGCCTCAACTTCTTCCCGGAGAATTGGGAGGATTTCTTCTTCTTCTCTGCTCTCGGGACATGCTAGAACTGATGGGTCTCCATTTGGTGTATGGTTGTAAAGGTCAGAGCAGTACTCTGTCCATCTGTCCAAGACTTCTTGTTCTTCTGTAAGGCAAATGCCAGACTTGCTTTGGATAGTGGAGACTTTGGGCTGTTTAACACTTGTCAGCCGCTTCACAGTCTGGTAGGCCTTCTTGCTGTTGTTCTTGTTCAGATTGTTCTCTATTTCCTGGCATTGATCTTCTATCCAGTTCTCCTTTGCTGTGCGCATGCCTTTTCGGATGTCATTGTTGATTTTTCGGTAGACATCAGCTCCCTGTGAGGTGTTCTTTTTCTTTTTTAACTCTCTTCGTTTATCACACAGATCCAAAAGTTCAGGTGTGATCCACGGCTTCTTCTTTGGTCGGTGCTTGCCAAGGATCTCAGTGGCGGCATCTGTTACAGCTGAGTTGAAGGTATTGGTCATGGTGTTGACATCTACTTCGCCTGCCCCCAAAATAAGCAGTGGTGCAAATTTCCCTCCAATTGTGGCCTGAAATATTTTTGCCACCTCCGGGTCTTGCAGTTTGTCCAGGTCGAACTTCAGCCTAGTGCACTTTGCTGTATTTACTCTCTTCAAATGGAGCCGGAAAGACATCATCACGAGATCGTGGTCACTTCCAATGTCTGCTCCTGGAAAAGTGCGTGTCCTGCCAATGTTGATGCTTGATCTGAAGCGTTTCTTGAGCATGATGTAGTCGATCTGGTTGTGATGTTCCCCGCCGGGACTGTGCCATGTCCATCGTCTGGATTTTTTGTGGAGACCAAGCGTGTTTGCCAGTACCAGATTGTTGTATCTGGCAAACTCCAATAGCCTCAGACCCCTGTCATTTGTCTCGTTGTTGCAGTGGGGTCCGCATGTGTCTCCCCAGTTGTGGTGCGCATCTTGGCCAACCTTGGCATTCCAGTCGCCTTGCACTATGACTATGTCCTTCTTCGGCACTTGGTCAAGGACCGCCTGTATATTTTCATAAAAATCCTCCACTTCGCTGTCTTCATAGTCTGATGTTGGGGCATATGCCTGGATGATGGTAATGTTGAAAGGGGTTGCTCTCAGACGGATGGTAATGAGTCTACTGGAGACTGGGCGGCAACCCATGACAGTGGCTAGAATGTTCTTGTGGACCAAGAATCCAACGCCGTGTTCGTGCCTGTCATCTCTACCGCTGAAATAGAGCTTGTGGCCTTTGTCAGTCGTTGTTTCACCTAGGCCTTTCCAGCGCAGTTCGCTGATACCTACAACGTTCCATCGATAGTGGTCCAGCTCGTGGGCCAGTTCTTCTAATTTTCCTTCCGCAGTTAGGGTCCTGACATTCCAGGTTCCTATGACGATGTTGTTTCTCGTGCGGATCTTGCTAATTTGTCCACCAGGTCAAATTTGGATTTCCATCTGTTCAAAACTGCTTTAAAAACATTTCTAACTGGATGACTACCAACAAGCTCCAGCTCAATGCTTTTTGATTGATTGATTTATTGTTGCTTTAGGTCCAGCGGACTCTTCCGAGCCAAATCAGGACCGGACAACCCCCGATCCGCATAAAAGATCTGCTGAAACAACCCCAGTGGGAAAATTGAATGCCCTCCACCGGCCAGTCACTTTACAATAAAGACATCCCACGCGGGGGACGGCTGAGGGTTGACCTCAACTACGCGAACACCCCGGTTACAAAAACAAAATAGAATACAAACATCATCATACATCATCAACCAAACACATACATATAAAATGCCTATAGTGCTAAATAGTACATTCATAGGAAGCCCTAGTGACCACCCGGCAGAAAGCGTCCAACACTCCCAAGCTGATCAAACAGACCTCATACACAAACAAGGAGTCTTGTCCAGGAAGAGTTTTCAAGAAAAAAGGTAGGTCATTGATCTAGCGAAGAAGAAGATAGTATAGCAGAGTGAAGGACAGAGCAAGAATAGGAAAGAGTAAATGAGGAAGACAGCGACAGTGGGAATTTAAAGCACTAAATTTCCATAAAGACAAAACTGAAGTTATGCTCATGGGTACGGAACACAACCTGGCCTCTTGATGTCAGCAGGCTGCCTGTTTTGGACTGCCTGCCTGTGTGACTGCCTGCCTGTGGGTCTTTCTTTATCTGCTTATTACAGGCAGTTTGATATAGTGCATATATTTAACAGCTCGATGTCCTTTACACTAATACTACGCTGGCAGACTGGCACAAAGTGGTGTGGTTTTCATGATGCAGTTTACCCAGTGAATAAGTCAGGGAAGCTGTAGGTAAACCTGTACACAACCGCATTGCTTCCCAAACTTAGTCATGGATAACTGCTTCTGGAAAACCACACCAGACTGTTTTAATTAATGGTGGGACAAGTGTAATTTACAATAACGTCCTTTTTACTAATGCAGTGAGACTACTGACTTTGATGCTTTTCATCAATATTCTTATCTTTAAATAATCAGTGGCTGGGCTGCTTGCTGCAATACTGCCAATAGGGTGGAAGTGACAGGATGATCTCCCTGCTTAATTTTTGTTCACTTTGCTGCAATTGTGCAGACATGTCTTCAGAGTTCCTCAGGGGTCAGTTCTAGGCCCTGTTCTATTCACCCTTTACACATCTCCTCTGTCTCAGATCATCCAAAAACCGTGACACTTTCCACAATTTCTACGCAGGGATACACAGTTCAAAAACATTGAAATACTTCAAAACCTCTGACTGCTTTTAAAACATTTCTAACTGGATGACTGCCAACAAGCTCCAGCTCAATGCTACCAAAACTGAAGTTATGATTATGGGTACTGAACACAAACTGCCTTCGTCACCTATAGACACTGTCACTCTTGGCCAAACCCTTATTTCTATGTCATATTCTGTCAAAAACCTTGGTGTCATCCTTGACAAAACCTTCCCCATGTCAGAATTCATCCGCAAAACCTGTCAAACATGCAACTTTCAGCTTTGTAGAATAGGCCTTGTTCACAAGAATCTGGCCACTGGCGCTACAGCCAAACTCATTTCCTCTCTTGTTCTGCGATTCTTAGATTACTGTAACTTTCTTCTGGACTTCCTTCCTCTTCTGTTCATCTGCTCCAATGTGTTCAGAACTCAGCTGCTCGTCTGGTTCTCAAAAAGAACCAAATTTGATCATACCACACCACTCCTACATTTTCTCCACTGGCTTCCTGTATCTCAGAAGATTTCCTACAAAATCTATACTTTATGTTACAAGTGCGTCCATGGGTTAGCCTCTTCCTAGAAAAATCTCTTCTACAAGCCATCTAGAAATCTTTGTTCTTCCTCTGACACCCTCATGCTACAAATACCCTGCAACAAAGTCTCCTCTGCAGGCTGTCGATCCTTCTCAGTGCTTGGTCTTTTAACTTGGAACTCTCTTCCTCTCTTCGCAGCTCTTCGAACACAGCCACTTTCAAGTCCAACTTAAAAAACTTGTCTATTCCTTAAAAATGTCTGTCTATTCCTTAAAAATGTCTGACCTTGTCTCCCATCACCAGCATCTGATTCAGACCACCGCCGTCTCACCACACGTCCCAGCCCCCTCACTCCTTAGTCACTCTCCTCCTCTCCCACCCTCCCTCCTCTTTTATACTTTTACTTGAAAATATTCTTTTTCATGTTTTTTTGCCTTTGCATAGTTTATTAGTGTCTTGCTTTTTTTTTCTATTCCTTTCGTATGTATTTTGATGTTAACATTAAGTATAAATGCGCGAGAACTGCGCTTTGATCTGATGTCATTAGGAACAGCGCTATATATTTTATTATTATTATTATTATTATTATTATTATTATTATTATTAATTAATTAATTAGTATTATTATTATGATTATTATGTCCCTTCATGTCAGTTTACATTTCAGATGTAACACGTTCGCAGGATTATCTCCCTTCCAAATGTTGTTCATTTAAACAAAAAACACATTTCACTCACAGAATGATAATACATAGAATAAACTTATTCCCAGAAAGTTGTTTAACCCCAATGCATTTAAAATGTACAACTTATGTTAATCTGATGAATAAAATTTGATACAACAACAAGCATTTAAAAGTATTTGAGTATTTCTACAATAGTTTTGTGAGTGGGTGAGAGGTGCAAGTGTGTGTAGGCTAAAATAATTTACAATTGTAATAAACATTTTCAGCATTTAGCATTTTTGATTTTGTTTTTTTTAAACGTATGTTTCTCAGATCTTTCACCTCTCCCTCTCCCTTTCTCTCTCTCTCTCTCTCTTTCTCTTTCTCTCTCTCCTTATTCCGTGTGGTTTCTTTTATTGTGTTAAGACTGCAAGAACAACGACAACAGTTACTGCAGACAGAAGTTCCTGCAAGGGTACAAGGAGTGTCAGGAAGAGACGTTACGCTATTTTGTAGAGGGGGAAGCCATGGATGTGGCTGACCCATTCTGCAAGCGTGTTATGGACCATCTGTCCTCTGTTTCTCAACAACTCATCACTGCAAGTAAGTACACCCTTATTGGCCTATCATTTTTATTTTTGCCTTTTTTTTGGTGATTACTTCTTCAGATGAGAGTATAAAACCTGGTCTAGTCTGTTTCGCACATGCACTCAATCGATTGTACTTTAAAGATCCTGATCCCCAGAGGTGAATCAAACTTATGTGGACAATAAAATTCGGCCTTTAAACCCTATGGGCAATTATTTACAAGCAATCTTTTACGTTTGGTGATAGTGTTGTCAAGATATAATGGGTGTTGCACCGTTTGTCACGTTAGTACAAAATATTGGCTTATTAATAGTGGTGGGGTTTGTTTTCCTTAAACCCGGGTAGCTCTACAATGCATTTACTGTGCTTTTATTGAGAGAGCAACTTCAGTGTTTACCGGTATGGGTTCCCCCGTTGGGACCCCCACCCCCCACCCCTTCCCGTTGGGGTGCCGGGGGTTTCAGCATAAATAGTATCCCCACTTTCTGGAACTTTAGTGCTTTAAATTCCCACTGTCGCTGTCTTTCTCATTTGCTCTTTCTCATTCCTGCTCTGTTCTATCAATCTGCTATACTATCTTCTTCTTTGCTAGACCAGTCATCTACCTTTTTTCTTGAAAACTCTTCCGGGGCGAGACTCCTTATTTGTGTATGAGGTCTGTTGGATCAGCTTGGGAATATTGCACACTTTCTGCCAGGTGGTCACTAGGGCTTCCTAGGATGTTATTATTTAGCAATGTAGGCATTTTATATGTATGTGTTTTGTTGATAATTTATAATGATGTTTGTATTCTATTTTGTTTTTGTAAACGGGGGTTCGATAAATTAGAGTACAGCCTCAGCGTCCCCTGCATGGGATGTCTTTATTGTAAAGAGACCGGCTGATGGAGTGCCTTCAGTTTTACCACTAGGGTTGTTTCGGCAGATCTTTTATGCGGATCAGGGGCGAATCCTCTTTCAGCGAAGTTGGGGTCTTGATTTTGAGGTCCTGATTTGGCTATACTGGTCTTGATTTAGCTCGGAAGAGTCCGCTGGACTTAAAGCAATGATCATGTAATGTAATGTAACCGGCACGTTTGGCTGAGGATGTTGTGAAAGGTAATAATGGTGGTTGTTGTTGTGTGTCAACAGTTGGTGAGCAGAAGCCAGAGCTACAGCTGATGGAGGTGGACAGTCAGCGTGTGGTGCCTACGTCCATCCTGGGCTGCACCTCTCCTGCCATCCCCATCAGCCAGGACACCTCCATCCTCCCCATCCTCCCCACTACCAGTGCAATGCTCGTCCCCTCCACTGCCCTCCCTGACAAACACTTGAGGAACCTTCTGGCAACGCGGGCCTTGCAGCAGCTGGAGAATGAGAAAAAACGCTCCAGCCCCATCAGCGGTGTCCGCAGCAGTCACAGCGACCTGGCCATTGTCACTTGCGCCCCGCTGGACTCCTCCGTCACCCTCACCCCTTCCCCCTGCTCCACCACCGTGGTGAAGAACGGGGAGCTGACGGAAGGGGTGAGCAGCGGCTACGTGTCTGACATGTCCATCAGCACCAGCACCGGGGACTGGGCAGCTTCCAAGCGTGACAGCAGCGCCCACAACGCCTACAAGTTCAAACACAACATCACCAAGCGGTTTTCGCAGGAAGGAGGCAAGATGCCGGTGCACCTGTATGACGGGTCCTCCAGCGCCAGCTCTAAGGAAGCGGACGAAGAGCTGCACCATCTCCTGTCCATGCGCCACAGGAAAAACAAATACCGCCACATATCCAGCTCACAGTCCACCCCTTACCCCGCCTCAGAAATGTCCGGCGGCACCAGCACCAGCTCTCCCGACAGCGGAGAAGGCAGCGGCAACCCCAGACCCATGAAAAAGCTGAGCGGGGGGCCTGCAGCGGACAGTAGAGCCACAGATTCCTGCCCCGCACGCTCAGCCTTGCCATTGCCCGGCTTCGTGCTACACCCGAGCGGTACCCACTATGTGCCCATGTCCGTTTCCTACAGCAAGATTCCAGACATGTTTGACATGGGCATGGAGCAGGGCCCATCCGTCTTTCACCCCATCAGCATCCCCGTGCATTTTCGCGGCCCAGTCATCTCCGTGCCTAGTTCCGCCATGCAGAGCCAGCAGTCGATGCCTCTGGCAGCCAGCAGTCACAGTCATCAACAGCTCAGCCTCACTCACACTCACAGTCACAGTCACACCGAAACCCCCGCATCTTTATCGCAGAAACTACAGGCCAAGCTGGCCAAGCTAGATAAAGGTCTGTGATGTGTTGGTAACATATAATTCAATTTCAAAAGTTAAGAGACCCATGAATGGCGCATCATGATTTTATGTTTTGGTGCATCAATCTTGCACTGGCTGAAAGCTACCAGAAAAGAAGGAAAGTTCATCTCAAATAAGAGCTTCAGGGTTTATCTGAGCGCCGATACTTGATACATGTCTGTGATGTGTATAGTGAAACTTACAGCAAAGAGACCAAGCTGAGCTGACGAAACAAGCATTTTATTTGAATTATGCCATCTATATATCAACATGCATGCAATTTGTGCATCAGAACTAATTTTAGTTTGAATAACATTTTGTGTTGTAAAGTTGTATTTTCTTTGCGCTGGTACCCTATAAACAATGACTAACTAACTTTGCATTGGTTCAAGTGCTGATAAAAGGACTGTGATGTTTCCCTGATTCAAAACTGAAAAGCTAAGACAGTGAAAAGACTCCAGCAGCTCATCTTGGAACTACATCAACATACTATCTTGGCAGTTTGAGACTTTAAGACATATATGTATAATGTGAAGCGTTTTCTAGGGTGTTGAAACTTTAAAACATCTGCTAAAATCAGCTTAGCTATAAACTATAGATCAACATTTGTTGATGTTTTAAGAATAGTGTAACGAAAGAATAGTGATGTTTAGGTTAAAGTTATATTGTAATTTTAGTATTGTTTACATTTGTTGTGATTTTGTTGCTTGGTAAAGTGTATTGATCTGCCAGCTGCAGTTATTCGCTTGCTGTTAAGACGTCTAGACAAACGAGGCCACTTGGCAGCAAAATTCAAAGGGATTTGTGTGCGAGTGTATGTGTGTGAGTGTGTATGTGAGTGTGTGTGTGTGAGTGTGTGTGGGGGAGTGTATGTGTGGGGGAGAGAATGGGTCTAAAATGGGGAGGGAATGTGAGTGTGCAACAAGGTGAGAATAAACCAACCATTTGGAACCATTGGATCCCTACATTGTGCGCATGATGAACAAAGGCTCACTAAGTGAAGTCGCTGCTTCTGTTGTCAGCATTACAAACAACGCAACACGTTCATTTTAGACTGAAACATTATCCAGATGTAACGATGTCGTAATTCCCAAACAAAGTTGATAGTGTACTTGACTCTTGAGTACCTGAGTACCATGAATGTAGAATAATAACTTATTAAGTTAAAAAAAAAAAAAAGAAGTGAAGTCAATAAAACAATTGTTTTTATTCCTTTGCTCAGTCATTGACAATTATATTGTTGGTTTTGGTATGTTACAAAATGTATTGAATGTCATAACAGTCACAAAGAAATATATATGTGACTGTACTGGTTTTGTTTCAACGTCATTATACAGTGTATCGATGGGATTGACGATAGTACTCTCGTTGTCAAATATCTATACATATATGCCATTTTTATAGAGGATTGTAAATTCAGAATTCTCCATTGTGCTCACCACTTGTTTCATTGTCCAAGTTGTGTGCGTGTATTTGTAAAAACATACATGTGTGAGTGTATGTATGAACATGTGGGTGAGTGTGTGTGCTTGTGTGTGTATGTATGTGTGTGTGTGATTTGTTTGTAGTTGTCTCCTCCTTATGTGTGAGTGTGTACTATGCTCCTGTATGTAATGTGCATGTTGGTGTGTCTGTGTCTAGATGGTTACGCATGTATTAATGTGTATGCTGGTGTGTGTCTGTGTCTAGGTGGTTACGCATACATGTGTCAATGTGTATGTCGGTGTGTGTGTCTAGGTGGTTATGCATACATGTATCAATGTGTATGTTGGTGTGTGTGTCTGTGTCTAGGTGGTTACACATACATGTATCAATGTGTATGTTGGTGTGTGTATGTCTAGGTGGTTACGCATACATGTATCAATGTGTATGTTGGTGTGTCTGTGTCTAGGTGGTTACGCATACATGTATCAACTAGTGGTTTTTGTACCCTGGCAAGCCAGGGTACACATGATGCTGTTTAAAATGTAGACAGAGAGAATTTTTGTCTGCGAGTTTCATTTGGACAATGATACCTCCCCATATCCCCTTGATACCTCACCATACCCCCCCTAATATCTCCTCGCCCCCTCCCCCCCATGATGCCTCATCATACCCCCTTGATACCTTCCCGAACCCACTTGATACCTCCCCATACCCCCTTGATTCCTTCCATACCCCCTTGGTTCCTAACTGTACCCTCCTTGATACTTCCCCGTTGATCGTTTCGCAGGTATGGATGAAAGGAATCGACCATCACCATACCCCCATATATATACCCGTATCCCCGTTATGCCTACCCATGCCCCTTTAAACCTACCCGTAGCCCCCTTTTACCTACACGTACCACCCCATCCCGATCCTTGGTAGTAATAATAATAATAATAATAATTAATATAGAATAATACAAATAGAAATCAGAAAAAACACCAAGGTTTTAAAATAAAATTTGATATAAGATATAATTGTTATTATAAGAATAATAATAATTATTATTATAAGTAATAATAATAATAATAATAATAATATTGAATATAGAATAATACAAATAGAAATCATAAAAAACACCAAGGTTTTAAAAGAAAATTTGATATAAGATATAATAATAATAATAATAATAATAATAATAATAATAATAATAATAATAATTTATTATTATTAGTTTATAAATAATAATAATAATAATAATAATAATAATAATAATAATAAATTAAAGGTAAAAAGCCTAAATTAAAAAGAAAAATATCCATATTTTAGTGTACTAAAAAAAAAAAATATATACGGGGACGGGTGAGATTTGAACTTCGGTCGCACTGCACGGTAGGCGAATGGTTTTACTAACTAAGCTACCAACGCTTCCTAGAAAAACCATCAATTTTTTGGTCTATATGGGAAAACATGCTGAAACCTCAATTGACTAAGCTACCAACGCTTCCTAGAAATACCATCAATTTTTTGGTCTATATGGGAAAACATGCTGAAACCTCAATTTGATTTTTAATGGAAGCGCGCGGAATGAGGCTATTACAGTTTGTGGACATTTTGTTTATTTATTTATCTCAGAAACGGTAAATGTCGGCTATAACGATTTTGCTGGTTTTGAGCACACAGCAGGCCTACTACTACTACTACTACTACTACTACTACTACTACTACTACTACTACTACTACTACTACTACTACTACTACTACTACTACTACTACTACTACTACTACTACTACTACTACTACTACTACTACTACTACTACTACTACTACTACTACTACTACTACTACTACTACTACTACTACTACTACTACTACTACTACTACTACTACTACTACTACTACTACTACTACTACTACTACTACTACTACTACTACTACTACTACTACTACTACTACTACTACTACTACTACTACTACTACTACTACTACTACTACTACTACTACTACTACTACTACTACTACTACTACTACTACTACTACTACTACTACTACTACTACTACTACTACTACTACTACTACTACTACTACTACTACTACTACTACTACTACTACTACTACTACTACTACTACTACTACTACTACACTACTACTACTACTACTACTACTACTACTACTACTACTACTACTACTACTACTACTACTACTACTACTACTACTACTACTACTACTACTACTACTACTACTACTACTACTACTACTACTACTACTACTACTACTACTACTACTACTACTACTACTACTACTACTACTACTACTACTACTACTACTACTACTACTACTACTACTACTACTACTACTACTACTACTACTACTACTACTACTATACTACTACTACTACTACTACTATACTACTACTACTACTACTACTACTACTACTACTATTGAATATAGAATAATACAAATAGAAATCATAAAAAACACCGAGGTTTTAAAAGAAAATTTGATATAATAATAATAATAATAATTATTATTATTATTATTAGTTTATTAATAATAATAATAATAATAATAATAATAATAATAAATTAAAGGTAAAAAGTCTAAATTAAAAAAATATATATCCATATTGTAGTGTAAAAAAAAAAAAAAAAAAAAATTAGAAAAAAATATGGCCCGCGTGAGTATTGATCTTGGGTCGCCCGAAACCGTAGGCGAAAGATTAACCCACTAAGCTACCAAGGCTTCGTAGAAAAACCATGAATTTTTGGGTCTATATGGGAAAAACATGCTGAAACCTCAATTTGATTTTTAATGGAAGCGCGCGGAATGAGGCTATTGCAGTTTGTGGACATTTTGTTTATTTATTTATCTCAGAAACGGTTAAACGTTCGGTAAGGAAATGTCGGCTATAACGATTTGGCTGGTTTTGAGCACACAGCAGGCCGATCAGCAGCTCTCAGCACCTGCCCAGATCAGCGTCCATAGGAGACAAACTTTATAGTAGAGGCGAAGAAGGACTTCCGGCTAAGCAATTTATATAGATGTGTATGTTGGTGTGTGTCTGTGTCTAGATGGTTTTACCTATCTTCTCTCCCTCTTTGTGCATGTGTTTGTCTTTGAGGTTTTGTGTGGTGTGTGTGTGTGAATGTGTGTTATGTATATGAGTGTGTGTTGTGTGAATATGTGTTGCGTGTGTGGTGTATTGTGTGTGAAGATGTGTTGTGTGAATATATGTGTGTGTGAATGTGTTTATGATTGTTTGTGTGAATGTGTGTTGTGTGCATTGGACCAAGTTGTGAAAATTAAAATGAGAACCAAAAAATTACAAATTTTTATAACATTGAAATGTGCTGTGATATGTTCAATAAATAATACACATTTTATCATAATGTTTGCATTTTGTGATGGTTTTGACAGGGTGTTTAAAATCTGTGTTATGACACGTTTATTATGAAATGTGTTTCCCCGACTTCTAAAGAGATTCATTGTACAATCTATAGTATAAATATATAGTATAAATGTTAGAGATAAATCTTAATGGCTAAAGTTCTTAAAGGTAATGGAGTGCACATGTGAGTGTGTGTGTGTGCCTTTGAATAAAATGGTAGAATCTTTATTTTGTAGACAAGTTCATAAATGTAACCTGTTTTAGCTGTCATTGCATGAGGCTGTCTAACCTTTTAAGTGTATACAGACATAAGATTATTCAAAAAGCATTATGTCACTTTAACAGGCAAAGCCTTACTGAAAATAAAAATTAAAAAATCAGTAAATATTCTTTGGTTCATATAAAAGACTCTCCCTTAGACTGAACCTGAAAGATTTCACTTATAAGAAGACGATTATAAAAATTATATAACGCTCCCATTTTGAATTAGACTGTGTAGGGTCACATTTTCAAATCAATTTGCAGTCATGGGTCCATTTGTGAGCATTCATGGAACAACAGGATAAAAAAAGAAGGAAAAAGAATTGATAATATCTTATTAATTTTTTAATGTATTATATACATATAGAGAATATAAAATGCATGTAAAGAATGTGAACTGTGCCATTGTTATTTGGGGTGATATCGCGTCGTTAATGAGTTTCTTTTCAAATTCAGTTATTTAAATATTCATATCCCACTTCCATCCACTTCCCCATGTAGAAAAATCTAATGCATTGTTTTTGTTAAGGAAATTTGAGCTACAGTATCATGACCATGCAAGAACCTTTATGCATTTTAGCTTACGAACAATACGTTTTAACGTCCTTTTTCATTTTAGCTTTGTTCAACATTATGACAAGAACCTGCGAATTAAAAGATTAATAAGAATAAAATATACTAATACCAATACAAGAATTTGTAATGCCCACACATCTCGCAAGACCTAGTGATTCCAGGCATGGGTTCTCATGCATGTACACACAAACATACCAACAGGCTTACATGCACTGAACATAGGGGAGGAGAGACAGAAATGGACATTGTACATGTTCACGTTTTCAGTCTGGTTTTCAAAGGTGATGTTTGGGATGGAGAATTATATATTCGGGAAAAGATTCATTTAGTTATAATGAAGTAAACTTTGTTGCACTTTAATTACAATAGTAAGTCCAACAACTATTTTTTCTTGAAATGGGTGCCTTCAATTTGCTTGTTGAGAGTGATAGATTTAATTATTGGCTGTTAGATTTGTACACAAACAGTACTAAGTGATCGTTGTAGTAATTACACTTAGTGCTGGCCTAAATAAGAATACTTCATACTCTTAGGTCAGAGGTATACTAAATGTTTTCTTTCATTGTAGTGAAAAGTGAATCGGGTGAGTGAACGGATCCAGTTCCACTGATATCAGTTTTATTTGTTTTTCCTTTCGTGTTGCTATTAGGGTACATGTACAAGTGAGAAACGGACTAAAAGCTGTTACCAATGGAAATGGATCCTTTCATTAAGTTTGTGAAAAGATCCAGTTCCATTGATATCAATTTTTAATCCATTTCTCTTCTGTAGTGAATGGATCCAGTTCCATGGCTATCAGTTTTTAGTTAATTTCTCATCTCATCTGTACCCATTCACTCCTTTATAATATACTTGATATCTGACTAAGCAAAATATTATCAGCAAAGAAATTACAAATCAGCACAGTGGTAGCACACCAATTTATTTGATGCCGTTGGGATTGGTGAAAAAGAGCACTCTTTTTACTTCAAGGGGTAAGGGGAACATTGTGATACAACCATGGCGTACTCTACTATATGGATACAACCGATAACAACTTGTAGTGAAAGAGGCCAGTTCCACTAATATAAGTTTTTTTTGGTTTTGTTTCTTTAGTACAACACTATGTAAAGAGTGTGAGTGTGTGTTTTATTTTTATTTTTTTCCCGTAGTGAAAGGGATCCAGGTTCTGTGATAACAATTTATTGGCTGGATTCATCAATGGCAAATGGTATATACCCCCGTTGGGGTGCCAGGGGTTTCAGTATAAATAGTATCCACACTTTCTGGAAATTTAGCGCTTTAAATTCCCACTGTCGCTGTCTTTCTCATTTGCTCTTTTTCCTTCCTGCTCTGTTCTATCAATCTGCTATACTATCTTCTTCTTCGCTAGACCAGTCACCTACCTTTTTTCTAGAAAACTCTTCCAGGACAAGACTCCTTATTTGTGTATGAGGTCTGTTGGATCAGCTTGGGAATATTGGACGCTTTCTGCCAGGTGGTCACTAGGGCTTCCTATGATGTTATTATTTAGCAATGTAGGCATTTTATATGTATGTTTTTTGTTGATAATTTATAATGATGTTTGAATTATATTTTGTTTTTGTAAACTGGGGTTCGATAAATTAGAGTACAACCTCAGCGTCCCCTGCGTGGGATGTCTTTATTGTAAATTGACTGGCTGGTGGAGAGCTTTCAGTTTTACAACTCGAGGGTTGTTTCAGCAGATCTTTTATGCGGATCAGGGGTTGTCCGGTCCTGATTTGGCTCGGAAGAGTCCGCTGGACCTAAAGCAATAATGATGTAATCTAATGTAATGTCGATAAATTAGAGTACAGCCTCAGCGTCCCCTGCGTGGGATGTCTTTATTGTAAAGTGACTGGCTGGTGGAGAGCGTTCAGTTTTACCACTAGGGTTGTTTCGGCAGATCTTTTATGCGATCAGGGATCCTGATTTGGCTCAGAAGAGTCCGCTGGACCTAAAGCAATAATCATGTAATGTAATGTAAAATGGTATATGGTTGTAAAACGTCTAAAAGGATCCAGTACAACTAATATACCATGCTTTATTTCTTCAAACGTATAGGAAAATGAGAAAAGGAAAAACATTGAAAAGGCTTGCTAAGGTGTTTATAATTTGTAAATTTTAAAAACGTGAAAATGTTTGTTGTGTAGATGTACTGAAAGAATCTAGTTCCACTTAACCATTTTTTAATCACAATATTCGTATGATTTACGTTGTGTATTTTTTTCATGAAAAAAAAACTTGCACCACTTCTTTATTTTTTTAAAACATTGTAAATGAGATATTATAATAGGGTCTAGTTAGATTGTTTTATTTCATAATGTTGATTTTGTGCTATTTATGTGTATGTGCATGGTTATGCCCCTTTGTACAGTTTTCTGCTGTATTTTGTATACATTGTGAGGCGAAATGGAGACATTAATATTTTGCTCTATTTTCAGATTAAAAAGAGAAATTATTACTATTTTGAAATTATGAGAGTTAATGGATGTTGAAACAAACAAGCAAAATTAAAAGTTGTGTTGGAGCATATCAAACAGAATGGCTTTTTATTTTGTTTTGAGAGATGATAAAGGTTGTTGTTGTTGATGGTAATGATGATGGCATTGATGACGGCGACCACAACGACAATGATGATAATGATGAAGATGATGACCAATGTGATGTGTGTATGTGTGACAAAGAGATGGGTAATAGGCATACCCTGTAGCAGATGAAAAGATGGGTCATAGATCTAATCCGTAGTGAACAAAGAGACGGGTCATATGCTTACCATGTATCGGACAAAGATATGGGACTTAGGACTACCCTGTAAGATGATAAAAAGATAGGTCTTAGGCCTACCCTGTAGCAGACGAAAAGATGGGTCATAGGCCTACCCTGTAGCGGACAGAGAGACGGGTTAGATGCTACCCTGTAGCGGATAAAGAGATGGGACATATGCCTACCCTGTAGTGGACAAATAGATGGGACATAGGCCTACCCGGTAGCAAAGAGATGGGTCATAGGCCTACCCTGTAGTGGACAAAGAGATGGGTCATAAGCCTACCCTGTAGCGGACAAAGAAATGGGTCATAGGCCTACCCTGTAGCGGACAAAGAGGCAGGTCATATGCCTACCCTGTAGCGGACAAAGAGATGGGTCATAAGCCTACCCTGTAGCGGACAAAGAAATGGGTCATAGGCCTACCCTGTAGCGGACAAAGAGGCAGGTCATATGCCTACCCTGTAGCGGACAAAGAGATGGGACATAGGCCTACCCGATAGCAAATAGATGGGTCATAGGCTTACCCCGTAGCGTACAAAGAGATGGGGCATATGCCTACCCTGTAGCGGACAAAGAAATGGGTCATAGGCCTACCCTGTAGCGGACAAAGAGGTAGGTCATATGCCTACCCTGTAGCGGACAAAGAGATGGGACATAGGCCTACCTGGTAGCAAAGAGATGGGTCATAGGCCTACCCTGTAGCGGACAAAGAGATGGGTCATAGGCCTACCCTGTAGCGGACAAAGAGATGGACATAGACCTACCCTGTAGCAAAGAGATGTGTCATAGGCCTACCCTGTAGCGGACAAAGAGATGGGTCATAGGCCTACCCTGTAGCGGACAAAGAGGTAGGTCATATGCCTACCCTGTAGCTGACAAAGAGATGGACATAGGCCTACCCTGTAGCAAAGAGATGGGTCATAGGCCTACCCTGTAGCGGACAAAGAGATGGGTCATAGGCCTACCCTGTAGCGGACAAAGGGATGGGTCATAGGCCTACCCTGTAGCGGACAAAGGGATGGGTCATAGGCCTACCCTGTAGCGGACAAAGAGATGGGTCATAGGCCTACCCTGTAGCGGACAAAGAGATGGGCCATAGGCCTACCCTGTAGCGGACAAAGAGATGGGTCATAGGCCTACCCTGTAGCGGACAAAGAGATGGGTCATAGGCCTACCCTGTAGCAAAGAGATGGGTCATAGGCCTACCCTGTAGCGGACAAAGAGATGGGTCATAGGCCTACCCTGTAGCGGACAAAGGGATGGTCATAGGCCTACCCTGTAGCAAAGAGATGTGTCATAGGCCTACCCTGTAGCGGACAAAGAGATGGGTCATAGGCCTACCCTGTAGCGGACAAAGAGGTAGGTCATATGCCTACCCTGTAGCTGACAAAGATATGGACATAGGCCTACCCTGTAACAAAGAGATGTGTCATAGGCCTACCCTGTAGCGGACAAAGGGATGGGTCATAGGCCTACCCTGTAGCGGACAAAGAGATGGGTCATAGGCCTACCCTGTAGCGGAGACTAAAGAGACCTTCCCCTTCTTTCAAGTCCCAACAGCTGTTGACCAGGCCTACTACTGCTGCAGATTGCAGGTTTGCTTGAAGTATCACGTAATCGCGTCGACGTCACATTCCATTCCTGTCTTGAAAAAAAAAATGGGAACAGTACGTTGGCAGTCCTGCCTTGTTACTGCACCCGCCCTAAGTGACTACAGTATATGCCTGCTCAACAGCAGTTGAGACTCCAGAGAGAGGAGGAAGACTGCAGTGGTGTTTGATAGAGGAGTGTGCTGTTTCAACAACAATATAATTATGTTTTTTTCTTCTGATAAAACAACAACAGTTTATTAGCACATTATCAAAAACTAATATATTTTAAACATTGTCAAGGGAGTGACATTATTTCTCTATGAGATACTTTGTCAAATGTGGGACAGTAAAAAAAAAAAAAAAACCCTTGGGGTCATGAGCAATCTTGCCACTGTAGATTGTTCTAACCTATAAAGGGAAAAGTGAAAGCCCCAGTTGAAAACCTGTCTTTCCTTTATAGGCAAGACTGATTCACTGCGGCAACAGTTCCCCCCGTTGGAGTGCCGGGGGTTTCAGTATAAATAGTATCCCCACTTTCTGGAAATTTAGTGCTTTAAATTTCCACTGTCGCTGTCTTCCTCATTTGCTCTTCTTCGCTAGATCAATGACCTACCTTTTTTCTTGAAAACTCTTCCTGGACAAGACTCCTTGTTTGTGTATGAGGTCTGTTGGATCAGCTTGGGAGTGTTGGACGCTTTCTGCCGGGTGGTCACTAGGGCTTCCTATGATGTTATTATTTCGCAATGTAGGCATTTTATATGTATGTGTTTTGTTGATAATTTATAATGATGTTTGTATTCTATTTTGTTTTTGTAACCGGGGGTTCGAGTAGTTGGGGTAAAGCCTCAGCCGTCCCCTGCGTGGGATGTCTTTATTGTAAAGTGACTGGCCGGTGGAGGGCATTCAATTTTCCCACTAGGGTTGTTTCAGCAGATCTTTTATGCGGATCGGGGGTTGTCCGGTCCTGATTTGGCTCGGAAGAGTCCGCTGGACCTAAAGCAACAATCAAACAAAAAAAAAGTAAAAAAAAAAAGTTGTTATTGTTTTTATGAAACAAAGGATCTTTTTTCATAGGTCGTCCTCTTCATCAATGGTAGGATGACTGCCGTCGTCATTTTTCACAAGGTTATATGAACACGTGGTCGACTGACGATAAAATGGCCGCCTGCCTTGGTAGTCCGTCAAAATAGCACCAGACAAAATGTCACTGCAACAAAAACAAGTAGACATTATTATTATTATTATTATTATTATTATTATTATTATTATTATTATTATTATTATTATTATTATTAGTAGTAGTAGTAGTAGTAGTAGTAGTAGTAGTAGTAGTAGTAGTAGTAGTATTTGCTTTATTATTATTATTATTATTATTATTATTATTATTATTATTATTATTATTATCATTATTATTATCTTCGTCAAATTATCAACAATCAAAGTTGTCTCCCTTTTTTGCCTCTTATGGATGTAGAGGAGGATATACATCTATATATTACAAAACATAGCAAAATGTCAATTTCAAGGAAAACACCAGCAATAGGTTATTCCATGTTATCATCAGCCAAAACAGGTTATCCTCAGCCTTATTACCATCAGCCATGTTATCATCAGCCAAGGACCTTTCGGTCAACTTTCCCCATGAAACTATCAGTGTTCAGTCCTATCCTATCCTATTCTATCCTATCCTATCCTATCCCGTAACTCTAAGGTCGTTGGGGCACCACAGATGATCGTTTAACGAGCGTACTCCATCTTTCTCTGTCCTCAGCAACCCTCATGGCTTGGCTCAGTGTCAATCCAGTCCATTCTCGAATGTTGTCCTCCCACCTCTTTTTCGGTTTCCCTCTTCTTCTACCTCCTTGCAATGTGCCTTGGAGGATGGTCTTTGCAAGGCCTAATGATATGATGACGTGCCCATACCATCGGAGTTTCCATTTCTTCACCACTGTGAGCAGGTCATCGTGTTATCCAATGGCTTGTATGATGGTCTGTCGGACTTCGTTGTTGGTGATTGCTGGGTATAGGAAATGCCCAGAAGTCTTCTGTAGCACCTCATCTCCATACTTTGTATTCTTCATTGTAGATCTGCTGTGAGGGTCCATGTTGCGCAAGCGTATAGGAAGATGGAGATGACAAGCGAGCGCAGCAACCTTACCTTGGAATGTAGACTGATGGTCCTGTCTTTCCAAATGGGCTTCAACTTGTCAGGGCAGCAGTTGTTTGCGTGATCCTGGAGAGGACTTCCTGCCGGGACCCATTGTCTGATACAATGGCTCCTAAATATTTGAAGCTATGCACTGTGTTGAGGGACTGGCCTTGGACTTTGATGTCCGTGTTGATGCCGGTGGTATTGTTGGTCATCATTTTGGTCTTCTCTGCACTTATTTCCATTCCATAGGCTCTGGAGGAGGTGTCAAGCCTCTGTACCAGCTGTTCAAGTTCTTGTTCTTCTCTAGCCAATCCATCAATATCATTTGTGAACGCCCTCCAATGCCAGAAAGAATACAACGCATACCTTCAAAAGGGTGTGACGTGCTATAACATCTTGAATGAAGAAAGGAGATATAACCTGGCCTGGGTAGAGAACTCCTTCAGTGGGCTTAGACGTTGACAGGTAAAACGTCTACAGGCGAATGAAGGCTCGGAGCAGGGACATTTGGGTGGGAAAGAGGTGAGCACAGCTCAACAGCAGAAGAACGGGAGGAACAAAGTTGAGATGAAATCAGAGAAAAAAAAAGAAGCAAAGGTTTACAGGATTTTTTAGAGCTTTTTCTCTCATTTTGCTCCAAAACTTTGGAATGGTCTCCCACAAGAATTGAGAAGGGTGGACAATACACAAAGCCTACCTACCTGAATTTGATTTTCTGTGAATGTGAGAAGTCGATTTCTTCCAGGATGTCATCTAGTTGTTTCTGTCCAGAAAAAGAACGGAAAACGATTATTATTATTATTATTATTATTATTATTATTATTATTATTATTATTATTATTATTATTATTATTATTATTAATAGTAGTAGTAGTAATATTTTTAAACGCTAATTTTCGGTGGTTTCCGGGCTGGTCAAACTACTGAACTTTGGCAGGCAGCGGCCGTCAGAAAATTGTCAAAACCTTTAATTGTACTTGTACACTTTAAACAATTTTTTAATTTTAAATTTATTATATTATTTGATTGATTTGTTAAAATTTTATTTTTTAATTTACTTCTTTATTTTTGAAGTGGGGGGGGGGGGGAGTGGGATGGGGTTTTAAAGGATGGGTGTGGGTGAAGGATGCATTATGCACACAGTGTACCCGGCCCCTCCCGTCCGCCCTTGTGACTGTTGCTTGTGGGGACGAGACTATAAGCCGAAGTCTAGTCTGTGCAGCCACATAGTCTATCGCACGGTTTAGAAAGATCCTGACGCTCATATCCTAGACGGGTTAGTGCCGGCTATACACAATATACCAAGCATGCACACTAGGTCCCTTGTCCCCTATTTCCGGTTGTCCAGGATTGTGCTCAGTTGTCTTGACACCACACGGTGAGCCTAATGCAGCAAAACAACAACACCATCTACCACAACAAAAACATTCTTGATACCCTGACCGTTTGAATGCAAAGAAATATCTTTTTTATTTGTATACCTACGGAATAAACCAGAAAACTGTTAGTATTCAAATTTTAACAATAACGAGGAACAAAGGGATCAATACACTTAACTATCCAACGCCACTGCAGATTAAACTAGATTTTATAATACACTTCAATATGTCCAGCTAGGCTCTGCTTCAGACAGACAAGCACGAGCCAAACCAAAATACGAAATAAGCTTAATATTTCACTACACAACAAAGCAAGAGAGACAATAAAAGTTCAGGTTGCGATATTACCTAAACTTGTTTGTCTCCCTTACACGCCAGGGCTGACATGCACTTTTTTTCACAACACAACGCGTGCAAGATAAAAGTGTCCATTTTCACAATCCGCCTTAGCAGTATGATAGCTTTGGTGGTCCAGTGTGGATTTAGGTCCATACCCCTCCCCTTCCCCTCTTTCCTGGGATGTTAATACCCCGTTGCCGTATGGCCAACTAAACTCCCAATGTTAATTCATGCAAAACATGTCAAGCTGTGCCTCACGCTTGTCAGTCGTATCCCAGCACCTCGCAGGCACTGCTTGACGTCCTCCATCGTGAGGACCCCTGTGTGATCCCTGTCTTTCTGTTGAAACGCGGACTCCATCTCAGGACCACGCTCGTGGCAGAACCGAATCAGGAACTGGAGACAGCTCACTAGACTCTGACAAGACAAAACAGCTCAAGCTCACTACGTTAGACGATGCGCCCAAAGCTTGCTAGTGGACGCCTCGGGGGCTAGAGTTAGATCCTGTATCGGCCAGCGCCTTGAGCAGCTCTTGAGTTTGAAAAGCGCTATATAAGGATTACATAAATAAATAAAATTAATGAAATAGGGTCGAACTGGCAGGATTATCGACTTGATGCAATAATGGCCCTTCAGCCTTTGCTGACAGCCCACAATTGATTGATTGATTGATTGATTGATTGTTGCTTTAGGTCCAGCGGACTCTTCCGAGCCAAATCAGGACTGGACAACCCCCAATCCGCATAAAAGATCTGCCGAAACAACCCTAGTGGGAAAATTGAATGCCCTCCACCGGCCAGTCACTTTACAATAAAGACATCCCACGCAGGGGACGGCTGAGGCTTTACCCCAACTACTCGAACCCCCGGTTACAAAAACAAAATAGAATACAAACATCATTATAAATCATCAACAAAACACATACATATAAAATGCCTATAGTGCTAAATAATAACATCATAGGAAGCCCTAGTGACCACCCGGCAGAAAGCGTCCAACACTCCCAAGCTGATCCAACAGACCTCATTGATCTAGCGAAGAAGAGCAAATGAGGAAGACAGCGACAGTGGAAATTTACTTCAACCCCAATGTTGTGTGACCAATGGTCTGCAAACCATAAGAGCAGGTGTGGTGGTTATTTCCAAATGACCTATTAAAAATATATATCTTATCTTCAGGATTGCTAAAACAATATCTCTGCCTCAATTAGCATCCATATTTCTTAAGACCGGTCACCGCACTGACCTGATAGGACTAGCGACTTTAGCGTGGTGTTGACGTCCAGCATGTCCGCCAGGGCAGAGCAGCCTCGAGATCCGATGAAGTTGTACGACAGATTCTGAAACACACGAGTAGTCAAATAAATGGTGTTGACTGTCATTGTCAAGGCAAACTGCAAAGTGGTTGAAAAGTAACTCCCTATTCACCATTGCTGATCACTTTTGTGTCACAAAAGCAGACCTGTTTACCCCTAAAAGAATTTGGAGTAATAGGCTTCGCCAAAAAAGAGTAATCTTGGGTAAAAAAAAAAGTAAGATATTATTACCGTCGACGCTTTCGATCGCCCATGCAGTATCATTCACCAACTTGAAAGAAATTGCAACGGGGTCTGTTGACCCATTTGCAAAAAGAAGCTTAATCATACACGGCAATAATTTCACACATGGTCACTTCAGCCGAAATAATTTGTCGCTGCAAAGCCAGCTCTTTGTTCTCCTTTGGTTTCTCCGGATTGGAAACAAAAAATCCGGTTATGGGTACTACTTTCGTCTTATTCTTTGACGACTTGGCAACTTCTTCTTTATGTGAGGCAATGGCTACATGTTTTTTGCAATCAAATGCCCCGGCATGAGAACACAAAAAATCTTTCGCACAAATTGAGCATCGCACATCATGTACACTCTTTTCCGATGGGCCAAGAAATGGCCATGTTTCTGCGTAATTCACTCTGTATTTTTGCATTACTGATAACTTTTTTTTTTCGCAGGAGAATTCAATTTCAGTTCTACACTCTTTTACTGAATCGTGAGTGAAGACTGGCGTCGGAGAAGAAAAAAAAGACAAAGAAACCGGAAACCGGAAACTATTTAATTTCACAGACGAATCGCGAAAAACAAACTTCGCCGACAACACTGGACAAATAAGTCGTGTACTGAACCACTTGAAAAACGTCCAGTTACCGCGCAATAAACCGAGTCCGAAATGCCCAATTTTAGCGCCGCAGCATAAACATGCGCACGAGAATGCGCATAAAACTTATAAAATATTGATCGAAAGCTTCGCGAATAAAAAGAGTAATATCGTGATTTTTAAAATCGTAATAAGATCGTAAAAAGCGTAATGGCGTAATTTATTGTGAAAAGCGTAATGAAATTACGCCAAAAGCGTAAGGGTAAACAGGTCTGAATTAGTATTGAATTTGCATGAAACAACACGTTTCCTGATCCTTACAGTAGTCCAATTGTTTTTCTTTTGATCTTTAATTTCATCTCACAAAGCCCTGCGTGAGTGAGCTCTACTGACTTCAGCTAGAAGAAGACATAAGACCAAGGTTCAAACGAAGAGCCATTTAGTATGGGTTGCTGTCGTCACTATGAGCAATAAAATACTACTACAGTAAGGATTCCAATAAGTTTTGATTCATGCAAATGCAATATATTTTCCACAAGCTATCAGACATTTTCCATAGGAAGTGACTTTCCAACCACCATGTACCACGCCAATACTTCGATGCTGATGCGTGTACCGTTATTTGCAATGAAAGGACCCGTAGATCTTAGATGCCCTCAATGGCCTTTAGATCAATGTTCTATATTTAGTGCAGCAGTTGAACAGTATACAGAGACTGATCATCGTGGAGCACCCTAAATTGCAAGCCCTTCACGCAAACCCTTACCAGCGACACGATGAACGTGTTTTCCCTCAACATGGCGGCCAGCCACATGGCTCCTGAATTTTCCAAATAATTATCTCCTAGATCAACCGTCTCGGTGACCGTGTTACGCTGAAACAATAATAATTATAATTATAATAATGGATTGTATATAGATCTACGCGCTTTACCCAAAATAGCCAGTCAGGCTCAAAGGGTGGTGATCTGTATCAACATGCACGTTGTATGGTATGTTTTACACACCCTCACACACACACACACATCCACACCACACACACATCTATCACTCAAACATGTGGTGTAAAGGCAGGGAGATCGCTATCAGAAGACGGAAAGGAAATTTAATGTTATTTTTAACATTTAAAATTGACTGCATCCAGTACCTTTATTAAAGGAAGGGAGGAAACCGGAGTGCCCGGAGAAAACCCTCGGTGCCGTGTACAGTCTAAGTCTAGTATCTAAGTCACCTAAGTTCACTCCTTGCGGGAATCAAACCCGCGACTTTCGGCATAGAAAACCGGCACTAACCCACTGCGACAATAGGCCACCCACACAGCAGGAAAGAGATCTTGTATTAGTACCACAACTACAGAGGATGGTGGGCTAACCCTGAGACAATGCAACCAAAACAAAGCCTGTCGACCGAAGCATTAGAAGTTGGCTGTCAACACTGCCATTGGCCATCTTACTGTTTCGATCAATCTGGTAGTTCAAAATGAATGGTCGACTTAACTACAGTTATCCCGCGTCGTGGACCTCGCTACATTAGTGTCAAATGTGAACTGGAGTCCCTCCGTAGCGCACACTAGTAAGAGAGCGGCACTGAAAGCTACGGGTTTGAATGCTTGTGTGCTGCTAAATGTAACTGTAGATTATAGTCACACGACACCGGAGCGTATAGGCGTACTGGTCACATTATTTTGGCACCAGCGAACCAGTTGATGGTAAGGGGAAAATAATATGGTCATACGTTGGCCAATTCGGGATTCGAACCAGGTACCTTTCGGTTGCTAGTAAGGCGCTCTTCAAACTGAGCTATCCGGCCCCACAATGTGTGCTGATTGGGTAAATTAACGTCCCCGGACACTGAACATTGAGGTTTAACGTCTACACCCACCATTGGCGATATGGCAGACGGGGATAACCATCCCAGTGAAAGAGGGGTAGGGACCTGAATCAACACTGAACCACCAGAGCAATCATACTGCTAAAATGGACAGTGAAAATGGCCACATTTTATATCGCCCACCACGGGATTCGAACCTGGGTCATCGGTGTTCCAGGCGAACGCTCTACCACTTGAGCTACGGCGGTGGGACTGCCGGACACTAAAGGGTAATTGTAGATTATAGTCACACGACACCGGAGCGTATAGGCGACTACTGGTCACATTATTCTGACACCAGTGAACCAGTTGATGGTAAGGGGAAAATAATATGGTCACACATTGGCCAATCCGGGATTCGAACCAGGTACCTTTCGGTTACTAGTAAGACTCTACCAACTGAGCTACCCGGCCCCATAGCCGGACACTGCAGGCACTCTTCATCGTTATACTACAGTGTCTCTGCCCTCAAATCTTATTGAAAAGTTTGGGATCTATCCTGACATTTCAACACCACTTGTTCTCTTGTCACACTTTTCCCGTCCAAATGTCGCCCAATACCGACACTTCCCCCGTTGGGGTGCCGGGGGTTTCAGTATAAATAGTATCCCCACTTTCTGGAAATTTAGTGCTTTAAATTCCCACTGTCGCTGTCTTTCTCATTTGCTCTTTCTCATTCCTGCTCTGTTCTATCAATCTGCTATACTATCGTCTTCTTCGCTAGACCAGTCTCCTACATTTTTTCTTGAAAACTCTTCCGGGACAAGACTCCTTATTTGTGTATGAGGTCTGTTGGATCAGCTTGGGAATATTGGACGCTTTCTGCCGGGTGGTCACTAGGGCTTCCTATGATGTTATTATTTAGCAATGTAGGCATTTTATATGTATGTGTTTTGTTGATAATTTATAATGATGTTTGTATTCTATTTTGTTTTTGTAAACGGGGGTTCGATACGTTGGGGTGAAGCCTCACCCGTCCCCTGCGTGGGATGTCTTTATTGTAAAGTGACTGGCTGGTGGAGAGCTTTCGGTTTTACCACTAGGGCTGTTTCGGCATATCTTTTATGCGGATCGGGGGTTGTCCGGTCCTGATTTGGCTCGGAAGAGTCCGCTGGACCTAAAACAATAATAATGTAATGTAATGTAATACCGACACTTAGCTTATATTCCTTCTCTCTCTCTCTCTCTCTCTCTCTCTCTCTCTCTCTCTCTCTCTCTCTCTCTCTCTCTCTCTCTCTCTTTCTCTCGCACAGTGGCGTTCGCTACATTCGTGTCAAACTGTTGTCAGGATTATCTCCCGCTCAAATGTCGCTCATTAGGAAGGTCCTCTACGATTCTCTCTTGTCCTGGTTGGCGGCTACTTACGCGGAAGGCACAGGCGAGCGGTCGGGCGGCTTTTCCTCCTAAATAGTGGTGCCGCATGCGTATCGTTCTCTTGTTCAGATGTCTCCGTATGTACGACACCGGGGTGAAACCTGAAATACAGGATAGGGTCAATAACACTACCGGGGTGGTTGAGAATTAACTCCCTATTGAAAATTGCTTATAACTTTGGTAAATAACATTGCCTTTGCATAAAATAAAATACATCGTGATCCGTACTGTGGTAGAATGTATCTGTTTTGTAATTTCATCTCAATGTGACGAGACCAGCCCATAAGGGTCCGTCGCTATTGACTGTTGGGCTCGCTCACGCTGCATCAGGTGACCGGCCATTGTAGTCGGCCCTCGTTACTGTGGTGCAATAAAATCAGAGATCAGTAATTACATTGTACTACTGTAAGGATCACACTACGGTTTGTTTCATGCACCCTGTAGAATTGAAGTTTGATGATGATAATAATGATGACGACGACGACGACGATGATGATGATGATGATGACGATGGTGATGATGATAATGGTGATGACGATGATGATGATGATAATGGTGATGATGATGACGACGACGATGATGATGGTGATGACGACGACGATGATGATGGTGATGATGATGATGATGATTATAATGATGATGATAATGATGATGATGACGACGACGACGATGATGATGATGATAACGATGGCAACGACGACGACGATGATGATTATGATGTTGATGATGACGGCAGGGGATGATTAAGAGAGGGTGGGTGGTGGGGGGCGGATGGGGGTCATAGGGAGCACGACAACTCCCCCTAGGGGAAATATAAATAAATTAAACAATACAATACAATACAATAAAATCAAATCAATACATACATACACACACACCCACACCCATACACACAGGCGCGCGCGCACGAGCTCTCTTTCTTCCCTTCTCCCCCAAGCCCACATACCTTCCATGTCATTATGGCATACCCCCTTTTAACTAATACTTTTATTGGCCGGAGTCCTTATGTTTTGAAAACAATTGCGGTTAAACTTTAGGAAATTAGGGTTTTGTCCCTTGCACACGTGTATGCGTTCAATGACGTCAAATTCTGTATTAATTTGGATTTAGAAAAGCTTAGCATAGTTTTGGTAGCCAGTAAGCCTGTTGACCAGTGATATAGGCTTGCTATGACTGACATAGATCTTTTTCTTTCTGAAGACGTATTCTGATATCATGCCCGCTTCCATCCCATTGTATTAAATTATATCTCTTTGCGTTCAGGATGGGTGAGGAATGACAGACGATGTATTTGCTTGAATCAGCAAAATGGAAAAAATGGTTGTTGACCTAGGTATCCAGTTTAAAGTGCAAATAGAAGCAGAATCTGAATGTGGAGTTGTTTTGATTTCACAATGCACACATCTGTAAGCCCACCAGTTATTTATTCTGTATTATTATTATTGTTATTATTATTATTATTATTATTATTATTATTATTATTATTATTATTATTATTATTATTATTATTATTATTATTATTATTATTATTATTATTTTTCTTCTTCTTCTTCTTCTTCTTCTATAAATATATTTTTTTTATCAGGGTCTTCTAGCAGTCCATTAGAAGCAGAATAAAGTTAGGTTGTAATAATAATAAATAATAATAAGGATATTTGGAGCATAATCCGCCCCTGTGACGATGACGAGGGGAAGGAGGAGGAAGAATAAGAAGATAATGACGATGGCGATGCCTGCCATATAATACTTCTACAACAGCGAGGATGAGGACGAGGAGGACGAGGAAGAGGAGGAAGGCGATAGTCATAAGTATCATCGACGAATGACATCATCGTCACTCACCATACTTTCTGCACTGTTCCTCGTACGTCAAGGTTCCCGTGGCGTCCTGATTGGGGTTGATGACTGGTTTCTCTACAGCCAAACAAGGAATAAAATATATAATGTAAGTGTAAACAACAACAACAACAACAACCACGACGACGACGACAGCAAAGAAACAAAACAAACAAACGAGCAAGTGTATTCAGGTAAGCTTTTTAATTTAAAAAAATGTTATTGGGATCAATGTATTGATTGGAACAATTTGACGATTATGCACTGTGGCTTTGTTTACAACCGGGAAAGCTATAACACAGTGAGAAAGAGGCGGAGATGAGCACCGCTCTCGTTAAGCTGGTCCAGAGAAAAGAATAATCCAAAGTGCCTTCCCCCCCCCTCTCTCTATCTCTCTCTTTCTCTCTCTTAAGTCGTCAAAGTTAAAGGTTGTTTACTATGTTAATTTGTTAAGGGACAAATTGGAAGTTTAAACTGTATCCTATCCTATCCTATCATATCCCGCAACTTGGAGGTCGTAGGGGCACCACAGATGATCGTTTAACCAGTGTACTCCATCTGTTCCTGTCCTCAGCAACCCTGTATCATTAGTCTAAAATCTTTTTCTCCAATTAAAAAAGTTTCAATTCTCTCTCTGTCTCTCTCTCTGTCTCTCTCTGTCTCTCTCTGTCTATCTGTCTCTGTCTCTCTGTCTCTGTCTCTCTGTCTCTGTCTCTCTCTCTCTGTCTCTGTCTCTCTCTCTCTCTCTCTCTCTCTCTCTCTCTCTCTCTCTCTCTCTCTCTCTCTCTCTCTCTCTCTCTCTTCCCAACGACTGAGAGTTTAGGGGAAACCTTTTTTTCCTTACTATATTTTATTATACCTGATGGCGCTTCTTCCAAGTCGGTGTTGTACTCGTCAGAGTCGTGTGGAGATCCTGCTAGCCACGTCTCGAATGAAGGATGTCGTCGGCGTGGTTTGCGCCTCACTGGTGGTTTGTCTCTGATGCTTTCTGAGTCTCTGGCGTTTTCTCCTGGTCACAACAGAAAAAACTCAACCGTCCACTCAGACGCTCGCTACATTTTAGGGTGGAACTGACAAGATTATCTCCCTATTCACGTGTCGCTCACGGCAAAGAAAACTCTTTGCTCACGGTTAATGGACTTAGCTGCAGTGACGTCCCCTTTCGCCCTTGTTTACATCCACAGCGAGGGTGGAGCTCCGACAGGATTATCTCCCATGCCGCTCGTTCATTCCAACATACAGCCATAGTGTGGTCGTTATCGTTGTTCTCGTCATTGTCATCATCGTGGATGTTGGGGTTATCGCCACAGTCATGATTGTAATGAGACCAGCCCTTACTGGCCCGTTGCCTGACACTTGGTCTGATGTCTTCTATCTTATGTCTTCTATCTTATGTCTTTTATCTTATGTCTTCTTATTTCTGATGTCTTTTTATGTCTTATGTCTTCTTATTTCTGATGTCTTTTTATGTCTTATGTCTTCTTATTTCTGATGTCTTTTATGTCTTATGTCTTTTTATGTCGTATGTCCTTTTATGTCTTATATGGTATTTCTTCTTAGGTCTTACGTCTTCTTATATTTATGTTTTATGTCTTTTTATATCTTATTTCTTATGCCTTCTTATGTTTTATGTCTTCTTTTGTCTTCTTATATCTTATGTCTTTTGTTTTATGTCTTCTTATATATCATGTCGTATTTCTTATGTCTTCTCATGTCTTATGTCGTATGTCTTATGGTTTATTTCTTCTTATGTCTTATCTTTAATGTCTTCTTATGTCTTATGTGTTATGTTGTTTCACGTCTTATGTCGTATGGCTACAGCTGATGGAGGTGGACAGTCAGCGTGTGGTGCCTACGTCCATCCTGGGCTGCACCTCTCCTGCCATCCCCATCAGCCAGGACACCTCCATCCTCCCCATCCTCCCCACTACCAGTGCAATGCTCGTCCCCTCCACTGCCCTCCCTGACAAACACTTGAGGAACCTTCTGGCAACGCGGGCCTTGCAGCAGCTGGAGAATGAGAAAAAACGCTCCAGCCCCATCAGCGGTGTCCGCAGCAGTCACAGCGACCTGGCCATTGTCACTTGCGCCCCGCTGGACTCCTCCGTCACCCTCACCCCTTCCCCCTGCTCCACCACCGTGGTGAAGAACGGGGAGCTGACGGAAGGGGTGAGCAGCGGCTACGTGTCTGACATGTCCATCAGCACCAGCACCGGGGACTGGGCAGCTTCCAAGCGTGACAGCAGCGCCCACAACGCCTACAAGTTCAAACACAACATCACCAAGCGGTTTTCGCAGGAAGGAGGCAAGATGCCGGTGCACCTGTATGACGGGTCCTCCAGCGCCAGCTCTAAGGAAGCGGACGAAGAGCTGCACCATCTCCTGTCCATGCGCCACAGGAAAAACAAATACCGCCACATATCCAGCTCACAGTCCACCCCTTACCCCGCCTCAGAAATGTCCGGCGGCACCAGCACCAGCTCTCCCGACAGCGGAGAAGGCAGCGGCAACCCCAGACCCATGAAAAAGCTGAGCGGGGGGCCTGCAGCGGACAGTAGAGCCACAGATTCCTGCCCCGCACGCTCAGCCTTGCCATTGCCCGGCTTCGTGCTACACCCGAGCGGTACCCACTATGTGCCCATGTCCGTTTCCTACAGCAAGATTCCAGACATGTTTGACATGGGCATGGAGCAGGGCCCATCCGTCTTTCACCCCATCAGCATCCCCGTGCATTTTCGCGGCCCAGTCATCTCCGTGCCTAGTTCCGCCATGCAGAGCCAGCAGTCGATGCCTCTGGCAGCCAGCAGTCACAGTCATCAACAGCTCAGCCTCACTCACACTCACAGTCACAGTCACACCGAAACCCCCGCATCTTTATCGCAGAAACTACAGGCCAAGCTGGCCAAGCTAGATAAAGGTCTGTGATGTGTTGGTAACATATAATTCAATTTCAAAAGTTAAGAGACCCATGTAATGGCGCATCATGATTTTATGTTTTGGTGCATCAATCTTGCACTGGCTGAAAGCTACCAGAAAAGAAGGAAAGTTCATCTCAAATAAGAGCTTCAGGGTTTATCTGAGCGCCGATACTTGATACATGTCTGTGATGTGTATAGTGAAACTTACAGCAAAGAGACCAAGCTGAGCTGACGAAACAAGCATTTTATTTGAATTATGCCATCTATATATCAACATGCATGCAATTTGTGCATCAGAACTAATTTTAGTTTGAATAACATTTTGTGTTGTAAAGTTGTATTTTCTTTGCGCTGGTACCCTATAAACAATGACTAACTAACTTTGCATTGGTTCAAGTGCTGATAAAAGGACTGTGATGTTTCCCTGATTCAAAACTGAAAAGCTAAGACAGTGAAAAGACTCCAGCAGCTCATCTTGGAACTACATCAACATACTATCTTGGCAGTTTGAGACTTTAAGACATATATGTATAATGTGAAGCGTTTTCTAGGGTTGAAACTTTAAAACATCTGCTAAAATCAGCTTAGCTATAAACTATAGATCAACATTTGTTGATGTTTTAAGAATAGTGTAACGAAAGAATAGTGATGTTTAGGTTAAAGTTATATTGTAATTTTAGTATTGTTTACATTTGTTGTGATTTTGTTGCTTGGTAAAGTGTATTGATCTGCCAGCTGCAGTTATTCGCTTGCTGTTAAGACGTCTAGACAAACGAGGCCACTTGGCAGCAAAATTCAAAGGGATTTGTGTGCGAGTGTATGTGTGTGAGTGTGTATGTGAGTGTGTGTGTGTGAGTGTGTGTGGGGGAGTGTATGTGTGGGGGAGAGAATGGGTCTAAAATGGGGAGGGAATGTGAGTGTGCAACAAGGTGAGAATAAACCAACCATTTGGAACCATTGGATCCCTACATTGTGCACATGATGAACAAAGGCTCACTAAGTGAAGTCGCTGCTTCTGTTGTCAGCATTACAAACAACGCAACACGTTCATTAGACTGAAACATTATCCAGATGTAACGATGTCGTAATTCCCAAACAAAGTTGATAGTGTACTTGACTCTTGAGTACCTGAGTACCATGAATGTAGAATAATAACTTATTAAGTTAAAAAAAAAAAAAAGAAGTGAAGTCAATAAAACAATTGTTTTTATTCCTTTGCTCAGTCATTGACAATTATATTGTTGGTTTTGGTATGTTACAAAATGTATTGAATGTCATAACAGTCACAAAGAAATATATATGTGACTGTACTGGTTTTGTTTCAACGTCATTATACAGTGTATCGATGGGATTGACGATAGTACTCTCGTTGTCAAATATCTATACATATATGCCATTTTTATAGAGGATTGTAAATTCAGAATTCTCCATTGTGCTCACCACTTGTTTCATTGTCCAAGTTGTGTGCGTGTATTTGTAAAAACATACATGTGTGAGTGTATGTATGAACATGTGGGTGAGTGTGTGTGCTTGTGTGTGTATGTATGTGTGTGTGTGATTTGTTTGTAGTTGTCTCCTCCTTATGTGTGAGTGTGTACTATGCTCCTGTATGTAATGTGCATGTTGGTGTGTCTGTGTCTAGATGGTTACGCATGTATTAATGTGTATGCTGGTGTGTGTCTGTGTCTAGGTGGTTACGCATACATGTGTCAATGTGTATGTCGGTGTGTGTGTCTAGGTGGTTATGCATACATGTATCAATGTGTATGTTGGTGTGTGTGTCTGTGTCTAGGTGGTTACACATACATGTATCAATGTGTATGTTGGTGTGTGTATGTCTAGGTGGTTACGCATACATGTATCAATGTGTATGTTGGTGTGTCTGTGTCTAGGTGGTTACGCATACATGTATCAACTAGTGGTTTTTGTACCCTGGCAAGCCAGGGTACACATGATGCTGTTTAAAATGTAGACAGAGAGAATTTTTGTCTGCGAGTTTCATTTGGACAATGATACCTCCCCATATCCCCTTGATACCTCACCATACCCCCCCCTAATATCTCCTCGCCCCCTCCCCCCCATGATGCCTCATCATACCCCCTTGATACCTTCCCGAACCCACTTGATACCTCCCCATACCCCCTTGATTCCTTCCATACCCCCTTGGTTCCTAACTGTACCCTCCTTGATACTTCCCCGTTGATCGTTTCGCAGGTATGGATGAAAGGAATCGACCATCACCATACCCCCATATATATACCCGTATCCCCGTTATGCCTACCCATGCCCCTTTAAACCTACCCGTAGCCCCCTTTTACCTACACGTACCACCCCATCCCGATCCTTGGTAGTAATAATAATAATAATAATAATTAATATAGAATAATACAAATAGAAATCAGAAAAAACACCAAGGTTTTAAAATAAAATTTGATATAAGATATAATTGTTATTATAAGAATAATAATAATTATTATTATAAGTAATAATAATAATAATAATAATAATATTGAATATAGAATAATACAAATAGAAATCATAAAAAACACCAAGGTTTTAAAAGAAAATTTGATATAAGATATAATAATAATAATAATAATAATAATAATAATAATAATAATAATTTATTATTATTAGTTTATAAATAATAATAATAATAATAATAATAATAATAATAATAATAATAATAAATTAAAGGTAAAAAGCCTAAATTAAAAAGAAAAATATCCATATTTTAGTGTACTAAAAAAAAAAATATATACGGGGACGGGTGAGATTTGAACTTCGGTCGCACTGCACGGTAGGCGAATGGTTTTACTAACTAAGCTACCAACGCTTCCTAGAAAAACCATCAATTTTTTGGTCTATATGGGAAAACATGCTGAAACCTCAATTGACTAAGCTACCAACGCTTCCTAGAAATACCATCAATTTTTTGGTCTATATGGGAAAACATGCTGAAACCTCAATTTGATTTTTAATGGAAGCGCGCGGAATGAGGCTATTACAGTTTGTGGACATTTTGTTTATTTATTTATCTCAGAAACGGTTAAACGTTCGGTAAGGAAATGTCGGCTATAACGATTTTGCTGGTTTTGAGCACACAGCAGGCCTACTACTACTACTACTACTACTACTACTACTACTACTACTACTACTACTACTACTACTACTACTACTACTACTACTACTACTACTACTACTACTACTACTACTACTACTACTACTACTACTACTACTACTACTACTACTACTACTACTACTACTACTACTACTACTACTACTACTACTACTACTACTACTACTACTACTACTACTACTACTACTACTACTACTACTACTACTACTACTACTACTACTACTACTACTACTACTACTACTACTACTACTACTACTACTACTACTACTACTACTACTACTACTACTACTACTACTACTACTACTACTACTACTACTACTACTACTACTACTACTACTACTACTACTACTACTACTACTACTACTACTACTACTACTACTACTACTACTACTACTACTACTACTACTACTACTACTACTACTACTACTACTACTACTACTACTACTACTACTACTACTACTACTACTACTACTACTACTACTACTACTACTACTACTACTACTACTACTACTACTACTACTACTACTACTACTACTACTACTACTACTACTACTATTGAATATAGAATAATACAAATAGAAATCATAAAAAACACCAAGGTTTTAAAAGAAAATTTGATATAATAATAATAATAATAATAATAATTATTATTATTATTATTAGTTTATTAATAATAATAATAATAATAATAATAATAATAATAAATTAAAGGTAAAAAGTCTAAATTAAAAAAATATATATCCATATTGTAGTGTAAAAAAAAAAAAAAAAAAAATTAGAAAAAAATATGGCCCGCGTGAGTATTGATCTTGGGTCGCCCGAAACCGTAGGCGAAAGATTAACCCACTAAGCTACCAAGGCTTCGTAGAAAAACCATGAATTTTTGGGTCTATATGGGAAAAACATGCTGAAACCTCAATTTGATTTTTAATGGAAGCGCGCGGAATGAGGCTATTGCAGTTTGTGGACATTTTGTTTATTTATTTATCTCAGAAACGGTTAAACGTTCGGTAAGGAAATGTCGGCTATAACGATTTGGCTGGTTTTGAGCACACAGCAGGCCGATCAGCAGCTCTCAGCACCCGCCCAGATCAGCGTCCATAGGAGACAAACTTTATAGTAGAGGCGAAGAAGGACTTCCGGCTAAGCAATTTATATAGATGTGTATGTTGGTGTGTGTCTGTGTCTAGATGGTTTTACCTATCTTCTCTCCCTCTTTGTGCATGTGTTTGTCTTTGAGGTTTTGTGTGGTGTGTGTGTGTGAATGTGTGTTATGTATATGAGTGTGTGTTGTGTGAATATGTGTTGCGTGTGTGGTGTATTGTGTGTGAAGATGTGTTGTGTGAATATATGTGTGTGTGAATGTGTTTATGATTGTTTGTGTGAATGTGTGTTGTGTGCATTGGACCAAGTTGTGAAAATTAAAATGAGAACCAAAAAATTACAAATTTTTATAACATTGAAATGTGCTGTGATATGTTCAATAAATAATACACATTTTATCATAATGTTTGCATTTTGTGATGGTTTTGACAGGGTGTTTAAAATCTGTGTTATGACACGTTTATTATGAAATGTGTTTCCCGACTTCTAAAGAGATTCATTGTACAATCTATAGTATAAATATATAGTATAAATGTTAGAGATAAATCTTAATGGCTAAAGTTCTTAAAGGTAATGGAGTGCACATGTGAGTGTGTGTGTGTGCCTTTGAATAAAATGGTAGAATCTTTATTTTGTAGACAAGTTCATAAATGTAACCTGTTTTAGCTGTCATTGCATGAGGCTGTCTAACCTTTTAAGTGTATACAGACATAAGATTATTCAAAAAGCATTATGTCACTTTAACAGGCAAAGCCTTACTGAAAATAAAAATTAAAAAATCAGTAAATATTCTTTGGTTCATATAAAAGACTCTCCCTTAGACTGAACCTGAAAGATTTCACTTATAAGAAGACGATTATAAAAATTATATAACGCTCCCATTTTGAATTAGACTGTGTAGGGTCACATTTTCAAATCAATTTGCAGTCATGGGTCCATTTGTGAGCATTCATGGAACAACAGGATAAAAAAAGAAGGAAAAAGAATTGATAATATCTTATTAATTTTTTAATGTATTATATACATATAGAGAATATAAAATGCATGTAAAGAATGTGAACTGTGCCATTGTTATTTGGGGTGATATCGCGTCGTTAATGAGTTTCTTTTCAAATTCAGTTATTTAAATATTCATATCCCACTTCCATCCACTTCCCCATGTAGAAAAATCTAATGCATTGTTTTTGTTAAGGAAATTTGAGCTACAGTATCATGACCATGCAAGAACCTTTATGCATTTTAGCTTACGAACAATACGTTTTAACGTCCTTTTTCATTTTAGCTTTGTTCAACATTATGACAAGAACCTGCGAATTAAAAGATTAATAAGAATAAAATATACTAATACCAATACAAGAATTTGTAATGCCCACACATCTCGCAAGACCTAGTGATTCCAGGCATGGGTTCTCATGCATGTACACACAAACATACCAACAGGCTTACATGCACTGAACATAGGGGAGGAGAGACAGAAATGGACATTGTACATGTTCACGTTTTCAGTCTGGTTTTCAAAGGTGATGTTTGGGATGGAGAATTATATATTCGGGAAAAGATTCATTTAGTTATAATGAAGTAAACTTTGTTGCACTTTAATTACAATAGTAAGTCCAACAACTATTTTTTCTTGAAATGGGTGCCTTCAATTTGCTTGTTGAGAGTGATAGATTTAATTATTGGCTGTTAGATTTGTACACAAACAGTACTAAGTGATCGTTGTAGTAATTACACTTAGTGCTGGCCTAAATAAGAATACTTCATACTCTTAGGTCAGAGGTATACTAAATGTTTTCTTTCATTGTAGTGAAAAGTGAATCGGGTGAGTGAACGGATCCAGTTCCACTGATATCAGTTTTATTTGTTTTTCCTTTCGTGTTGCTATTAGGGTACATGTACAAGTGAGAAACGGACTAAAAGCTGTTACCAATGGAAATGGATCCTTTCATTAAGTTTGTGAAAAGATCCAGTTCCATTGATATCAATTTTTAATCCATTTCTCTTCTGTAGTGAATGGATCCAGTTCCATGGCTATCAGTTTTTAGTTAATTTCTCATCTCATCTGTACCCATTCACTCCTTTATAATATACTTGATATCTGACTAAGCAAAATATTATCAGCAAAGAAATTACAAATCAGCACAGTGGTAGCACACAATTTATTTGATGCCGTTGGGATTGGTGAAAAAGAGCACTCTTTTTACTTCAAGGGGTAAGGGGAACATTGTGATACAACCATGGCGTACTCTACTATATGGATACAACCGATAACAACTTGTAGTGAAAGAGGCCAGTTCCACTAATATAAGTTTTTTTTGGTTTTGTTTCTTTAGTACAACACTATGTAAAGAGTGTGAGTGTGTGTTTTATTTTTATTTTTTTCCCGTAGTGAAAGGGATCCAGGTTCTGTGATAACAATTTATTGGCTGGATTCATCAATGGCAAATGGTATATACCCCCGTTGGGGTGCCAGGGGTTTCAGTATAAATAGTATCCACACTTTCTGGAAATTTAGCGCTTTAAATTCCCACTGTCGCTGTCTTTCTCATTTGCTCTTTTTCCTTCCTGCTCTGTTCTATCAATCTGCTATACTATCTTCTTCTTCGCTAGACCAGTCACCTACCTTTTTTCTAGAAAACTCTTCCAGGACAAGACTCCTTATTTGTGTATGAGGTCTGTTGGATCAGCTTGGGAATATTGGACGCTTTCTGCCAGGTGGTCACTAGGGCTTCCTATGATGTTATTATTTAGCAATGTAGGCATTTTATATGTATGTTTTTTGTTGATAATTTATAATGATGTTTGAATTATATTTTGTTTTTGTAAACTGGGGTTCGATAAATTAGAGTACAACCTCAGCGTCCCCTGCGTGGGATGTCTTTATTGTAAATTGACTGGCTGGTGGAGAGCTTTCAGTTTTACAACTCGAGGGTTGTTTCAGCAGATCTTTTATGCGGATCAGGGGTTGTCCGGTCCTGATTTGGCTCGGAAGAGTCCGCTGGACCTAAAGCAATAATGATGTAATCTAATGTAATGTCGATAAATTAGAGTACAGCCTCAGCGTCCCCTGCGTGGGATGTCTTTATTGTAAAGTGACTGGCTGGTGGAGAGCGTTCAGTTTTACCACTAGGGTTGTTTCGGCAGATCTTTTATGCGGATCAGGGATCCTGATTTGGCTCAGAAGAGTCCGCTGGACCTAAAGCAATAATCATGTAATGTAATGTAAAATGGTATATGGTTGTAAAACGTCTAAAAGGATCCAGTACAACTAATATACCATGCTTTATTTCTTCAAACGTATAGGAAAATGAGAAAAGGAAAAACATTGAAAAGGCTTGCTAAGGTGTTTATAATTTGTAAATTTTAAAAACGTGAAAATGTTTGTTGTGTAGATGTACTGAAAGAATCTAGTTCCACTTAACCATTTTTTAATCACAATATTCGTATGATTTACGTTGTGTATTTTTTTCATGAAAAAAAACTTGCACCACTTCTTTATTTTTTTAAAACATTGTAAATGAGATATTATAATAGGGTCTAGTTAGATTGTTTTATTTCATAATGTTGATTTTGTGCTATTTATGTGTATGTGCATGGTTATGCCCCTTTGTACAGTTTTCTGCTGTATTTTGTATACATTGTGAGGCGAAATGGACATTAATATTTTGCTCTATTTTCAGATTAAAAAGAGAAATTATTACTATTTTTGAAATTATGAGAGTTAATGGATGTTGAAACAAACAAGCAAAATTAAAAGTTGTGTTGGAGCATATCAAACAGAATGGCTTTTTATTTTGTTTTGAGAGATGATAAAGGTTGTTGTTGTTGATGGTAATGATGATGGCATTGATGACGGCGACCACAACGACAATGATGATAATGATGAAGATGATGACCAATGTGATGTGTGTATGTGTGACAAAGAGATGGGTAATAGGCATACCCTGTAGCAGATGAAAAGATGGGTCATAGATCTAATCCGTAGTGAACAAAGAGACGGGTCATATGCTTACCATGTATCGGACAAAGATATGGGACTTAGGACTACCCTGTAAGATGATAAAAAGATAGGTCTTAGGCCTACCCTGTAGCAGACGAAAAGATGGGTCATAGGCCTACCCTGTAGCGGACAGAGAGACGGGTTAGATGCTACCCTGTAGCGGATAAAGAGATGGGACATATGCCTACCCTGTAGTGGACAAATAGATGGGACATAGGCCTACCCGGTAGCAAAGAGATGGGTCATAGGCCTACCCTGTAGTGGACAAAGAGATGGGTCATAAGCCTACCCTGTAGCGGACAAAGAAATGGGTCATAGGCCTACCCTGTAGCGGACAAAGAGGCAGGTCATATGCCTACCCTGTAGCGGACAAAGAGATGGGTCATAAGCCTACCCTGTAGCGGACAAAGAAATGGGTCATAGGCCTACCCTGTAGCGGACAAAGAGGCAGGTCATATGCCTACCCTGTAGCGGACAAAGAGATGGGACATAGGCCTACCCGATAGCAAATAGATGGGTCATAGGCTTACCCCGTAGCGTACAAAGAGATGGGGCATATGCCTACCCTGTAGCGGACAAAGAAATGGGTCATAGGCCTACCCTGTAGCGGACAAAGAGGTAGGTCATATGCCTACCCTGTAGCGGACAAAGAGATGGGACATAGGCCTACCTGGTAGCAAAGAGATGGGTCATAGGCCTACCCTGTAGCGGACAAAGAGATGGGTCATAGGCCTACCCTGTAGCGGACAAAGAGATGGACATAGACCTACCCTGTAGCAAAGAGATGTGTCATAGGCCTACCCTGTAGCGGACAAAGAGATGGGTCATAGGCCTACCCTGTAGCGGACAAAGAGGTAGGTCATATGCCTACCCTGTAGCTGACAAAGAGATGGACATAGGCCTACCCTGTAGCAAAGAGATGGGTCATAGGCCTACCCTGTAGCGGACAAAGAGATGGGTCATAGGCCTACCCTGTAGCGGACAAAGGGATGGGTCATAGGCCTACCCTGTAGCGGACAAAGGGATGGGTCATAGGCCTACCCTGTAGCGGACAAAGAGATGGGTCATAGGCCTACCCTGTAGCGGACAAAGAGATGGGCCATAGGCCTACCCTGTAGCGGACAAAGAGATGGGTCATAGGCCTACCCTGTAGCGGACAAAGAGATGGGTCATAGGCCTACCCTGTAGCAAAGAGATGGGTCATAGGCCTACCCTGTAGCGGACAAAGAGATGGGTCATAGGCCTACCCTGTAGCGGACAAAGGGATGGTCATAGGCCTACCCTGTAGCAAAGAGATGTGTCATAGGCCTACCCTGTAGCGGACAAAGAGATGGGTCATAGGCCTACCCTGTAGCGGACAAAGAGGTAGGTCATATGCCTACCCTGTAGCTGACAAAGATATGGACATAGGCCTACCCTGTAACAAAGAGATGTGTCATAGGCCTACCCTGTAGCGGACAAAGGGATGGGTCATAGGCCTACCCTGTAGCGGACAAAGAGATGGGTCATAGGCCTACCCTGTAGCGGAGACTAAAGAGACCTTCCCCTTCTTTCAAGTCCCAACAGCTGTTGACCAGGCCTACTACTGCTGCAGATTGCAGGTTTGCTTGAAGTATCACGTAATCGCGTCGACGTCACATTCCATTCCTGTCTTGAAAAAAAAAATGGGAACAGTACGTTGGCAGTCCTGCCTTGTTACTGCACCCGCCCTAAGTGACTACAGTATATGCCTGCTCAACAGCAGTTGAGACTCCAGAGAGAGGAGGAAGACTGCAGTGGTGTTTGATAGAGGAGTGTGCTGTTTCAACAACAATATAATTATGTTTTTTTCTTCTGATAAAACAACAACAGTTCCTGAACTAAAAATCTACTTCAAGATACAGTTTTTCCAAAGTAAATAGTAGAGTTGACGGCAATAAATACCTGGTGAACTGGAGGTGCAGTGGGTTAACAAGGAAAGGTGTCTAATCTTGACACATTGAAGGTAAAGAACAGTTCTAGGACCTCTCATCACAACATTCTGGTACGTTATATAGCTTACCATTACCTAAATACTTATTTAGTGCGCCACATGATTGATACATTTTATGCATCACAAAATGCTGGGACGTTCTTTGTATTACATATAGTACTTTATATAATTCATACACATATATATTTTTAAAAATATGCTGAGAGCTTTAAAAGTATATACTACATGCATGCTTCACGTGTTTTACCAAGAACACAAAACGCTTATTTTCTGTATATAATAATTCTGACAATGTTTCATGGGTTGTCCAAAAATATTTACACAGTTTATTAGCACATTATCAAAAACTAATATATTTTAAACATTGTCAAGGGAGTGACATTATTTCTCTATGAGATACTTTGTCAAATGTGGGACAGTAAAAAAAAAAAAAAAAAAAAACCCTTGGGGTCATGAGCAATCTTGCCACTGTAGATTGTTCTAACCTATAAAGGGAAAAGTGAAAGCCCCAGTTGAAAACCTGTCTTTCCTTTATAGGCAAGACTGATTCACTGCGGCAACAGTTCCCCCCGTTGGAGTGCCGGGGGTTTCAGTATAAATAGTATCCCCACTTTCTGGAAATTTAGTGCTTTAAATTTCCACTGTCGCTGTCTTCCTCATTTGCTCTTCTTCGCTAGATCAATGACCTACCTTTTTTCTTGAAAACTCTTCCTGGACAAGACTCCTTGTTTGTGTATGAGGTCTGTTGGATCAGCTTGGGAGTGTTGGACGCTTTCTGCCGGGTGGTCACTAGGGCTTCCTATGATGTTATTATTTCGCAATGTAGGCATTTTATATGTATGTGTTTTGTTGATAATTTATAATGATGTTTGTATTCTATTTTGTTTTTGTAACCGGGGGTTCGAGTAGTTGGGGTAAAGCCTCAGCCGTCCCCTGCGTGGGATGTCTTTATTGTAAAGTGACTGGCCGGTGGAGGGCATTCAATTTTCCCACTAGGGTTGTTTCAGCAGATCTTTTATGCGGATCGGGGGTTGTCCGGTCCTGATTTGGCTCGGAAGAGTCCGCTGGACCTAAAGCAACAATCAAACAAAAAAAAAGTAAAAAAAAAAAGTTGTTATTGTTTTTATGAAACAAAGGATCTTTTTTCATAGGTCGTCCTCTTCATCAATGGTAGGATGACTGCCGTCGTCATTTTTCACAAGGTTATATGAACACGTGGTCGACTGACGATAAAATGGCCGCCTGCCTTGGTAGTCCGTCAAAATAGCACCAGACAAAATGTCACTGCAACAAAAACAAGTAGACATTATTATTATTATTATTATTATTATTATTATTATTATTATTATTATTATTATTATTATTATTATTATTATTATTAGTAGTAGTAGTAGTAGTAGTAGTAGTAGTAGTAGTAGTAGTAGTAGTAGTAGTAGTAGTAGTATTTGCTTTATTATTATTATTATTATTATTATTATTATTATTATTATTATTATTATTATTATTATCATTATTATTATCTTCGTCAAATTATCAACAATCAAAGTTGTCTCCCTTTTTTGCCTCTTATGGATGTAGAGGAGGATATACATCTATATGCCCCCACGGGCTCGGCTCCGCGCGCCGGGGGTGGACCCCATGCCTCTCTCTGGCTGGGTGACCAAGTTGCCTACCCCTTTTTCTTCTCTTTTGTCTTGTTTCTGTCTTATTGGTCCTTTCACCTATATTCTCTTCACCCTTAAATTCTCCCAGTATACTATGCAGTTTTGACTCCCTTTCTTCTGCCTTACCGGACTTTCCCTGTCTTCTTTTTCCCCATCATTCCTTCTTTTTCCACCCTTCTTTTTCTCTGTGGCCTTCTCTTGGCCCCCTGCGTTTGCCGTGCAGGGCAACCCGTGTCGGGGGAGAATGGGATCCTGGAGGTTGAGGTCACTGAGGGACTGCGGTCCCTCACACTAACACACCTCTTTGGCCCGGACTTCTCCTAGACGGGAGGCTGGCGTGGCCCGCGTCAGTCAAGCGGCTGGTCGTGTATTGCCCTAGCTCTGCTAGAAGGCTGCGGCTCATGGGTCAAACTTGAACAAAACCGTAGTGGCAGTGCGGGATTGTCTGGGTGTATATCCCCCCTGTAGCCCTGGTGCGCTCCCTTGCTGGATTTTCCGCTTGGACGCATCCCCTTGTTGGACTCCGTGGTGGGTGGGGAGCAGGGGGGATGAATTCATAAATTAATAACATGGCTTCCACAAATAAACGACGACTGCGTGATGACGGACCGGACTCGGACACGGACAGTGACATGGACACGAGACAGAAAGCTTGTGCATCGGGGGTAGAAGGGGCCTGGCCTCGTTTTTTGGTTGTAGAGGGGGCGGATCCGGCTATGCCACTAGGCAAGCTGTCTCCGTTCGCAATACAGAAGGGTTTTCAATCCGTTTGCACAATCGGGTTCAAAGATGTGAAAAAACTGAGATCTGGGGCCTACCTGGTGGAGTGCTCAACCAAAAGGGCATCGGATAGTCTTCTGAAGAGGGATTCGACTGTCTTCGTTGATAGACAAATCAAAGTTTCTGTGCATGGACGGTTGAATTCCTCCAAGGGAGTCATCCGATGTCAGGATTTGATCGACATGTCAGAATTGGAAATCCGTGGTGAGCTCTCCAGCCAGGGGGTCACAGCAGTCCAGCGGGTCTTCGTCACCAAGGGATCCCAACGTATCCCCACCAACACACTTTTTGTGACCTTCGCTATGGCCAAATTGCCGGAGTCACTCAAGGTGGGGTACCTTAGGGTGAAGGTGACGCCGTTTGTACCATCACCGTTGCGATGCTACCGGTGCCAAAGATTTGGTCACGGTAGCAAGAACTGTAAAAGCAAGGAAATATGTCGTGATTGTGGTAAAGAGAAACACGAAAACGAATGCAAAAATCCGATTTGCTGTGTGAATTGCGCCGGGAATCATTCGTCCAGCTCCAAAGACTGTCCTCAGTGGCAGTTGGAGCTGGAAATCCAAAAGGTGCGGGCCACTGAGAGTTGCTCCTTTGGCGACGCCAGGAAAAAAGTTCTTGCAAGTAGGCCGGTGCTTAAAGAGAGGTCCTTTGCGGCTGTGGCGGGTTCCACATCTCATGTGGAACCTAGCGCACACCCGACAGTGGACACTGCCATGAGTAAAATAACACAGATTTTGGAAACGTTGTGCAAACGGATGGATGCTTTAGAAAAGATGCTCGTGTTGTTTGCCCAGAAGGGGGTTTCTCCAGCCCCACCGAATCCACTGGAGAACGTGCCGACGGGCACGTCCCCACCCGTCACCCACAACACGCCGACGGCCGTGACAAAAGCCGTCACACCTGCTTCAAAGGAGGCTAGGCCTCATGCCACCGCACCAGCAACGACCGGTTTTAGCGACCGGGTAGTTGCTGGGGCGGTAAAGATGCTAGTCGCTCAGCAGAAGAGCGTCAGAGGAGGAGAGGGAAAGATTGGCAGGGGTGAAGGGGAGAGGGAGGATGCAAAGTCCGGTGCTGGGGAGAGGGGGAAGAAGTCGGCTGGCAGTTCGGGTTCCGGGGCTTTGGCCAAAAATCAAAGGCCCGGACCCCTTTCTTCCAAGCACAATCAGCCTCTCGAAACGGAGAACCGTTTCGGGGGGTTGATGGAAAATGAAGAGATGGACGAGGGTCCAAAAGATAAAGACACGTAATTGTGCTCTCGGAGATGAAAATTTTAGCATTCTTTTACTTAATTTTTATGTCCATTTTACAATGGAACATCCGAGGGATAAGGGCAAATTATGAAGAGCTATGCTGTCTGCTGACAGAGCATCGACCTGAAGTATTGGCCCTTCAGGAAACTCTCCTGTCAGAAAAACATCCTATAGATATTACTGGTTATTCGTCTATTGATTGTCTATCTTCTAGAGGCGTTTCACTTTTTATTCATAGAAACGTCCCATTTAACCCAATTTTACTTAATACAAGTTTACCAGCAGTTGCAGCTAGAATATCTCTTTTTAAATCCCTCACAGTTTGTTCTCTATATTTGACACCATCAATAAATGTAACTAAAAGTGAACTTGAGAATTTGGTCCAACAGTTACCTCCCCCTTTTTTGTTGTTGGGAGATTTTAATGGACGCTCTCCCCTGTGGGGTAGTGATCGTACCGATTCTCAGGGTAAAATAATTGAAGACATTTTAGACTCGTTAAACCTAGTAACTTTGAACGAGGGTGCTCCAACTTTTTCCTGTTCTAGAACTGCTTCTTTGTCCCACATTGATATATCGATCTGTGATCCCTCCTTACTTTTGGATTTTAAATGGACAGTTTTAGAAGATCTCCATGGCAGCGACCATTTCCCGATTTTATTAAAACATGATTCAGATAACCTTGAGCAAACTCATGGCAGGTGGAAACTGAAACAAGCTAACTGGAGTCTGTTTTCTAACCTGTCTGAGGCCCAGCTACGTGCTAAGAAACAGGAATTTTCAAATGCCTTAGATCCAATACAGCTTTATACTGACATAGTTATTAACAGTGCCAAGGAGTCCATTCCGCAAACTTCGTCAAACCCTCACACACTTAAAAAACCCTGGTTTGACGATGAATGTAGAAAACTTCAGCAAGCTCGTAAAAAAGCCTTAAGAACTATGTTTTTACACCCAAGCACTGAAAATAAACAAAACCACCACCGTTTGCGAGCGCAATGCCGACAGCTTTTCAAACGAAAGAGAAGGGAATCGTGGAGAGGTTTCTGCTCCACGCTTAATTCGAAAGCGAAACTGTCGAAGGTGTGGAAAGTAGTCCGCAAACTCAAAAATAGAAGTAACAAACAGGTGAGCCCATGCCTTACTGTGCAGGGTGACGTAATCGGAGATAAAAAATTAGTAGCTGATCTTTTGGCTTCTTCTTTTGCTGCAAATTCTTCCTCTGAAAATTATTCTGTCCCTTTTCAAACAGTTAAAACCCGTAAAGAAAAACAACAGTTACATTTTACCTCCGATAATTCTGAAGATTACAACATTCCGTTTTCATTAGTCGAGCTTGACGATGCAATTAACAAAAGTGCAGATTCAGCAGTTGGACCGGATGATGTACATTATCAATTTCTCAGACATTTAACAAGGTACTCACGGTCTCAACTGCTGGACATCTTCAATCAGCTCTGGATCACTGGCACCTTTCCTCCCTCCTGGAGAAAGGCCATTATTGTACCCATCCCTAAACCTGGCAAAGACCATACTAACCCGACAAACTATAGACCAATAGCCTTAACATCTTGCTTATGCAAGACGTTGGAAAGAATGGTTTATTCTCGCTTACTGTGGTATCTAGAAACAAATAATATTTTATCCAACACTCAGTGTGGCTTTCGAAGTGGTCGAAGTACTGTTGATCACCTGGTGCGACTGGAAACTTTTATCCGTAACGCGTTCGTCCAGGGTGAACATGTCGTTGCCATCATGTTTGATTTGGAAAAAGCTTATGATACCACATGGAAATATGGCATTCTTTCAGATTTACAAGAAATGGGTTTGAAGGGACATTTACCTCTGTTTATATCCAATTTTCTAACGGACAGAATTTTTCAGGTTAAGGTTGGGGGATCTTTGTCAGATACGAGAGAACAGGAGATGGGAGTGCCTCAGGGTAGCATCTTGTCTCCCTTGCTGTTTAATATTAAAATAAATAACATTGTTCGTTCCGTTAAACGGGGAATTGACAACTCTTTATTTGTCGACGATTTTGCATTGGTAGCCAAAGGTAAAACTTTGGCATCTGCAGAACGTCAGCTACAGTTATGTGTCAAGGCCGTTGAAGACTGGGTTTTACAAAATGGTTTTAAATTTTCTGAAGCAAAAACTGAATGCATTCACTTTTCCCAGCACCGGGGAATTATTCAAGACCCTACTATTCTCCTCAATAAAACTCCAATAAAGGCGGTCCAACAAGTCAAATTTTTAGGTGTTATTTTTGATCAAAAGCTATCTTTCATTCCTCATCTGAAAATTTTAAAAACTAAATGTCAACAGGCCTGCAATTTGCTCAAGGTTATCAGTGGTACAGACTGGGGTGCTGACAAGAAAACTTTATTGCTGTTATATCGTTCTTTAATTAGATCCAAGTTAGACTATGGTTGCATTGTTTATGGTTCTGCTAGAAAATCTTATCTTAAGATGTTAGATCCAGTTGCCCATCAGGCACTACGCATTGCTTTGGGTGCGTTTCGCACTTCCCCTTGTGAAAGCCTTTACGTGGAAGCTAACGAACCCCCGCTGGAGCTGAGACGTACAAAACTGTCAATGAATTACTATTTAAAATTAAAAACTGATCCTATGAACCCTGCTTATGACTGTGTTTTCAACCCAGATTTTGTTCAGAAATTTGAAGCCAAACCTAACACAATTCCTCCGTTTGGCATCAGAATGCAAGCTCATCTGGAAAAAGCAGGCATTGATGTTTCTTCCATCAACGACGATGAACTTAGGACTGAAGCTCCCCCATGGAAATTATGTATCCCAATCATTAATTGGCAGTTGTCCGCTTTCCTTAAAAACAATACATCCGAAACCGTATATAACCAACTTTATTTAGAACAGTGTGCTTTATACCCAGGATATGAACAACTTTTTACAGACGGGTCAAAGAAAGGAGATTCAGTTGCTGCTGCGTCTGTCTCCGAGAGACACTTAGACCAGCCTTTGCAACAGCGTTTACCTGATTTTTGTTCTGTTTATACAGCTGAGCTCAAGGCAATTCATTTAGCTCTGAAACACGTTTATCAATCCAAAAGAACCTCATTTTTAATCATGTCCGATTCATTGTCAGCACTTCAGGCTCTTTCCACGAGAAAGATATCACACCCTTTTCTGGCAGAGATCCATGACCTCCATACACAACTTGTTTCTGAGGGTAAAAAGATAGTTTTTATGTGGGTCCCTGGTCACATGGGTATCCGCGGCAATATTGCAGTAGACAGGGCGGCTAAAGATGCTCTGCATCTCGATTTCCCTCCAGAGATTTTCCAGTTTGTGCCCTACTCTGACCTACGTTGTATGACTGGATCTTATTGTAAACGACTGTGGCAGACTGACTGGTCTAACCATGTCAACAACAAATTATTTCAAATTCTTCCCGATTTGTCCACTTCTTTACCTAACTTTGCGTCCACTCGCAGAGAGGAAACAGTGTTATCTCGCCTTCATATTGGGCATACTTATGTCACCCACAGTTTCCTTTTAAAAGGAGAAGAACCACCATGGTGCTTTGCGTGTGATCAATCTTTTTCTGTTCGCCATTTTATGTCTGAATGTGCTGATTTGATTGAGGAAAGGGAAACATATTTTGGTTCCATACCTTTCAAAGAGATTTTTAAAGTATGTAATGGTCAACATCTGTTTCAATTTTTACATGATGTTGGTTTGTTTTATCGCATATAAATCGTATCGACATATTTTGTTTAGTTTGGATTTTATTGTTAGGACTGAATTTAGTGATTTGATTGAAGAAAGAGATTATATTTTTAATACATCAGTTTTAAAGAAGACTCTTAAAGTGATGTCATGTGAAAGTTTGTTTGGGTATTTAAGAGTAACAGGTTTGTTTTTTAAGATCTGAATCATTTTATAATATTTTAAGATAACGTCTCTCTGGTCCTGATTTGGCTCGGAAGAGTCCGCTGGACCTAAAGCAATAACCTTGTATTGTATTGTATACATCTATATATTACAAAACATAGCAAAATGTCAATTTCAAGGAAAACACCAGCAATAGGTTATTCCATGTTATCATCAGCCAAAACAGGTTATCCTCAGCCTTATTACCATCAGCCATGTTATCATCAGCCAAGGACCTTTCGGTCAACTTTCCCCATGAAACTATCAGTGTTCAGTCCTATCCTATCCTATTCTATCCTATCCTATCCTATCCCGTAACTCTAAGGTCGTTGGGGCACCACAGATGATCGTTTAACGAGCGTACTCCATCTTTCTCTGTCCTCAGCAACCCTCATGGCTTGGCTCAGTGTCAATCCAGTCCATTCTCGAATGTTGTCCTCCCACCTCTTTTTCGGTTTCCCTCTTCTTCTACCTCCTTGCAATGTGCCTTGGAGGATGGTCTTTGCAAGGCCTAATGATATGATGACGTGCCCATACCATCGGAGTTTCCATTTCTTCACCACTGTGAGCAGGTCATCGTGTTATCCAATGGCTTGTATGATGGTCTGTCGGACTTCGTTGTTGGTGATTGCTGGGTATAGGAAATGCCCAGAAGTCTTCTGTAGCACCTCATCTCCATACTTTGTATTCTTCATTGTAGATCTGCTGTGAGGGTCCATGTTGCGCAAGCGTATAGGAAGATGGAGATGACAAGCGAGCGCAGCAACCTTACCTTGGAATGTAGACTGATGGTCCTGTCTTTCCAAATGGGCTTCAACTTGTCAGGGCAGCAGTTGTTTGCGTGATCCTGGAGAGGACTTCCTGCCGGGACCCATTGTCTGATACAATGGCTCCTAAATATTTGAAGCTATGCACTGTGTTGAGGGACTGGCCTTGGACTTTGATGTCCGTGTTGATGCCGGTGGTATTGTTGGTCATCATTTTGGTCTTCTCTGCACTTATTTCCATTCCATAGGCTCTGGAGGAGGTGTCAAGCCTCTGTACCAGCTGTTCAAGTTCTTGTTCTTCTCTAGCCAATCCATCAATATCATTTGTGAACGCCCTCCAATGCCAGAAAGAATACAACGCATACCTTCAAAAGGGTGTGACGTGCTATAACATCTTGAAGAAAGGAGATATAACCTGGCCTGGGTAGAGAACTCCTTCAGTGGGCTTAGACGTTGACAGGTAAAACGTCTACAGGCGAATGAAGGCTCGGAGCAGGGACATTTGGGTGGGAAAGAGGTGAGCACAGCTCAACAGCAGAAGAACGGGAGGAACAAAGTTGAGATGAAATCAGAGAAAAAAAAAGAAGCAAAGGTTTACAGGATTTTTTAGAGCTTTTTCTCTCATTTTGCTCCAAAACTTTGGAATGGTCTCCCACAAGAATTGAGAAGGGTGGACAATACACAAAGCCTACCTACCTGAATTTGATTTTCTGTGAATGTGAGAAGTCGATTTCTTCCAGGATGTCATCTAGTTGTTTCTGTCCAGAAAAAGAACGGAAAACGATTATTATTATTATTATTATTATTATTATTATTATTATTATTATTATTATTATTATTATTATTATTATTATTATTATTAATAGTAGTAGTAGTAATATTTTTAAACGCTAATTTTCGGTTTCCGGGCTGGTCAAACTACTGAACTTTGGCAGGCAGCGGCCGTCAGAAAATTGTCAAAACCTTTAATTGTACTTGTACACTTTAAACAATTTTTTAATTTTAAATTTATTATATTATTTGATTGATTTGTTAAAATTTTATTTTTTAATTTACTTCTTTATTTTTGAAGTGGGGGGGGGGGAGTGGGATGGGGTTTTAAAGGATGGGTGTGGGTGAAGGATGCATTATGCACACAGTGTACCCGGCCCCTCCCGTCCGCCCTTGTGACTGTTGCTTGTGGGGACGAGACTATAAGCCGAAGTCTAGTCTGTGCAGCCACATAGTCTATCGCACGGTTTAGAAAGATCCTGACGCTCATATCCTAGACGGGTTAGTGCCGGCTATACACAATATACCAAGCATGCACACTAGGTCCCTTGTCCCCTATTTCCGGTTGTCCAGGATTGTGCTCAGTTGTCTTGACACCACACGGTGAGCCTAATGCAGCAAAACAACAACACCATCTACCACAACAAAAACATTCTTGATACCCTGACCGTTTGAATGCAAAGAAATATCTTTTTCTTTTTTTACCTACGGAATAAACCAGAAAACTGTTAGTATTCAAATTTTAACAATAACGAGGAACAAAGGGATCAATACACTTAAATATCGAACGCCACTGCAGACTAAATTAGATTAAATAATACACTACAATATGTCCAGCTAGGCTCTGCTTCAGGCAGACAAGCACGAGACAAAACAAAATACGAAATACGCTTAATATTTTGCTACACAACAAAGCAAGGGAGACAATAAAAGTTCAGGCTGCGGTATTACCTAAACTTGTTTGTCTCCCTTACACGCCAGGGCCGACATGCACTTTTTATCACAACACAACGCGTGCAAGATAAGTGTCCATTTTCACTATCCGCCTTACCAGTATGATAGCTTTGGTGGTCCAGTGTGGATTTAGGTTCTTACCCCTCCCTTTCCCCTCTTTCCTGGGATGGTAATACCCCGTTGCCGTACGGCCAACTAAACTCCCAATGTTCATTCATGCAAAACATGTCAAGCTGTGCCTCACGCTTGTCAGTCGTATCCCAGCAGCTCGCAGGCACTGCTTGACGTCCTCCATCGTGAGGATCCCTGTGTGATCCCTGTCTTTCTGTTGAAACGCGGACTCCATCTCAGGACCACGCTCGTGGCAGAACCGAATCAGGAACTGGAGACAGCTCACTAGACTCTGACAAGACAAAACAGCTCAAGCTCACTACGTTAGACGATGCGCCCAAAGCTTGCTAGTGGACGCCTTGGGGGCTAGAGTGAGATCCTGTAACGGTCAGCGCCTTGAGCAGCTGTTGAGTTTGAAAAGCGCTATATAAGGATTACATAAATAAATAAAATTAATAAAAGAGGGTGGAACTGGCAGGATTATCTCCCTGCCCAAATGTGGCTCTATATTAGCCGACTTGGGTGCAATAATGGCCCTTCAGATCAGAGTCTCCTCTCTGAAAATCCTTACCGGGAAGTGAGGGGACTATAAACTGATTAAAAAAAAAAAAAAAAAATAATGGCCCTTCAGCCTTTGCTGACAGCCCACAATTACATTAGGGTATTGCATTAGGGTATTACATTAGGGATTATTTACCGTCGCTCATTCTCACTTGTAAACATTATATCATGTTTTAATGTGACAATTTCCAAAGTAAACTCATTGTCACAAAAAATACCCAACCGTCCGCCATGCCCTTAATGTCATATCATATGAAGGTCAATAAAAGTTAGGACGGAAATTCCTGACTAAAGTCTACTATACTACTGACCGAACTCCGATGGTATCCTCCAGCCCCTCCGTGCAGGATGAGAATATGTTTTTCAGTCTGCAGTTCTTCAATGTGCTGTGCGTTCTCCTCGCTCAGCCCAAGCTCCTGGATGAATATAGGAATTATAAGATCATAGGCACCCGTATCGCGATGTCAGCGGAGTGCTGTATTATAAGTAACATCCCCATACGAGCGCCTGTGCATAAGATGTTATCACACAGCGCGCTTTCCAACCCTAAGAATTGCTCACCGTGCTGGCCCCGGGAACCTCTGTGACAGTGTCACCATTATCATCGTCATCATTTCCATTGTCGTCGTCATTACCACTGCAATCGTCGTATTGGTTTTAGTTGATGTCCTCATTACTATAATCTTCATCATGGTCATCATCATCATCATGGTCGTCATCATTATCCATCTCCAGTTTCCCTGTTTGTAAATACAGATTTCTTGAATGGACTAGACTTGGTCATCATCATCATCATCATCATCATCATCATCATCATCATCATCATCATCATCATCATCATCATCATCATCATCATTACCCCCACATAATCATCATCATTACTACCACCACCACCACCCTCCTCCTCCTCCTCATCACCACCATTATTATCATCACCACCATTATCATCATCGTCATCATCATCATCATAGTCGCCGTCGTCATATGAAGGGTAGGAAGCAGCAGCGGAAGTAACAATTGCTGCGATGAAGACGAAGACAAGATGGACTAAACTGTTCTCACCCCGCAGTTCTGAAACACAAAGCGAAACAAAACATTAGGGAACACTGATAAAATCGTTGAGGTGATTTTAAAAAAACAAAAGGTGCAATAGAGTACAATTTGGCAGCCCCGTCGGAACACCGAAAGACAAGTCTGGACGGTTCAGAAAGGTAGTTATCGATGCAGACAGATTAGAGAGGTAAGAATGCAACCAGCTTAGGGCATAGTCCTTTATTCCAAAAGAGTTCTCAAGGCGCTGAAGGACAGAAATATATAGTGGCACTTATTTTCCAACGAGGAAATGTATGCAGAAGAGCGATGCACATATGCACACTGAGTAAGAGGGGGAGGGGGGGGGGGGGGGGGGGGAGGAGGCAGGCAGGCAGACGGACACACAAGGATAAACAGACTGGGAAAGACAGACACACACTGAGTGAGAGACACACACACAGGGTCAGAGAGAGAGACACCGACAGACACGCAGAGATACAGGGAGACGGAGAAAAAGAGCGAGACAGACAGAGGTTCTTGGCCTTTCGTTGATTAAAAGTAAAATAGGCTATAGTGAGGGAAGAAGAAGCAGAGAAAGAAGACGAACTAACAAGTGAGAAATAAAAGTAAATAAAATAATAAATATTTTAAAGCAGTGATTGAGGGAAATGTGGACACAACACTGACCTCTACAGACAAAAACCGAAGCGCCGGGTGCACAGCGGTTGCATTGAGGATCTCTTCAATACCTGCGTCACACAGCGGGTTCAAATTTACCTGAAAATGCCATTAAAATAAAACAATATTATTCATGGTTGTTGAGAAACAAGAATTCCATCTCACCGTGGTGGTTAAATGTTAATAACATCGATATTCAGTCATCCAAGCAATTCCAAGTTCTACGCAGAAAAATACAGCGGAAAATGATGATAATGATGACGATGATGATGATGATGATGATGATGATGATGATGATGATGATGATGATGATGATGACGACGACGACGACGATGATGATGATGATGATGATGATGATGATTCTTATATTTTCTCCAGGTTTCCTCCCTCCCTGTAATACTGGTACAGACGGCAGTGAAATTTAAATTTCAAATTAAAACATTGATTTCCATTCAACTGGCGATGTTTTTCAAATCGACGCGTTTTGAGTTCAATTGATGAAAACCCGCGTGATAGCATCCTGTATTATTATTATTATTATTATTATTATTATTATTATTATTATTATTATTATTATTATTATTATTCCTATCCTACCCCGTAACTCGGAGGTCGTAGGGGCACCACAGATGATCGTTTAACCACCGCACTCCATCTTTCCCTGTCCTCAGCAACCCTGATGGTTTCGCTCAGTGTCAACCAGTCCATTCTCGAATGTTGTCCTCCCACCTCTTTTTCGGTCTCCCTCTTCTTCTACCTCCTTGCACTGTGCCTTGCAAGATGGTCTTTGCAAGACCTGATGATCTGGTGACGTGGCCATACCATCGGAGTTTCCGTTTTTTCACCACTGTGAGCAGGTCATCGTGTTGTCCAATGGCTTGGGTGATGGTCTGTCGGACTTCGTCGTTGGTGATGTGCTGGGTATAAAAAATGCCCAGAAGTCTTCTGTAGCACCTCATCTCCATGCTTTTGTATTCTTCGTTTTAGATCTGCTGTGAGGGTCCATGTTTCGCAAGCATATAGGAAGATGGAGATGACAAGGGAGCGCAGCAGTCTTACCTTGGAATTATTATTATTATTATTATTATTATTATTATTATTATTATTATTATTATTAGTAGTAGTAGTAGTAGTAGTAGTAGTTGTAGTAGTAGTAGTAGTAAGGAAGGAGTGAAGTACTCACGATCAACGTTTCCAATCCAGTATTCCTCTTCAGACCAAAAGCCAACCTCCCCGCGGACGCAGTGTCTATCCTGTTGTTTCTGTGAACGAAGTTGCCAACAATTAGATATTAAAACCCCACCTTGATGAAAATTAGGGCAACAAAAACTCTAAATCCTAAGCTTACTCGAATGCACCGACAACGACGACGACGACTACGATGATGATGATGATGATGATGATGATGATGATGATGATGATGATGATGATGATGAAAAACAAAGACGATGATGATGAAGAACAAAGACGAAATGGGCAACTCACGAGAGATCCAGAACTTTGAGTGTGGTGTTGGCCTGTAAGGAGTGTTGAAATTCTGCCACACCGTCACTGCCTATTCCGTTCCAGGACAAATCCAACACTTCTAGGGTCTTGTTCACCTAATTACACACACAATGACATCGCCATTAGACAGCCTTCACCAAAAGAAGAAAATTAAAAGTAAGTCTACTTCCATAACTAGAACGCAAAGTACCAATTGACAGAGGTGCTCAAGGTGGCGCGTCTACTGTCACATCAATGGTAAAACGCAGACTTTACAGTCTTTATTTATTCAACCATTCTTATATCGCGCTTTTCCAGCTCAAGAACTGCTCAAGGCTCTTGGCCGATACAGGATCTAACTCAAGCCGCTCGAGGTGCCCACTTGCAGGCTTTGGGCGCACTGTCTGACGCCCTGACGACTGAGCACCATCCTGGGCGATCGGGGATGGGAGGAAAGGGACCTAGTCCTTGCTGGGTGTATGTGTGTAGCCGGCACTCACCAGTCTAGGCCATGAGCGTCAGGATCTTTAAAGTCCGTGTGATGGAATGCGTGCGTGCACAGACTAGATATTGGTTTATAGACTGATTCCAAGCTGGGTTCAGTCTTCCAGCTTCCGAGGCTTTGGTTCCCTACTTCGGCCAGTCACCTTCAGAAGCTCTTTGAATTGGTAATTAGCTTTTCCTTCTGTACTTTTTTTAATGCATCCAGACTCACCTTGAGGCAGCTTGCCAGTGCCACGGCGCCTTCGCCACGTATTGAATTCCAGCTGAGGTCAAGGTCGTTGAGGCCTTCATTCATACTCTGAAAGCACAACTCCGAGTGATTTAGATTTTGGATTTTACATTCTTGGATTGCATTAATTAAGGTTCTATGAAGCACCTAAGGTAGGCTTAGGCCTATCAAAATACTAAGCAAGGAGGAATTTTTATGAAATTGAAAAGGGCGGCGTTATCTGAGATGTGTTTACATACATTTATTCAGTTATTGATGTTTTAAAATGTAACAGCAGTATCCAAGACGACCGTTACCAAGGCAGCAGCGAGGTGGATGCCCGCCATGTCACCAAAGTGATTGCGACTGAGGTCAAGACAAGTCAAGGACGTATTGTTCCGCAAAGCATCAATGAAGCAATGAGCGTCGTGGTCCGTCAGCTGGTTACCTGTACATACAAAAGCAAAGTAAGTCTTGCCCTACTTGTGCTTATAAAGTGCATTTACCCGCTCAAAGAGGTAATCAAAGGTAAGAACGACAACCAGGATGGCACGCGAGCAGTTCAAGACGCCAAATCGTTACACCAAACGCACTGCGGAACCGCCCCAATCAACATCTTGCACAGCCGTGTATTTGAGCCTGTCCAATGTCGATGACACCATTACAGAGTAACACACTGCTGCCATTCTTGAGGGGTCATAAGATATTAAGGACTGTCAAGGACAGTACAACAGCGCTGCAAATCCACGAATGTGGCCACTTTCTTTACTGCACTGCAGCGCTTGAAGTTGAAGTTTGGATACTTCAACCCCAATGTTGTGTGACCAATCGTCTGCAAACCATAAGAGCAAGTGTAGTGGTTATTTCCAAATGACCTATTAAAAAAAAAATATATATATATCCTATCTTCAGGATTGCTAAAACAATATCTCTGCCTCAATTAGCATCCATATTTCTTAAGACCGGTCACCGCACTGACCTGATAGGACTAGCGACTTTAGCGTGGTGTTGACGTCCAGCATGTCCGCCAGGGCAGAGCAGCCTCGAGATCCGATGAAGTTGTACGACAGATTCTGAAACACAGGAGTAGTCAAATGAATGGTGTTGACTGTCATTGTCAAGGCAAACTGCACAGTGGTTGAAAAGTAACTCCCTATTCACCATTGCTGATCACTCTTGTGAATAATATTGAATTTGCATGAAACAACATGTTTCCTGATCCTTACAGTAGTCCAATTGTTTTTCTTTTGATCTTTAATTTCATCTCACAAAGCCCTGCGTGAGTGAGCTCTACTGACTTCAGCTAGAAGAAGACATAAGACCAAGGTTCAAGCGAAGAGCCATTTAGTATGGGTTGCTGTCGTCACTATGAGCAATAAAATACTACTACCGTAAGGATCCCATGCAAATGCAATATATTTTACACAAGCTATCAGACATTTTCCATAGGAAGTTACTTCAGATTCAGATTCATATTTTTATTTAAAGTCTTTTCATTGATAAAATGATATTAGCCTTTCACAAACATATATATGCATAGACATATACACAAACACACATGCATAAACATAAACACATATTTATGTACTTAATCAAAAAATGTTTTTTTATGTCAGTATGTAAGATAATGTAAGCAATTTTTTCAATAAGTGTATGATTATATAAAATATCTGTCATACTATCGGTTTCATTGATCGAGACATTATTTGCCTTGTATAATAGTAATAATGTTGTACATTCAAATAATAAATGTTGTACAGACATTGGTTGCTGACATATACAATGAATATCAGTAATGTATTTTGTGCTCCATGAATTCAAACGCATTTTATATATGATTTTTGAAATATTTCTACTACATGATAAAATGTTATGCTTGTTTACTGATTTTTAAAAATGTCTTTCTACTAATGAAATCAATTCATGCCTAGATAATGTAATATTACAATTTGATATCGAATTTGTATTTTTAGCTCCAGTTTTGGCAAGTTTGTCCGACTGCTCATTCCAGTACAAGCCAGAATGAGACGGAACCCAACAAAAATCAACATTTGTACCTCTGCTAATAATTTGATGTATTATATGCTTAATTTCAAATATTAGATCTGGTCTAGTAGTATATTCCCAGTTTTTAATTGATTGTAAAACTGATTTTGAATCGACACAAATGAGCAAGTTAACTATATCCAGGGATGTTTCAAGAATATATTGTAATGCTCTTAATATGGCATATAATTCGCAGGAAAATATAGAAAATCCTTTTCCAATATAGTACGAATTTTCTACTTTCAAAGCTGGTATAACAAACCCTGCACCACTATTAGATGATTCCAGTACAGATCCATCTGTAAATATTTTTAGGTGATTGGGATAATATTGTTCTAAGTGTTCTTTCCTATCCTATCCTATCCTATCCTGTCCCGTAACCCGAAGATCGTAGGGGCACAACAGATGATCGTTTAACCAGCATACTCCATCTTTCTCTGTCCTCAGCAGCCCTGATGGCTTCGCTCAGTGTCAAACCAGTCCATTCTCGAATGTTGTCCTCCCACCTCTTTTTCGGTCTCCCTCTTCTTCTACCTCCTTGCACTGTGCCTTGCAGAATACTGAATAGTCTTTGCAAGGCCTGATGATCTGGTGACGTGGCCATACCATCGGAGTTTCCGTTTCTTCACCACTGTGAGCAGGTCATCGTGTTGTCCAATGGCTTGTGTGATGGTCTGTCGGACTTCGTCGTTGGTGATGTGTTGGGTATAGGAAATGCCCAGAAGTCTTCTGTAGCACCTCATCTCCATGCTTTGTATTCTTCGTTGGAGATCTGCTGTGAGGGTCCATGCTTCGCAATCATATAGGAAGATGGAGATGACAAGGGAGCGCAGCAGTCTTACTTTGGAATGTAGACTGATGGTCCTGTCTTTCCAAATGGGCTTCCGGTCCTGATTTGGCTCGGAAGAGTCCGCTGGACCTAAAGCAACAATAAATCAATCAATTCCAAATGGGCTTCAACCTTGTCAGCGCAGCAGTTGTTTGTGCGATCCTGGAGAGGACTTCCTGTCGGGACCCATTGTCTGATACAATGGCTCCTAAGTATTTGAAGCTATGCACTGTGTTGAGGGATTGGCCTTGGACTTTGATGTCCGTGTTGATGCCATTGGTGTTGTTGGTCATCATTTTGGTCTTCTCTGCACTTATTTCCATTCCATAGGCTCTGGAGGTGGTGTCAAGCCTCTGTACCAGCTGTTCAAGTTCTTGTTCCTCTCCAGCCAATCCATCAATGTCATCTGCAAAACAAAGATTGGAGATTGCTCTACCCCCTATGCTGACTGTGCCTTCATGGTCTGCAAGAGCATCTGACATGATGCGCTCTAGGAAGATGTTGAAGAATGTTGGAGAGAGTAGGCATCCTTGACGGACACCGATTGTTGTTCTGAACCAGTTTCCGATGGCGCTGTTGTGAAGGACTGCACTGGTAGCCTTGTCATACAGGCTTTTGATGACTTCAATAAGTTTAGGGCTGATGTTGTACACTTTCATTGTTGCCCATAGAGCTGCATGCCAGACTTGGTCAAACGCCTTCTTGGAGTCTATGAACACATAATATAGATGTTGTTGGTGCTGTAGGTATTTCTCACAGATTATTCTGAGGTTGAAAATATGCTCAGTGGTACTTCGCCCTGCCCTGAATCCTGCTTGTTCTACAGCTATGATTTGTTCAGCTTGGGGTTTCAACCTGTTGAGTATTATTTTCAGGAGGACCTTGCTGGGATGGCTGATGAGGCTGATGGTGCGGTAATTTTCACACTCCTGAAGGTTACCTTTTTTGGGAAGAGTGATGACAAGCGACTGGGTCCATGGTATAGGCCACTCCCCACTCTGCTAGATCTTGTTACAGATAATGGTGAGGGCATCAATCATCGCTTCTCCTCCTGCTTGTAGCAGTTCCGCGGGTATGTTGTCCACTCCCGCTGACTTCCCTTTCTTTAGCGATTGCACTGCTGCCTCAACGTCTTCCCGGAGAATAGGGAGGATTTCTTCTTCATCTCTGTTCTCGGGACATGCTAGAACTGATGGGTCTCCATTTGGTGTATGGTTGTAAAGGTCAGAGCAGTACTCTGTCCATCTGTCCAAGACTTCTTGTTCTTCTGTAAGGCATATGCCAGACTTGCTTTGGATCGTGGAGACTTTGGGCTGTTTGACACTTGTCAGCCGCTTCACAGTCTCGTAGGCCTTCTTGCTGTTGTTCTTGTTCAGACTGTTCTCTATTTCCTGGCATTGATCTTCTATCCATTTCTCCTTTGCTGTGCGCATGCCTTTTCGGATGTCATTGTTGATTTTTCGGTAGACGTCAGCTCCCTGTGAGGTGTTCTTTTTTTTTTTTTTTTTTTTTTTTTATCTCTCTTCGTTTATCACACAGATCTAAAAGTTCAGGTGTGATCCACGGCTTGTTCTTTGGTCGATGCTTGCCAAGGATCTCAGTGGCGGCATCTGTCACAGCTGAGTTGAAGGTGGTGGTCATGGTGTTGACATCTACTTCACCAGCCCCCAAAATGAGCAGTGGTGCAAATTTCCCTCCAATTGTGGCCTGAAATAGTTCTGCCACATCCGGGTCTTGCAGTTTGTCCAGGTCGAACTTCAGTCTAGTGCACTTTGCTGTATTTACTCTCTTAAAGTGGAGCCGGAAAGACATCATCACGAGATCGTGGTCACTTCCGATGTCTGCTCCTGGAAAAGTGCGTGTCCTGCCAATGTTGATGCTTGATCTGAAGCGTTTCTTGACCATGATGTAATCTATTTGGTTGTGATGCTCCCCGCCTGGACTGTGCCATGTCCATCGTCTGGAGTTTTTGTGGAGACCAAGCGTGTTTGCCAGTACCAGATTGTTGTATCTGGCAAACTCCAAGAGTCTCAGACCCCTGTCATTTGTCTCATTGTTGCAGTGGGGTCCACATGTGTCTCCCCAGTTGTAGTGCGCATCTTCGCCAACCTTGGCATTCCAATCGCCTTGCACTATGACTATGTCCTTCGGCACTTGGTCAAGGACCGCCTGTAGGTTTTCATAAAATTCCTCCACTTCGCTGTCGTCATAGTCTGATGTTGGGGCATAGGCCTGGATGATGGTGATGTTGAAATGGGCTGCTCTCAGACGGATGGTAATGAGTCTACTGGCGACTGGGCGGCAACCCATGACAGTGGCTAGAATGTTCCTGTGGGTTCGGGCATTACATAGAATAGACCCAACGTTTCCCGGCGTGTCGTAAGAGGCGACTAACAGGGGTGATGTTAGCACGGCATCACTGAGCGAAAGTCTTCCACACAGAAGTCACCGGCCAGGGCGGAGGAACCTCACGTTACTACAGGTTCAACGACCACGTGCTCAGGGCCAAGGCGAGCCACACTGTATTCGTGGATTTCGGCTGTGGCCAACAGCCTGGAGAGGATTGGGCACCGCCAGGTCTTTTTTGCCCAAGACACACTACATGATGACACAATCCACTAATTCCATACCGGATCGGTCGTCGCCCGGCACAAGGACCGCGCCTTCCGTTGGCCACCAGGACGGAGGTGTTAAGTATGCTACTGATGGACAATTTAGCAAGATCCGCACGAGAAACAACATCGTCATAGGAACCTGGAATGTCAGGACCCTAATTGCGGAAGGAAAATTAGAAGAACTGGCCCACGAGTTGGACCACTATCGATGGAACGTTCTAGGCATCAGCGAACTGCGCTGGAAAGGCCTAGGTGAAACAACGACCGACAAAGGCCACAAGCTCTATTTCAGGGGTAGAGATGACAGGCAAGTGTTCTTTCACTTCACTTATAAGAACATTATTGTTTTCCCCTTTAGTAATATTAGAATATTCTATATCAAAGTTAGCAGATAAATGTTCCCAATATGGTATTTGAGGTATTAAAGGCTGAATCGGAATATTCGAAATATCAATGTTACATGCAGTCATTGTTGTGTTTTCGGAAGCGGGTGAAAGTGAAAATGAATGTGAATCGGGACTACTTATTAGGGGTCTTTCGGAACGGGTAAAAGTGAAAGTGATTGTGTGTTCGTTTCGTCCAACGAGAGGCACGCCGGGAGATTCTTACGCCGCGTTACGAAACGAAACGAACGTGTTTCTGTGCGCTTTCGATTCCAGCACCTAGTTTCGTTGTGATTTTATTGAGCACACACAGGGCAGGCCCAGAGGCAGAGCACTATTATGCCTACGTAAGGCTTCTTCTAACAAATCATGATTTGACACGAATGTAACGATTAGGTTGAACTTTAAAGATGGATTAGTGCTCTAACATTGAAGATATTTTACATTCTAGCTTCGAGTTTCATTTTTGTCACATAAAACAGTTTTTGGACTGCTGATTGGTGATACAGAATAGATAGATTCTAGACAGCCATGACGGCTTTTCAGTAGCTCGTTTGAAAATACGTTTTAAGTCTGAGACCGAGTTTAGATCCCCATTATTCCGTCTAAAATGGTTGAGTAATGTACCATATACAAATTCAAATAATTTTTGGACATTTTACAAACGATTTAATAACCAAAATGTACTCACTAACATTAGTTCGTGGAAATCAGGTTTTCCACGAAGTTTTATTCCTTGTGGTAGGCAGACTTCGTGACCTTTCACCACGGGAAGTTAAAGCGTCACATAAATTGCTGACGTCACAACAATAAGTAGTCCCGATTCACATTCACTTTCACTTTCACCCGCTTTCGAAAGATCCCTATTGTTGTGACGTCAGCAATTTATGTGACGCTTTTACTTCCCGTGGTGAAAGGTCACGAAGTCTGCCTACCACAACGAATAAAACTTCGTGGAAATCAAGTTTTCCACGAACTAATGTTCGTGAGTACATTTTGGTTATTAAATCGTTTGTAAAATGTCCAAAAATGATTTGAATTTGTATATGGTACATTACTCAACCATTTTAGAAGTAATAATGGGGATCTAAACTCGGTCTCAGACTTAAAACGTATTTTCAAACGAGCTACTGAAAAGAGTGCCCAAACCCTCATGCCGTCATGGCTGTCTAGAATCTATCTATCCTGTATCACCAATCAGCAGTCCAAAAACTGTTTTATGTGACAAAAATGAAACTCGAAGCTAGAATGTAAAATATCTTCAATGTTAGAGCACTAATCCATCGTTAAAGTTCAACCTAATCGTTACATTCGTGTCAAATCATGATTTGTTAGAAGAAGCCTTACGCAGGCATAAAAATAATAGTGCTCTGCCTCTGGGCCTGCCCTGTGTGTGCTCAATAAGATGTAAACGTTAGACTATTTTTATCATCTTGTTGTACTAATTAGTGTAATAGTAATTTATTGAATCTAAAAGTAACATGGTTTGAAAAGATGGCACAACTGGAGCACCTTTTAAGTAGTTATCAAATTGCTTCATGGTATAATAATAGGCCTAATTACTAGGCTTATTTTAACAGTACAACTGTACCTGGACACACATCTATATTCTCATTCTGTATGATTAATTTTTACAATTTTACTTTTTATTTTTCAGAAATGGACGCAGAAGCAATGTTTTGGGAGGTGGCGCTTGATCCTCACATGGACATTGAGGATGTGTATTTAATAAATCAAATGCTGACTGAGCGCTCAACTTTCGAGGGCAGCTTTGATTTGCAGACATACACAAACGCAAAATCACAACGAAACTAGGTGCTGGAATCGAAAGCGCACAGAAACACGTTCGTTTCGTTTCGTAACGCGGCGTAAGAATCAGCGGCGTGCCTCTCGTTGGACGAAACGAACACACAATCACTTTCACCCGTTCCGAAAGATCCCTAATCGATGCTGATGCGTGTACCGTTATTTGCAATGAAAGGATCCGTAGATCTTAGATGCCCTCAATGGCCTTTAGATAAATGTTCTATATTTAGTGCAGCAGTTGAACAGTATAAAGAGACTGATCATCGTGGAGCTCCCTAAATTGCAAGCCCTTCACGCAAACCCTTACCAGCGACACGATGAACGTGTTTTCCCTCAACATGGCGGCCAGCCACATGGCTCCTGAATTTTCCAAATAATTATCTCCTAGATCAACCGTCTCGGTGACTGTGTTGCGCTGAAACAATAATAATTATAATTATAATAATGGATTGTATATAGACCTACGCTCTGTACCCAAAATTGCCAGTCAGGCTCAAAGGGTGGCGATCTGTACCAACATGCACGTTGTATGGTATGTTTTACACACCCTCACACACACCCTCACACACACCCTCACACACATCCACACCAAACACACATCTATCACTCAAACATGTGGTGTAAAGGCAGGGAGATCGCTATCAGAAGACGGAAAGGAAATGTAATGTTATTTGTAACATTTAAAATTGACTGCATCCAGTACCTTTATTGAAGGAAGGGAGGAAACCGGAGTGCCCGGAGAAAACCCTCGGTGCCGGGTACAGTCTAGTATCTAAGTCACCTAAGTTCACTCTTTGCGGGAATCAAACCCGCGACTTTCGGCATAGAAAACCGGCACTAACCCACTGCGACAATAGGCCACCCACACAGCAGGAAAGAGATCTTGTATTAGTACCACAACTACAGAGGATGGTGGGCTAACCCTGAGACAATGCAACTAAAACAAAGCCTGTCGACCGAAGCATTAGAAGTTGGCTGTCAACACTTACATTGGCCATCTTACTGTTTCGATCAGTCTGGTAGTTCAAAATGAATGGTCGACTTAACTACAGTTATCCCGCGTCGTGAACCTCGCTACATTAGTGTCAAACGTGAACTGGAGTCCCTCCGTAGTGCACACTAGTAAGAGAGCGGCACTGAAAGCTATGGGTTTGAATGCTTGTGTGCTGCTAAATGTAACTGTAGATTATAGTCACACGACACCGAAGCGTATAGGCGTACTGGTCACATTATTTTGACACCAGCGAACCAGTTGATGGTAAGGGGAAAATAATATGGTCATACGTTGGCCAATCCGGGATTCGAACCAGGTACCTTTCGGTTACTAGTAAGGCGCTCTTCCAACTGAGCTATCTTGCCCCACAATGTGTGCTGATTGGGTAAATTAACGTCCCCGGACACTGAACATTGAGGTTTAACGTCTACACCCACCATTGGCGATATGGCAGACGGGGATAACCATCCCAGGGAAAGAGGCTTAGGGACCTAAATCAACACTGAACCACCAGAGCAATCATACTGCTAAAATGGACAGTAAAAATGGCCACACTTTATATCGCCCACCACGGGATTCGAACCTGGGTCATCGGTGTGCCAGGCAAACGCTCTACCCCTTGAGCTACGGCGGTGGGACTGCCGGACACTGCAGACACTCTTCATCTTTATACTACAGTGTCTCTGCCCTAAAATCTTATTGAAAAGTTTGGGATCTATTGTGACATTTCAACACCACGTGTTCTCCTGTCATACTTTTCCCGTCCAAATGTCGCCCAATACCGACACTTAGCTTATATTCCTTCTCTCTCTCTCTCTCTCTCTCTCTCTCTCTCTCTCTCTCTCTCTCTCTCTCTCTCTCTCTCTCCCCCTCTCTCTCGCACAGTGGCGTTCGCTACATTCGTGCCAAACTTTGCCAGGGTTATCTCCCGCTCAAATGTCGCTCATTAGGAAGGTCCTCTACTACGATTCTCTCTTGTCCTGGTTGGCGGCTACTTACGCGGAAGGCACAGGCGAGCGGTCGGGCGGCTTTCCCTCCTAAATAGTGGTGCCGCATGCGTATCGTCCTCTTGTTCAGATGTCTCCGTATGTACGACACCGGGGTGAAACCTGAAATACAGGATAGGGTCAGTAACACTACCGGGTGGTTGAGAATTAACTCCCTATTGAAAATTGCTTATAACTTTGGTAAATGACATTGCCTTTGCATGAAATAAAATACATCGTGATTCGTACTGTAGTAGAATGTATCTCTTCTGTAATTTTATCTCACTGTGACGAGATCAGCCCATAAGGGTCCGTCGCTATTGACTGTTGGGCTCGCTCACGCTGCATCAGGTGACCGGCCATTGTAGTCGGCCCTCGTTACTGTGGTGCAATAAAATCAGAGATCAGTAATTACATTGTACTACAGTAAGGATCACACTACGGTTTGTTTCATGCACCCTGTAGAATTGAAGTTTGAAGATGATAATAATGATGATGATATAATGATGATGACGACGACGACGATGATGATGATGGTGATGATGATAATGGTGATGATGATAATGATGATGATGATGATGATGATGGTGATGATGATAATGATGATGATAATGATAAAGATGATGATTATAATGATGATGATAATGATGATGACGACGACGATGTTGAAGATGATGGTGATGATGATGATAATGATGATGATAACGACGAACACGATGATGATGATGATGATTATAATGATGATGATGATGATGACGACGACGACGATGATGATGATAACGATGGCATTGACGACGACGATGATGATTATGATGTTGATTGTCATGAACTGGCTAGTTTTAACTCTGCTCATTGACTATTCAGCCTTGTGTAGTTTTTGTAATAGTAGAGAGTCAGTATATAACACAGCAGCAATAAAAGTACACACCGCGAGCCCGACCCACGCTGCGTAGTTAGTCAGCACTGTGTGCGAGAGTCGTAAATATTTTACCCAATGAGAGCTTAGGCAAAGCGGTTCGTGCCAGTTTTGACTGGGTCCGAGCCTAACACAGCGTTGGTCAGTCGTGTGTGAGACGAGGAAGAAGTAACATCTCCTTAGCTAGCAGAGAACTATCTTCACTCATAGACCAGGAAGCAGGACTTAGAATCTCAGAATTCTATTTAGTCGTCACGGGCCTGAACTTGTCAGACAGGTAAATGAACACCCTTCTGTTTCATCGTGATATATTTATATTATTGTTGAAATTATGTTTGTGGAATATGCTATGCATAACTGAATTGTTAATCCGAATTTGCGTGACAATGTGGAAAGGCCGAACACGTGGTGAAACACGACCGGTTGCGCCGCCATGTTGTATCCCGTACGGAACCACTGTTGTTTAACTTATATGTATGTTTGCAGACCAGTGGCTGTACCACTGAATGTTTATAATATTATTAATTCTGTATGTGTATAGTTAGCCACGAGTGATATTTATGTATGTATAGGAATTTAGAGTTGAGATTCCAGTGGACCCCGGAAGTAGCAGAATGTTCGTCGCTTATGTATAGAGATGTGGAGCTATCACTGAGGGCTACTTGGCTTTCAGTGAGACGCTCTGCACAAACCGATTATTCAGGGTTGTGCAGAATTTCGTCTCTTATATTACAGACGAGCAGGCGAGCTATCCCGAGCTATCCCGAGCTATCCTGTGTGCCCCACTCCACAGAAACGACAAGTTGGTTGAGGAGCCTCTCCCGCACAAGTCGGAAAGAGCTACCTTGAAAAACACCCTGTCAGACCCCACAGCGTGGCAAGGGAACCCAACTACACAACTACAAAGGTGTACCAGAAGCTACCTCACAGAAGGACTTCGCACGCACCATCTAGAAGACGAGCAGGCGAGCTATCCCGAGCTATCCCGAGCTATCCTGTGCACCCCACTCCACAGAAACGACTAGTTGGTTGAGGAGACTCTGCCGCACAAGCCGGAAAGAGCTACCTTGAAAAACACCCTGTCAGACCCCACAGCGTGGCAAGGGAACCCAACTACACAACGACAAAGGTGTCCCAGAAGCTACCTCACAGAAGGACTTCGACCGCACCATCAGAAAGTTAAGTGTAATCAACGAAGGTGCACTTAAACTGATAATAACAGGACCACAGTAGTCCAACTCTTCAGAAACTGTAAAACGGACCACAGTAGTCCAAATCTACATGAGATATAATAGCAAGTGCCCGATGAAGATATAACAGCTGCCTAGACTATCAGCGATCGAACTATTTGCAGTAACTGAGACTTTTTTAAGTTAGATTAGTACTTAGAGAATCTTGTATAGAGTAGAAGAAATAAATGTGTGATTTTAACTGTTATCAAGTGGCTGGACTACATATGATTCATAGCCGTGTGAAAGCTAGTGTGACAGTAATCTCTTACCATTTTTCTATCTATTTCTGTACCCCAACCTTAACACAGAACGAGCTAAACAAATAAATTTATTAAAGTAATTCATAGGGTGACTTACTAGCAGTTCCCACCGAATAAACGTGAGGGTCCATAATTCCATTGTGCAGAGCCCATAAACCCCACGTGACATTGATGATGACGGCAGGGGATGATTAAGAGAGGGTGGGTGGTGGGGGGCGGATGGGGGTCGTAGGGAGCACGACAACTCCCCCTAGGGGAAATATAAATAAATTAAACAATACAATACAATACAATCAAATCAAATCAATACATACATACACACACACCAACACCCACACACACAGGCGCGCGCGCGCGCTCTCTTTCTTCCCTTTTCCCCCAAGCCCTCATACCTTCCATGTCATTATGGCATACACCCTTTTAACTAATACTTTTATTGGCCGGAGTCCTTATGTTTTGAAAACAATTGCGGTTAAACTTTAGGAAATTAGGGTTTTGTCCCTTGCACACGTGTATGCGTTCAATGACGTCAAATTCTGTATTAATTTGGATTTAGAAAAGTTTAGCCTAGTTTTGATACCCAGTAAGCCTATTGACCAGTGATATAGGCTTGCTATGACTGACATAGATCTTTTTCTTTCTGAAGACGTATTCTGATATCATGCCCGATTCCATCCCATTGTATTAAATTATATCTCTTTGCGTGCAGGATGGGTGAGGAATGACAGACGATGTATTTGCTTGAATCAGCAAAATGGAAAAAAATGGTTGTTGACCTACGTGTCCAGTTTAAAGTGCAAATAGAAGCAGAATGCGGAGTTGTTTTGATTTCACAATGCACACATCTGTAAGCCCACCAGTTATTTATTTTGTATTATTATTATTATTATTATTATTATTATTATTATTATTATTATTATTATTATTATTATTATTATTATTATTATTATTATTATTATTATACAAATATTTTTTTTTCATCAGGGTCTTCTGGCAGTCCATTAGAAGCAGAATAAAGTTAGGTTGTAATAATAATAATAATAAATAATAAGGATATTTGGAGCATAATCCGCCCCTGTGACGATGACGAGGGGAAGGAGGAGGAAGAATAAGAAGATAATGACGATGGCGATGCCTGCCATATAATACTTCTACAACAGCGAGGATGAGGACGAAGAGGATGAGGAAGAGGAAGAAGGCGATAGTCATAAGTATCATCGACGAATGACAGCATCGTCACTTACCATACTTTCTGCACTGTTCCTCGTACGTCAATGTTCCCGTGGCGTCCTGGTTGGGGTTGATGACTGGTTTCTCTACAGCCAAACAAGAAATAAAATATATAATGTAAGTGCAAACAACAACAACAACAACTACAACAACAACGACAACCACGACGACGACGACAACAAAGAAACAAAACAAACAAACGAGCAAGTGTATTCAGATAAGCTTTTTAATTTAAAAAAAAATGTTATTGGGATCAATGTATTGATTGGAACAATTTGACGATTGTACACTCTGGCTTTGTTTACAACCGGTAAAGCTATAACACAGTGAGAAAGAGGCGGAGATGAGCACCGCTCTCGTTAAGCTGGCCCAGAGAAAAGAATAATCCAAAGTGCCCCCCCCTCTCTCTCTCTCTCTCTCTGTCTCTCTCTGTCTCTCTCTTTCTCTCTCTTAAGTCAAGTTGAAGTTAAAGGTGGTTTACTATGTTAATTTGTTAAGGGACAGATTGGAAGTTGAAACTGTATCCTATCCTATCCTATCCTATCATATCCCGCAACTTGGAGGTCGTAGGGGCACCACAGATGATCGTTTAACCAGTGTACTCCATCTTTCTCTGTCCTCAGCAACCCTGTATCATTAGTCTAAAATCTTTATCTCCAATTAAAAAAGTTTCAATTCTCTGTCTCTCTCTGTCTCTCTCTCTGTCTCTGTCGGTCTCTCTCTGTCTCTGTCTGTCTGTCTGTCTGTCTGTCTCTCTCTCTCTCTCTCTCTCTCTCTCTCTCTCTCTCTCTCTCTCTCTCTCTCCAACGACTGAGAGTTTAGGGGAAACCTTTTTTCCTTACTATATTTTGTTACACCTGATGGCGCTTCTTCCAAGTCGGTGTTGTACTCGTCAGAGTCGTGTGGAGATCCTGCTAGCCACGTCTCGAATGAAGGGTGTCGTCGGCGTGGTTTGCGCCTCACAGGTGGTTTGTCTCTGATGCTTTCTGAGTCTCTGGCGTTTTCTCCTGGTCACAACAGAAAAAGCTCAACCGTCCACTCAGACGCTCGCTACATTTTGGGGTGGAACTGACAAGATTATCTCCCTGTTCACGTGTCGCTCACGGCAAAGAAAACTCTTTGCTCACGGTTAATGGACTTAGCTGCAGTGACGTCCCCTTTCGCCCTTGTTTACATCCACAGCGAGGGTGGAGCTCCGACAGGATTATCTCCCATGCCGCTCGTTCATTCCAACATACAGCCATAGTGTGGTCGTTATCGTAGTTCTCGTCATTGTCATCATCGTGGGTGTTGGGGTTATCGCCACAGTCATGATTGTAATGAGACCAGCCCTTACTGGCCCGTTGCCTGACACTTCGTCTGATGTCTTCTATCTTATGTCTTCTATCTTATGTCTTCTTATTTCTGATGTCTTTTTAAGTCTTATGTCTTTTTATGTCTTATGTCTTCTTATTTCTGATGTCTTTTTATGTCTTATGTCTTCTTATTTCTGAAGTCTTTTTATGTCTTATGTCTTTTTATGTCGTATGTCCTTTTATGTCTTATATGGTATGTCTTCTTAGGTCTTACGTCTTCTTATGTTTATGTGTTATGTCTTCTTATATCTTATTTCTTATGCCTTCTTATGTTTTATGTCTTCTTATGTCTTCTTATATCTTATGTCTTTTGTTTTATGTCTTCTTATATATCATGTCGTATTTCTTATGTCTTCTCATGTCTTAAGTCGTATGTCTCATGTTTTATTTCTTCTTATGTCTTATGTTTAATGTCTTCTTATGTCTTATGTGTTATGTTGTTTCACGTCTTATGTCGTATGGCTAATGTCATCTTACTTTCGACTCGGGCAACGTCTCGGGGGTTTTCTCCGGGTACTCCGGTTTGCTCCCCCAGCAAAATTTAAAAAAAATTTCAAAAATTTAAAGAATTTCTAAATTTCAAAAATCACAACTAATGTTAGGTAGGTTGGGTTTGGGCGCGCCACAGGCTGCGACTACGCCTTCCACACGGGAGGCGGCCCAGAATTTCCCGATAAAAAGGGAATATAAAGTATTAAAATCTAAATCTAAATCTAAAATCTAATATCTTACGTCAGCTGAGCTCGCTCACACAGTATCAGGGTATTATGGGATTGTGAGCTCATCTCGTCTCTGTGAGATGAAACCAGAGATCAGTTATTAAATGTGACCCCCCTGTAAGGATCATTATGTGTTTGGTGTCCTGCACATGCAGTACAAGTTACACAAGTCAGCAGCACATCTCTATAGGGAGTTACTCTTCAACTACCCTGTGCCATCGCCATCTTACCCGCCGTCCTATCTATCTCACTATTTTGTCTTCCCGCCTTCCTCGTTGTCTGACCTAATTTGAAGAGGTTGACGAAGGAGACTTCCTCAATGTTCCCGCCCGAGCCCGAACTTGCTGACGTCACAGACGGCCCGTGTTTCCTGGCGGCGGCGCTGAGGTGAGACTTGCTTAAGCCTTGTTGAGGAGAACGCAGCACCTGTTAGCATGACAAACGGGTTGATTAAAAAAACAACAACATTTTTTCTATTGTCTTCAAATCATTGTATCTGAGTGAGATATGATGCGATTTCATATTTTAATAATAATTTAAAGTTTTCAAAAATCGTATTCAAACGCTTCTAGGATAAAATTATTCTTTGTTGGTTGGTTGGTTGGTTGTTTTATTAACGTCTTCTTCATCGAGGTGATTATTCTTTGTATGCATTTAAAGAATTTCCCAGAATTACATACACTTGTGCTAACAAAAATAATCAATAGAGTTTACTACTAAACTGCAATAGCACCCGACGATACCAACATGAACATGAACTACTTTTGAATTTCATTTCTTTTTCAGTAAAATAATGATCGCCTTCGAGAAACGTCTTATCGTTGTGGTAAACAAACTGCTCCTCAATTATCACCATCAAAGATAGCACCGATTACCTTTTGAGAAGAAAGCTCTCCTCGAGTTTTGGCGTGAGTGGTCCATGGCCTAAAGGCTTCAGTGACCGATGCCTTGCTCAACGGCTCTAGCTGTTGATGATGTCGCTGTGTGACCGCCGCTGTCTGCGGTCGCAACAGTGGTAGCTGTACTGTTGGGGTTTTCCGGTCCCTCATGGCTGGTCACTCTTCTAAGCCGTCATCTGTTTAACAACAACAACAACAACAACAAAAGTCATTTAGTGTTGCAAGACACAACACGGATTGTATTCCAGGCCAATGTCGTGTTACTAGCTCAGAGAGGTTCTCAGGGTAATGAATATCGAGATCCAACTTGTACAGTATAGTTGCCCAATAAATCACTTAAGATCTCCTGTTGTATGTTTCACGGTTATTGACATTGTTGTCTATACTCACCAACGACGAAGTTAGACAGACCACCACACAAGCCATTGGACAACACGATGACCTGCTCACAGTGATAAAAAAAACGGAAACTCCGATGGTATGGCCATGTCACCAGATCATCAGGTCTTGCAAAGACCATCCTGCAAGGCACAGTGCAAGGAGGTAGAAGAAGAGGGAGACCGAAAAAGAGGTGGGAGGACAACATTCGAGAATGGACTGGTTTAACACTGAGCGAAACATTCAGGGTTGCTGAGGACAGGGAAAGATGGAGTACGCTGGTTAAACGATCATCTGTGGTGCCCCTACGACCTCCAAGTTATGGGATAGGATAAGATAGCATAGGTCATTGTTGTCTGTAGTGTATCACTATCAACACACATCTCTCTATAACTCTGTCTCTGTCTATGTCTCTGTCTGTCTGTCTCTTTCTCCGTCTCTCTCTCTCTCTCTCTCTCTCTCTCTCTCTCTCTCTCTCTCTCTCTCTCTCTCTCTCTCTCCATCTCCAATCCCCATAAATTAATATGAGAAAAATCGCTATTTTAAAAGTCTCTCTCTCTCTCTCTCTCTCTCTCTCTCTCTCTCTCTCTCTCTCTCTCTCTCTCTCTCTCTCTCTCTCTCTCTCTCTCTGAGGTATTGGTTTAGACTGCTACAAATCACACCCGACAGACTGCCAAATCAAGCGTACAATATATGTTATTATATTTAAACAAGAATGGAAAAAAAACTTATGGGTTCGGGCACTAAATAGAATAGACCCAACGTTTCGTAAAAGGCGACTAACAGGGGTGATGTCAGCACGGCATCACTGGGTGAAAGTCTTCTACACAGAAGTCACCGGCCAGGACGGAGGGAGATCACGTTATTATATGTTCAATGACCACATGCTCAGGGCCAAGGCGAGTAACACTGTACTTGTAGATATCGGCTATGGCCAACAGCCTGGAGAGGATTGGGCCCTGCCAGGTCTTCCTTATCCAAGACACACCGTATGATGAAAAGAACCATTCACTCCATATCGGATCGGTCGTCGACCTAGTCACCAAGGACAGCGCCTTCCGTTGGCCTCCAATACGGAGGGGATAAGTGTGTTACTGATGGACAACTTAGCGAGACCCGCTTGAGAGACAACATCGTCACTGTAATATCAGAAATGTTGACGACAAAGATGTGGTAACTTAACTTAGAGATAAACAGATAGTATTGAACCAAACCTGACGTTAATTTACAAGCTCTCTAAATGGAAGGTTCGCAGATGTTAAAGTAACCTCCTTGAAACGGTCACTCCAGTTACCATCAAGCAGAACTCGCGATGCAGAATGTAAGTTAACACTCAGAATAGCTGACCGATGTCAATGGACAGCTAGTTAGCCACGCGAATCATATCACTCTAAGATTTACCCTGTTTCTCCTCTGACACACGAAGTTGAGACGTAACCGATAGTGTCCCCGAAGCAGGACAAGAGAACAAAGACGTTCTAGAAAAGATTCACATGTTCGCGAGAACGAGATGAAAGATTGGAGATGACGTAGAGACCCCTGCATATCCCTTGGATACCCCACATTTACCGGGTACAGTCACACGCGAAGCTTGGAGCCGAGAGGGTCAAAACAGGAGCGAACTGAAGTGAACAATAGCCTCCGCCATTATCAACCGAGTGATAGACTAGAGACGATTTCACGATTCCCAGAGACTAGAAATAAGTTAACACTAGCAGTTTCTAGTACTTGCATGTTTATATATTATATTGATTGCCATGTATTAGTATGTTCATGTTATATGTATTTACAGAAACCGAATATTGTTTCTGACATGTTGTGCATAGTGCTCGATATATCTTAGCCTTAAGATTCGGAAATAGTAGTGTGCATATGAGAAACTCGGCAGATGTCTGATGCTATAGACTCCTTGCAGAGGGCACCACATACCAATATCTGAATGGAATATTGTAGCCAGAGTTCTGGATTTTACAGTTCAGTTCTGGGACGGTTTGTGGAGTCAACGCATGACGCTTTCCGGCCCAGCAGTTACCAGACTCGCCCGATCATCCTGAGAGTGACCATACTCCATCAGAGTGACCACCGGACTCAAGCACACAGCAGCTGAGCAGCTAAGTCCCTCTCAGACCATCCAAACATATGAATGCTTATCAAGTGATGAAGAAGAACTGCTAAAGAAATTGCCCAGCACATCGAACAGTTATAGTTATTAATTTACATTTAATTAAAGTCATGTTAGAATTTGTGTTGAACATATAAAAGGGGAAATCACATACATACGACTGGTGTCATTCTATTTGTATTGTTGTTTGTCCACTAGCTCTTCTTCTCTTGAGACCAAGTAAACTAGTCATTTGATTGGTAAAAAGCTTTTATTAAAGTGAGCCAATGATACTTTAAACCCGAGAACAAATATAAACTTTTATGTGACCAAGCACCGTGATTTAGTCTCTCACATAGCTTTGGAATTTTGGTAAAGAACGTCTGATAGAGGTAGCTTAACGCCCCATCTATTTACAAGTCTTACTCCCCTTGTAAGATAAGCGTATCTTCTCCAGGATATCATCACAGTCACAGGAACCTGGAAAGTCAGGACCATAACTGCGGAGGAAACATTAGAAGAACTGGCCCACGAACGGGACCACTATCGATGGAACATTTTAGGTATCAGAGAACTGCGCTGGAAAGACCTAGGTAAAACAACAACCGAAAAAGGCCACAAACTCTATTTCAGCTGGAGAGATGACAGGCACGAACACGGCGTTGGATTCTTGGTCCACAAAGACATTCTAGCCACTGTCATGGGATGCCACCCAATCTCCAGAAGATTCATTACCATCCGTCTGAGAGCAGTCCCTTTCAACATTACCATCATCCAGGCCTATGCCCCAACATCAGACTAGAGAAGTCGATGATTTCTCCGATGGTATGGCCACGTCACCAGAGCATCAAGCTTTGCAAAGACCATCCTGCAAGGCACAGTGCAAGGAGGCAGAAGAAGTGGGAAACATAAAAAGAAGTGGGAGGACAACATTCGAGAATGGAATGGTTTGACACTGAGCCATGGGGGTTGCTGAAGACAGAAAAAGATGGAGTACGCTGGTTAAACGATCATCTGTGATGCCCCAACGACTTTCGAGTTAGGGGATAGGATAGGAAATGAAAAAAAAACATGGGTGTCTAATATTCGGCAGGTACTGGGTAATTTTGGTTTGAACTATGTTTTGCTGCAACATTTTTTGGAACATTAATTCTTTTTTGAAGGAATAAAAAAAAAGAAGACTGTTTTATTTTTATTTATATTTTTTCTTTTATAAGAATGGTTAGCTGCAATCCGTGATGGAGAACGTTAAAATAGTCTCCGATCCTTTAAAACTGAATTTGCAGAAGAAGTTTATATTGTTAACAAAGATATTTGCTGCTTCCTACCCTATGCTATCCTATCATATCCCAAAACTCAAACGTCTTTGGGGCACTACAGATGATCGTTTAACCAGCGTACTCCATCTTTCTCTGTCCTCAGCACCCTCATGGCTTCACTCAGTGTCAAACCAGTCCATTCTCGAATGTTGTCCTCCCACCTCATTTTTGTCTCCTCTTCTTCTTCTTCATCTTTGCACCGTGCCTTGCAGGATGGTCTTTGTAAGGCCTGATGCTTTGGTGACGTGGTCATACCAATGAAGTTTTCGTTTATTTACCACTGTGAGCAGGTCATCGTGTTGTCCAATGGCTTGTGTGATGGTCTGTCGGATTTCGTCGTTGGTGAAGTGCTGGGTATAGAAAATGCCCAGAAGTCTTCTGTAGCATCTCGTCTCCACGCTTTGTATTCTTCGTTGTAGGTCTGCCGTGAGGGTCCATATTTTACAATAGTATAGGAAGATGGAGAAGACAAGGGAGCTTCAGAGTAGCCTTATCTCTGCTCCGTTTCGGAGTTATGCCAAGCAATAACAATGTCCACAGATACGGCTAAAACGTGGGAACAAAGGACTGTACCTTTTGCAAAAGTGTTGTTTAAAATAAACATTTTTTTTATATGAATGGGCAATGTATGCCGACCTTAGAGACCGGTTTCTATCTAGTCGACCTTTCTCAGTAACCTGTTTACTTCCATGGAAAGATCCAAGCGAGGTTCGTTTATTAAACAAATATATTCATCATGCTTTTCTGCTTAGCAAAGACCTCTCAGGATAGGAAAATATGCATGTCTTACATTTAGCTTCTTATGTTGTTTTATCAATAAATGGCTACATTCATCTCGTACAAGTTTGTTTATAACCATGCATTGGAGGCATAGCAAGAAAAGATAACAGATAAGAGATTTGAATTCGAACACAGACTGATTGAAGGAGCTTTTTTTTCGTAATAGTAGTAGTTTTTATTATTGTTATTATTGGTATTATTAATTATTCCTAAGTGTATACATTATTGTATTTATTGCTCTATAGCAACATTAATCTATTGATTACAATTGTGTGTTTTTAATTGTTACTGCAGCATGTTTGCCAACGCTGGAATATGCGTGCCAAATTGTGAATACTAGTGCATGTTTGCATGTGTGTATGCAACGAGTCAGAGGCCATCTATGCATGCATTATATTGTCAAATTCTCTCTCTCTCTCTCTCTCTCTCTCTCTCTCTCTCTCTCTCTCTCTCTCTCTCTCTCTCTCTCTCTCTCTCTCTCTCTTTCTCTCTCTCGCTCTGTATCCCCTTAATTATGATTAGCAAATTGCTTTATTCAATTACACATTCTAAAATCTGGATCCTTGTCTATCACTCCCACCACCCCCACTCCCTCTCTCTCTCACACGCACACACACACACACACACTTTCATAACCTACTTATTTGCATGCTTACCTCACCTTTCCTGTGGTATTCTATACTGCACAAGCAGGCCTACCCTTAGCGTGTAAGTTAACCAAATCCTTTAAATAAAATCCTTCAGTTTTTATCCACTGTACACTTCATTCTAATCAAGCCACCACTCACAGTTGGAATCGCTAGACAATGAACAGGGAACTGATTACTGAGCCAATCTCCACCAACAATAAAGTAAACAGTTCCTGTGTTATAGGCCTGTTCTCAGACTGGCGTAACAGGGAAGTGGTTAGAGCATCCAGCTGTGAATAGGTGCCTATGTGGTAAAAAAAAAAAAGAAAGGGTAAAGGTAGTCCCATAGCCTTGTGGCCGTAGGGAAGCGTGATGTTGGAGATCACACTTATCTTGGGCCAGCGTAATGAGGGTGATGCCCATCTCTCTCCCTCGCTGCTTTACCTTCCCCACCCTTAAGAGAGTAGGTACTCAGTCACAGTTGAGTCAACTGGGGGCGTTGTTATTTGTCGCTTCACGTTTTGCGGTCACTCATCCAAGTGCTAACCGCACTGGACGGTGCTTAACTTGCGACACAGTAGCGAGTGTTCCAACCACTGCGCTATCCGACACCCCTATGTGTCTCTGTCTTTATTACCTAAGAATATTTTGAACACACCACGAGAAATTTGGGAGTGACGGACCGACCGACTGACTTACCAAAAGTCTGCTATTTAATCATTGGTCAAGCGTTGGGATCTTTTCCGTCGGCCCAGCCCTTTTTGGCTTGCGGATCTGAAGGTCCCGGGTTCGAGCCCAGGCCGGGGCATTGTGTTGTGTCCTTGGGAAAGACACTTTACTCCCGTTTCCTACTCCTTCAGATGAGAGTATAAACCGAGGTCTAGTCCGTGTCGCATACATTCCATCATAACGGACTTTAAAGATCCTGACGCTCATGTCCTAGACGGGTGAGTGCCGGCGACAAGAACACACCCAGCATGCACTTAGGTCCTTCTCCCCCATCCTTGGCTGCCCAGGATTGTGCTCAGTTGTCTGGAGCGTTATTACGATGCGCCCAAAGGCTGCAAGTTGGCGCCTCGGGCGGCTTGAGTTAGATCCTGTATCGGCCAGCGCATTGAGCAGCTCTTGAGCTGGAAAAGCGCTATATAAGAACGATTAAATAAATAAAATAAATATATGGAGCAAAACGGCGTTTAGCTAAGAAATGACCCCAGCGAACTTGACCATTGGGGTAGAGCAAAAGTACGATAGCACGGAGCTGACCACTAAATGTTCCTACGATCATTTTTGAAAACAAAAAATGTCAAGAGAAGATATTTTTTTTTAGATATGGCGCCCTACGGACACTTCCTCGCTTGATGACCGAAAATTTGAAAATACAGAGAATATCTGGAAACACGATAATACAAAGGACCTGTACAGTACCATCACCCACTGTTTAGCGGTCAAATCCAATATATGCTCTGACAAACTTCATCCAGTAGAAAAAGGAACGAACGGAAAACTGGAAATACTCTGGGCTATAAAATTTAATAATCTTTAATGTCAGGGCCAATCATGATTATCGTCTGCTGGCACGAAAGAGAGAGAGAGAGAGAGAGAGAGAGAGAGGGAGAGAGAGAGAGGGGGGGGGGGAGGAGAGAGAGAGCGAAAGAAAGAGAGAGAGAGAGAGACAGAGAGGGAGAGAGAGAGTTGACCGGTGCCAGTACAATAGGCTGTTAAACCACACCCAACAGGACCAAAATTATACTGTGTCCACTATTGATTGACCTCCGCATGTACTTAAAGTGCTTTACGACCTCGGCCTGACTTGTTAATATGCAGTGCCAATAAGACCACACTGGTGCCAGACTTTGTGAAGCACAACTATGGTTTTACAGACCCAGTTGCCTGTTTACACAACGAGGAAGAGATGCCTGCACTTCAAGGCGTAGAGGTCGGTTGGAGCAACGAATGTCCATGATGTCATCGTTCAATGTGACAACAGTGCAATTCCCCAAGTCAACGAATGTCCATGATGTCATCGTTCAATGTGACAACAGTGCAATTCCCCAAGTCAACGAACGTCCATGATGTCATCGTTCAATGTGACAACAGTGCAATTCCCCAAGTCAACGAATGTCCATGATGTCATCGTTCAATGTGCCAACATTGCAATTTCCCAAGTCAACGAATGTCCATGATGTCATCGTTCAATAAGACAACAGTGCAATTCCCCAAGTCAACGAATGTCCATGATGTCATCGTTCAATGTGCCAACATTGCAATTTCCCAAGTCAACGAATGTCCATGATGTCATCGTTCAATGTGACAACATTGCAATTCCCCAAGTCAACGAATGTCCATGATGTCATCGTTCAATGTGACAACATTGCAATTCCCCAAGTCAACTCACTGACTCAAAAAATAAACAAATATTACTGATCCTCTCGACCATATCAATGAACCAATACACCGATTAAGGAAACTTTGACCTTTAACGTCTACACCCACCATTAGCGATATGGCAGACGGGGATAACCATCCCAGAGAAGACGGGTTAGGGACTTAACACAACATTGAACCACCAGTGCGCTCATACTGCTAAGACGGACAGTTTAAAAAAAAAAGGTCACTTATATTTTGGCCTTCACGGGATTTGAACCTGCGTCAACGATGTGTGCCAGGCCAGTACTCTACCAATGAGCCACGGTGATTGGCAATATACCAACATATCAACATACCAATATACCAACATACCAATACACCAATGTACGAATAAATAAATATACCAATACATTAATGTATCAACATAGTCCCTCAATTATAGGCCCTCACGATACTCACGGTGCACAGGTAGGCTACGTAGACAGTGCAAGCGGGTACTGTATTATATAGTGGTCGTCAGCATTGACGACAATATGCAGCCTTGAAGCTGTAAGACTAACCGTTTGATTGCATGCCGCCTGCCGTGCCCGGTTTAAACCTTATCCCAAGCTGGGTTCCTCTTTGTAGTTTGAAGTATGGAATATCGCTGCAGTGAAATATAGTCGCGACGTTAGTTTGTACAGTATTTCACGTTAAAATATGTTGCTTCTCGTGAATTTGGTTTTTGAGAGAGCGAGAGGGAGAGAGAAAGTGTGTGTGTGTGTGTGTGTGTGTGTGTGTGTGTGTGTGTGTGTGTTTGTGTGTGTGTGTGAGTGTACACTGATGCGTGTGACCGCTTACAGCGGACTTTAAGTTTGGATTTGTGTTTTACAAAATACATTATTATTACTGTTATAATTATTAATTTCGAACATAGCATTATTTCACTTCCACTGAATGGCATACAAAAGATGTTTCACGCCATAGTCCAGAATTAATGGTTCCCATCTCCCACTCTCTCCTCCTCATTAACCTTAGAAATGCCATCAAATATGTCGCGGTCTATCAAATCCTATAGCTCAGCAACAACATTGCAGTACACATTTTATAGGACAGTTCTTTTATGGGCGTAAAATCGTAAGTGACAGCATTTCACGTGATACTATTCTGAGTGAAACACATGGTATGGGAGACATAGGTGAGTGGAGAGACACTTCCTTTTATGAAATTTTGTCGCGCAATCATATTTAACGTGAAAACAAAAGAACTCTGCGACCGTATTTCACGAGCGCAGTATTGTCTTCTCCACCCCCAAAACCGTGGTGGCAGAGCGGCTGGATAGCCTTATAGGCTGCAGACTAATCTCCTCCCCAATTCCAGTCAGCTCTGCATTATTGTACAGGAGTAACGACCCAGAACAACCTCTCTCCCCTGCAGCGTTGACATGCAGCGATCCCGAGCGGCACTTTTCACCTCCATTGTTGACTATTCCCCCTGTCGGGGTGCCGGGGGTTTCAGTCTAAATAGTATTCCCACTTTCTGGAAATTTAGTGCTTTAAATTGCCACTGTCGCTGTCTTTCTCATTTGCTCTTTCTCATTCCTGCTCTGTTCTATCAATCTGCTATACTATCTTTTTCTTCGCTAGACAAGTCACCTACCCTTTTTCTTGAAAACTCTTCCGGGACAAGACTCCTTATTTGTGTGTGAAGTCTGTTGGATCAGCTTGGGATTATTGGACGCTTTCTGCCAGGTGGTCACTAGGGCTTCCTATGATGTTATTATTTGGCAATGTAGGCATTTTAAATGTATGTGTTTTGTTGATAATTGTAAACGGGTGTTCGATATATTACAGTGCAGCCTCAGCGTCCGCTGCGTGGGATGTCTTTATTGTAAAGTGACTGGCTGGTGGAGTGCCTTCAGCTTTACCACTAGGGTTGTTTCAGCAGACCTTTTATGCGGATCAGGGGTTGTCCGGTCCTGATTTGGCTCGGAAGAGTCCGCTGGACCTAAAGCAATAATCATGTAATGTTATGTAATGTTGACTATTAATGTCACACTCTACCCTTACACGCTTGCGTCTGGCCTTGGCACCGCGGTAGTTCAGTCGCGCACCTCAAATGCCGAAGGACCCGAGTTTAAATTCAAACCCGCAAGTCATAAGATTATTTCCCTTCTTCCTAAATATATAGACATACGTCAGCTGTGTGTAAGATAATTGACTGAATGAAAACATGACATCAATATTTAAGGTCTGCTGTAATGTTTATATTGTATTTAAACAGATCGTTTAATTTAAATCGATTTATTGGAGTTGTATTATCGCTCATTAGTTAATTATTTAAGGCGCTGATTTATGTATCTCCTAATGGTCCGATCTACTTATGATTGAGATTGAGCTGCATGCTTGCTTTATTTTGTTTAGTTATTACGTGTTGTCCATCTTCAGTGTTGGACTTTCCGTGATTTGTTTGTGACATATTTGACCATTGTAGTTCCTGCATGTGCCGTTCATTGTTTTTCTATATAATGTATATTTTTAACCCATTCCTCCCAATCTCCCCATTTGGCTAAAATGGCCCCTGCGCTATGAGCCTAATATTTCCCTGAAATTGTGCTTGCGCCGGGTAATAAAAGACAAAGTTCGAAGAAGTTCCTTCCCCCACCCCCCACCCCCCACCCCTTACCTCTAAAAAAATTTATTATAGGAGTAATGACTGATTAAAAAAATTACGTCATTATTTATAGTCTACTGTAATGTTTATACTGAGTGTGTGTGTGTGTGTTGACGTGTGTGTGTTATACCTTTTTATCCTCTCTGATCTAGTTTTATGGTGTAGTGTTCTTTTAATCGCCTTTGGATATTGATTTTTGTTTTGAGTGGATAAGTTTTAAACTTGACTGTTTTGATTGTAAAGTATTGTACTTAGTGAGGAGAGTGCATGTTTGTTTCAAATGGGATCTTTACTATGTTTACATTTGTATCGAAAGAAATGACCATTGTGATGCTTGACTGTGATAGGAGATTTAGTTTTCTCGTTATAATATCATGTATTATGATCAAACCCAATAAGACACTTCCACCACTGACCTGTAATCTATTAGAATACAGGTCTGCGCATCCACGTTGTTGGTATAAATCGATACATTAATTAGTTGATGTGCCTCTTATTAGCATCAAGGCTGATTCTAAAAATAACGCTTCAGCGAAAGTGTGTATAGCAGGCAGAGTTGTTTATTTAGGCAAAAATGAAGAGACGCAAAAAAATCAAAGCTTAGCGGTCGGTTTAACCAACGATTGCCCATTAGATCATATTTTAATGTGACAACAATGACGATTTGCAGATTTAATTGACAGAAGAAAAAAGAACAAAAAGAAAGAAAAGAAACGTTCTTGATAGCATGGCCCCTTTAAAAGTATCAGAGTTCGTATCTGGGTGTCTGATAGATTTTTGATGTATCTGGTGTGTAGCGACCTAGAACAACGGTCGCCTCCCCTGCAGCGTTGCGCAATCGGTGAATATAGGGCGACTTGGGATTGGGCTATCGCCATATTGACTGATTGCCATTTAAAATCAGTTGTGGTTAGCCAGAAACACGGAATTTCATATCATGGACTGGCCAAGGAGGAAGAGGAGGAGTATAAGGAGGAGAGAGAGTGAGACAGACAGAGACACAGAGAGACAGACAGATAGACAGATAGACAGACAGACAGATAGATGAATGCACTGAACATGCTTATGAGGTGACAGTGTGAATTATAGATCCTTGTGCATGTCCTCTCGACATGAAGTTGTAAATGTAAGCAAGACAAGTGGCCATTGGTTTGGGCAGCGCACGTAACATCAGTTGTGAAGGTCTCGCGATCCTCTTTCATCACCACAAACAACTGGGTTTGTATAACGCTTTTATTCAACATGCATTTTTTGTATGCGTAATAAAATATTCAGTTATTCATCGCCATTCTATAGGCCTATAGAAAATGGAAAAGAAGAAATTTCATAACTTTCAGATAATGTAGGCCTGTGTTCCCATAGTGTTTGACTAGACATTCGTTCACAAGTTGGACGTAGAGCTCGTTAAAAATATTTAATGTCATATAACATTTGCGGCGCGAATACGCCATATTTGGCCAGCTCAAAGCAAGCTTAGAATGAACACAACACACACTGACAAACAACGAGTAGGCCTATACATTTATTTATTTTGGTAGAAATATATATACAACACATATAAATAAATCTCTTTCAGTAGGCCTAATTGAATACAAAAGTCAGACTAACTGAATTATTTCACAAACGAACAGCCAGCCACATCATCCCCACCAATCGTCCACCCCCTACAACCGCAGCTACCACCACCACCACCACCTCCAACATCACCCCAACCACTACTATCAACAACGATGACGACGACAAGGACCACGTAGGCCCTACAACGACGTCGAGGGACACCATCACCATTGACTAAAGACAGTAACAGTAATGAAAGCTAATTCAACAGGTTTCTTTCTACCATGAAATCACTGAAAACGGTTAATTCCTTGTAATTAAACACACACCCACGCATACACCCCTCCTCCCCCCCCACACACACGCACAAACACACACACACACCACACCACAAACACGCACGCATGCACACCGGTAATTCACACAGAGCTAGAGGCATACCTGATGTGAGAGCCAATCGCAGAGCGGGTTCACTTCCACATTGTTCCTTATAATACACACTATTAATATTGTACTATTTCCATATAAGAGTGATCTGCTGTATGCACACAATAATAAGTGGTCTGCCTAATTGTGATTGGTGTTCTTGGACATAATCGCGCATACGGACAAATGTACAGTGCTTGGAACAACCAACCAACGTGCGGTGCCCCCATTGTTAGCGTGACGCTTGAATGTTCAAAACGTTATGGAGATAAAAAAACAAAAACCATACGTGATCGAGTGTTCCGTCATATTTGAATTCATGGTCGTAGTTACAACAAAAAAGAAATTTTAAACAAGATGAAAAGTCATTCAAATGTTTTTCCAGACACTCACACGCATAGCTGAAAAGTAGCATTTTTAACAGTGTTAATTTTTCTGGCAGTTTTGTGTCTCGGTTTTATTTTACAGAAAAAGCCCCCACCCCTACCCCCCCACCAAAAAAAAAAGGTATGATAGGTCTGTTGCACTCGATATGATGTTGGTGTTTTCTATCAGTATTTGATTCAGCCCCGATGCTTGAAATCCTGATAGGTGTAACTCTGATTCGTTTATCCACGCAACCCGTTCAATTAGCATACAAGTCACAGAGTCGACGTATGAAGTTTTCCACTTTTATTCAGCACACATCAACAACTGCATACAATCGCCTTTTCACACTTTTACAACCTTTACATTCCAACTCACTATCAACAACAACTTTTTTTTGAAACAGTGCGGCACTTATATAGTCTCTTCATACTCCCGAACAATTTAGAACACGGCAGAATGACGCACTACAACCAATCAAATAAAACTTCGTCATCACTGACTTACGTCATACAACATTCTTTCTGTCCAAGAATGTTCTCAAATATCCCGAAACTTCGATCGATAGTAAACAAGCAGATCTAGAGAATTCTCCAATAATATCGACTAACGAAAATTATCAACGTTATACAAAGCTTCTTCTAACAACAATGCAAACTCAAATCAAAGGTAAATACACTCTATTATTGCATGCTTTGCAAAATAAAACGAACAGATCTATCGCGCGCGCTTCACACATAATATCGTGCGCATTTCACACGCACCAACATGCGCGTTTCAACGTAACAAGGTCAATATCTGAACTATTTGTAAGCAAAAAAATGTGTCAAAACTGGCTCAGCCAATGTGTAAATACAGCGCAGAACGCATTTAGAAAACTGTGAAGCACAATGTACCCACTGATCTAAAAGAGTTTATTTAGTTCAGTGCAATGTACCAAAATGAATGATGGAACACGCTTAGTAGTAATTAAAGTATCCGCAAAGTAAAAATTATGAATTTCAGTT